>VDFB02373365.1:217409764-217806877 GCA_007258455.2 Sequoia sempervirens
ATATATTACCACCTTTGCAATTCCTTGACACAATCACTCACATCATCCCCATCTTGGACTTAAGCCTAACTCCTTAGCATCTAATTGCAATTGTGCATAAAATATGACTACCAGCTCCCATTTATTGAGCAACTTGAGCATTTCAATCATTAATTCTCAAAGAAGGCCAGCACAAGTGAGTAGACAATCAACCAATGGATTTTGAATCACAACCATTAATGCTCTAGATAATTTAAAACTTGCTTATCATCTTTAATCATTGCAAAAAATTAGTCATTCACATGCCTTAGGATTGGATGTGGGTAACCTTGCATATGTCTTCTACCATTACTACTCACTCACACAAAGAAAAATAGCTATCATGTCCATATCTTTAGTTTTTAATGACAATCGTTGATCTTTGTTGTGAGATGGCACATTGAATGACTCAAATTGAGTCAACAAAGTTTGAATCTTCATCACTATCGTTCACCTATCCTTTGGCCAATGAAAGTATGTCGTCTAGATGATGACTCAATCACTATGTGGGATCCACATTCTTTCCTAAATAGTGGAGGGAATCCACATGTCGTTCACTTGCTAACCCCGCTACCTTTTAGAATCTATTATTTTAATCCCGCAGGGTGAAGTGGGAATGATTGAGATCTAATCTCAACATTTCATCATAGTCATTGATTTGAAATCCTTAAGTGTTAGGCATGATAGTGGAGACCAAGCCCAACAACCACAACGAAACATGTGTCAATAGTTTGTTGACCCTGTTGCATTTTATAAAGCATTATTTTATTCTCGTGGGGTGAGTGGGGAACAACTGAGATTAACCCTTTAGAGCAAATGGTCAAAAAATCCACATGTACAAAAAAGTTAGTTTTAAAAGGGGACCTAACTAGGTTGATGGGACTTAGACCCATGAGTACTAATGACTTAAGATTTAAGTCATTTTAATAGGAAATATTTCACCTGACCATAGGAAAATTAAAGTGATGGGGTAATATTTTGATGACCGTCAAACCTAAACCAAAGGGTTGGTAATACCATGTTCATGATGGATCAAGTGAGAACTCAAGTAATCAATAATCAGGTAAAACAAGTCAACAAAGGATTAGAACACCCAAGGGTTTAAGACCATGAAAATTTGAAACAAGCGCTTTCAAACCAAAACCCTAAACCCTACCCATGGGCACATAGGCAATGAATCATGACAAGGCAAGAACCAACTCAAATTTTTAGAAGCTCTACCACTAGGAGTGTTCTCTCTTGTTTCAAAAATCCTAAGATCCATTTTCTAGTCCTCTCCTCATAAATACCCCCATTTTCCCTTTTTTTATCTTGCTTGGTTTAACTCCAATGGGATTCAACTCCATTTGATTTTTGCTTCATGCTTTGTGCAAAGCTTCTGTCGACTTGACCGTTGTTGGTAACAATTTATAATTTATTCTTATGGATTTGTGTTTTGTTGGGATGGAATGTTGACCTGTCTCCAACTCCTCCTTGGACTGGTTGATGTGATTTGTACAAGTACCTTGCTTTTATTTTTCCATATTTTACATAGGTTCCTCTATCCTTGCTTCTTGGAAATGTTGCAGCCTGATGTCATATAATTAATTTGCAGCTTGACATCTTCCCTTCATCTATGTCTTTCAGAGTGAATTTACTTCACTCTGGGAGACATACTTGAGGATTTTTAGGTGTGCTTATGGAACTCTATCAATAGTTGTTTTAGCAGAAGTTTATTGATCATCTTATGACTTCTCTAGTGTCTTCCTACAAGAAATAATTATTATCAACGAACATTAGGGAACTCCAACTTGTTGGCTCTCTTTATTGGAACTCCAAGAATGATTTCTTTGGCTATGAGCCAAGGCGGGTTTTGATCCTTTGCACATGGTAATTGGTTTTTGGTACTAGTATTACATTTAATTTTAATGAACCTTTCCTCTTCGCTACTGTGTGGTGCATTTGAATCCAAATATGGTTTATTGCTCACATGTGTGTCATCTTCTTGGTAGTGTTATGGTGGCCATTTTACTTCATTTATGCACGACATTCTATTGGTTCTTCTCACATTCTTCTCCTTGAATTTATTTTTTCTATGTCATATTGAATATGGATAATACATTTAGGATGCTCATACCACCCAGAATGCATGAAATCCATGATTCTTCACCTCTTACAAGGGATAAACTAGAGAAAACTTTTTCCATTGAATGCAAACAAGTTTTTGAGGCAATTGAAGTGGTGCTTAGCTATAAATAGATGGAGATAAATACTTTGAATCTACCCCATGAATGTGCTTCATGATTTATGTCCAATATTATGGATGTTATTTGGTGTGTTGACATGGCTTTATTTCTTGTTGGAACTTATTTGTTACCTCAAATTTTCCCACTTGATATTTTGTGGCCAACTTTGGAGTCTTATGATATTTTTCAAGGTTCACATTCAATAGGGGGTGTCCTCAATATGAGCCATCTTCTCACTGACAGGCATCTTTCATCACTATTATGTTCTATGGCTCAAGTTTTAGTGGAAAATGTACAAGGGAGTTCAATTATCGCTTGCTCAGATTAAGACCTCATTTTGGTAACTTTGTTTGTGATCCCATTCAAAATCTATTTTATGCTATCAAATTTCTCATTCGGCATGCATTAATTGAGCCACATATAGAGCCTTTATTTCTACCTCTTACAGACATTTCCTCATCAGAGGAAAGTGCAACTTGACATCTTTTTTCTCCTCAGGAATTTTTTCATTTCGCCCTTCCTTTGGATTTTGATCCTAGTTTTTTTTTATCGAGATATCCAGCTGCACTATTTTTGTTCCCCCAACTCTCCTACAAGTTTTTTGGCTCCTCTTTCATCTTCTATATTTTTTTGTAGGTATTTTGGAGGCCTCAGTTGTTTTGGATCCTCTACTCTATCTTTCCTCGACCTCTTCGAGCTTCCTCACTTTGGTCTCCTCTTATTTTGTTTCTCCTTAGGATTCACAACCTAGATCTTTGGCTATGGTTTCTCCTCGACATCTTGGGGCCTTCTTACTTATGTATTTCATGGGCCTTCACTAGCTTGTCACTCTATGTTCTCCTCCTTGAAGGATCAGTCTCTGTGGATTTTTATAACCCTTATGGAGGGAATCTCTCATGTTTCTTCTAGATTATGTAATCATGGAGAGTTTTTTTGTTGAATAGGGGGGATCTATCTTTGTAATCTCTTTATGTGTGAAATTGTGGGAGTTATTAAATCAATAATAAAACACACAAACATCAATGAGACGTATTACATTAAAGATATGAATCAAAGAACTACTCTAATTGCAGTAAAACAAATCTTTAAAAACGTTAAATTGTTCTCTATTCTCAAGCATTCGTTAAATCATTTTGGCTCTTAGATTTTGTATGTGCACTATGATTGTTAGAATGACAACTTGATAAATGAGATGCTATTAAAAATGCAAGAATCTAAGTTCCTATATGATATTGCATGATGCAAATGATAATGGTGATATTGACAAATGGATAATGATGATAGATTATATGATGCAAATGTTGTTGTGATAAATTGAAGATTATGCTATGATGTTATAAATAAAACTAAAGAGACTACGATGCAACTATAAAAACTAAGACATGATTCTAAATTAGAATGCTACTACAATGAAAATTGCTAAGTATTAAACAATGCTAAATGCTTCAACTATGAATGCTCCAAATGCTCCAATGCTATTCCTGCATAATAAGTTTTCTAAAAGATTTGATGATAAATTTTGTAGCAAAGGGTTACATTTATAGGATTTTCAAAGTATCTTGTGACGTGGCAACGATCGACGGTCCAAATTCAAACATGAGGGATGAACGGTAGTGATGGAAGAATCAAGAAGGATGCTTCCTTGACTAAGGGCAATATGCCAAATGGATGAAGGAATAAAGTGTGTGAAAAATAATCCATGTGTTAAAAGTTTGTTGAAGATAATTGGTTGAAAATAATGTAATTAAATATTATTCATATTTAATTACATGTGACATTTGATGACATGGCCAAAAAGTGTTGTAGACATGTGACTAAACTTGAATTTTAAATTATTCAAACTTAGTGAGAAGATATTTAATTAAAAAAACTATAGTCATTTGTTTATTTAATTAAATTTAGAAGAATGTGGTTTAGGATGAAGAATTTAGAAAAGGGTGAACTATATAAATAAACTGAGAATTTATTTATAAGTAAATGAAATAAAAGAGTTTATTAATTAACAATCTCCATTTGGTATACACCCACATTTTTGGTCTTACAAATTTTCTCTGCTCCTTTGCCATAGACCATCGAATTGTATTTTATTTCCTTTACTATTAATAAAATTTTAGTGAGCTTGCCACTTTTATAAAAAAATTCAACAAATAACAATTTTTTATACTACAATTTGAAAAATAAAAATAAAAAACATAACCATGTTAGTTAAATTTTGTTTTATTTTAATTTAGTCATGATTTTTTAACTTTTATTTAATAGTTATTTATATGTATTATTTAATTTATTCTTTTGAAAAAATCCTCTTTTTTTAAAGGAAAAAGTGGATGGGCCACTATAAAAAAAATCTATTAAAACCAAGTAGAATGATTACATACAGAAAATGCAACAGTATTGGCTGCAAGTGCCAAAATGACAAAATACCCTAAAGTAAATAGAGACAATCCATAGCTAGAAACAGACTAATTACAAGTAGGAGGGGGAGAACCCTCTGTAGAAATACAAGGAGATCCAAAGAGATAGTAAAAAGAGGTGCTATTAGAACGAGGAGGAAGACCAAGAAAGAACCAAACCCTAATAAATTCCACTTTCTTTAGAAGAGGCCATGTCTACAAGTGAAGCGAAATATGGAGCATACAAAGGATCTTCCAAAGTGTGCTTGAATAGAAACTGAACTACCTTGAAAAGATTTGTTAGTTTGGCCACAAAATAACAACCCAACGAATGCCTTAGAGACTGAAGGCGAGCCCAAAATGTTCCAGAATGTAAAGTTAGGATATCTTCAACCATAACACTCAAAAGGGCACGGAGAGCTGAAAAAGACATAAGAATTATAAAGCAATATGAACCAATTCATAAGCACATTTGTGAGTGACCCTCACTTCCACATAGCAAGGCTGCATGTAATTTGAAAAACTCATTTTTGATCATACATTTGTTTTAATTTCATTCATAAATGAGCAATATACTTTTTATTCTAAGTTTAGAAAATTTAGAAAAATATAGAACTATATCTCTATGGATCTTTTAGATAAATATGTTTTCAAAATAAAGAGAGAAATATTTTTTTGTTTATTTAAGAGTTACTTTATTTTTCATTTTAAATAGAACTATATTTGCAGTAGTACCCCTCCATTTATGCTTATATTTTCAGTTTCATATTTTCATACTGTTAGACTTTCGTACTTGGTTTGGATATTTTGATCGCTAATTTTGAGCGATAGTGGATTCACTTAGTGACATGATGATACATTGTATGGTGATATTTGATTTCTGATATGCTTTGATATAGCGTAGATGTTTTTTTCAGATGATTATTGCTATGCATATGTTTATGATGGACTAACAGTTATTTTAATTCGTCAGTCTGATGTGACGTGTATTGGTGTGGAGAACGAAATCGCATCACTCACTTGCGAGTGCCCTGTGATGTCCGTGATTTTCTCCACACGGTGTGCCTGTACAATGGTTGATATATATATGCATGTTTTTGCTTGGTTGCAGGATTGCAGGTACATGACACCGACTCCACCTGGTTACTCAGGTCTGAGTGTGTCAAGATTCAACGGAAATGTTGATTGGGAGGTAGTAGTCTGGTTCATCCTAGTCTAGTCTATAACCCGGTCATAGTACATCATTTGTTTTAGTTCAGAGTCTTAGTTGTCTTGTTTGTTCCTGTTTGGATTATTTGCTTGAAAAGAAAATTTTTGTTATTTAATAATAGTTTATTATGTTTTAAATTACTGTTATTTAAATTAATTTTTAAATGTTGAAAATAAGGTTTTACATGTTATTTAATAAATTAATTAGTTTGTTTGGTTAAATAATTTGATCTTAGAGATTAAATTTATTTAATTAATTAAATTAATTGTTTTAAATGTGTGAAAAGATTTTATTAAAATTTGAAATTAAATATTAAATTGGAAGTGGCATTTATATTTGTAAATAAATTTTGGTATTTTGGAAACTGCCGGAGGTTATTTTGGATCTGGGAAAAGCACAGAGGATTCAATTTTTTTCTTCACGGGAAAAATATTTGAGCTCTGTAAAATTTATGTTTATGCTATTTTGGTGATATTGTATACTTGTGGAAGATCCCTTTGGTGGGAAGTTCTTTGTGTCGGTTATAGCTTTCTTTGGATTTGGTGCTTTGAAGAAGATTTGGAGGATTGCATTCTATAGGTAGAAGATTCTCTCCAACAACTAGATCTTCAAAACACAGGAAACGGGTATTTCCCTAGTGTTTTTATTTTGTTTGCTTTTGAAAAGAAATATTTGTTAAAACCTTGTTCTTCTCGGGAAATTGTTTGTTGGAAATCTTTTTGTATGCTCTGTAGTTTTTTTTTTTTTTAAATAGCTCTTTGATATTTGGAGAAAAGAAACTTCTGAAGGATTTTGCCGAAAAATAATTTTTGGATTATTTGAGTACTTAAAATGATGGATGAAATTGTTTATTATTTTAATGGAATTGAAAACCCAATTGAGGATAAATTGGAAATTGTGAAGAAAACAATTCTGTACAATGTTAATTTTCTTAGTTTCATGTAGCAAATTTTGTAGAAATTAGTTGTCTGTCTGATGGATTTTAATTACTAAATAAATTACATGTATATATATTAATGTATGTATATGTATATTTGATAGATATACACATATACATAAATCAATATATATATATATATATATATATATAATCTTATTGAAGAAATTCTCTATTATCAAAATTTTCTGTACGGGGATTTTCGTTCAAATTGCGGAAGGAATTCCAAGTTTTATTAGAATAAAATTTATAAAACTTTTGTATTACTGTGAGGGGCTGGGGCTATCCCCACGGCCGACCCCCATAAGGGAGCCAACTGTGAGGGCGGCGCCCAGCACTACCTGCACAGCTGTGCCCTTCCATGGAGGGTTCGGCTGTGTAGACAGTCGACCCTGCCCAAATCTTAATATAAGATTCTTTCTTTTTATTTTGTATAAAGTTTAAAAAAAAACTTACTTTAATTTGTAAGTTATAATATATGTATATAATATATTTCATATATATAATATATGTAATTAAATGTATATATATTATATATATGTAATGTAAATATATATGTTATAATATATAAGTTATAATGTGTATTTTGTTGTGGGAATATAAGATAAATTTAATGATGGAGAATATTTGTTTAATAATAATAGATATTTAATTATAATATTTTATTGCATGTTTATTTAAATGTAATAAATATTGATAATTAGTAAAGAAAACTAAGATTAGTTATTATTTTTATAATGATATGCATTAAGAAGGGAGATTTTAAAATGCATGTATGTGGAACTGGAGTTTAATGTTAGATCTAATTTTCATGATGATTGAAGAATGTAATTATGTTTTAGTGGATTAATTTCATGCATATATTATTGTTTGATTGGATTTAGTAAATCCAAAAACTAGACATTTATAATTCCTGACTTGCTATTTCAAAATTGTGTTTTCTTTTATTGGGAAAATGGGGATTTTTATGTGTTATTAAGTCTTCCAGTTGTAGTCTTTTCAAGGGAGTTAAATTTTACAATGATTTTGTATGTTTGAACTATCTAGGGTAGTGCACTAGGTTTGTTTGAAAAAAATAAACACCTGAATTTTATGAACACGATGTGATGTCCATTGTGGTATATCTGGTAATATTGTTGATTTTTGTGCACTCCGTCTACCCTAGTTAGAAAACTTAGAATTATCATGTTATGTTTAGGGGAGTGGCTCTATGTAAGGGCCGACACACAAAGTGGTGTCAGGGTAACTTAGAGAGAGTTAGTAAGTTAGTGATAACTAAATAACACAATAGTTAGAATTAAAATTCTTAACAAGATGTTTATGCCTCACTTAATGACTCTTGAGCTAGTTCAGTCTTTAGTATAAGATGAGAAGGCCTGGAATGGCTAATCAATGTCTTTTTTCTTCAAAAGACATTCGATTCCGCAATAGTTTGCAAATGGGGCCGAGTTTCGTAAGAGGTTACCAAGGTAACCCAAGTTGGGGGCCAGAACCTAGGAAGAAACACCAGGGTAACCTTTGCAATATTGTGATGACACTCCACCTAAAATAATAGTTTACATTGTGTATTTAGTACTTTCAATTGTCTTAAAATCTGGAAGCAATGTAACCATTAGTTAGTTGTGTACTTGTGCCTAGGGTTAGTAGATTAGGTCTAGGTAACCATATTACTATCTCCTAGCATGGGGGGTGGACCTACAGGTACCACATGGTTGGGTGGAACATGCACCTTACTTCGTTGGGTCCCCAGTTTATGATCATGGCAATGAGAGCTTCATGGATGGAGAGCTCGCACTTGGATATAGTTGTACTTTCTTTATTGCATTCTTGTAAAACTTGTATTGTAAAACTTCCCTCAATTGTTTATGAGGTGAACATTGTAAAATGTAATTATTATTTGATCCACCTCATTAGATGAATGAGTATTATAATATCTTATGAAATGCAATGTAAGAAGCATGTTTGTACGTTATACTATCTTGAATGGAATTTCAAATGTTATGCAATGTTTATCTTTAAGTTTATGATTAATTAAATATGTGCAATGCGAAATACTAAAGTCATCTATGGAAACTCAAGTAGTGTAATGTCACGTAACTTAATGAATGTATGCAACTAATTAACTTAATATTATTACTTTAAAAAAAAATTATTTCACTATTATATACAATTGCAACATTCCTTAGGTTATTAAGATGGGGCATTACATTTGTTTTCCTATCTTTAATTTTTCATATCTGTCATATGTGAATGGTGACTTTTTTTGTAGGACGTTTAAAGAGTTGACATGGGACATTGCCATGAAAGTTAAATGTGTTCTTTCTTTTGAGCTAGTATCAACTATACTTTTTTGGAGAGTAAAGTCTTGTGATTTGTGTATTATTAGATCCCATGCCAATCTCAATGGTATTTTTAGGGAGTTGTTCCTCTAAACTGGTGTGATTAGAATAGTAGAAGGATGTTGTTTATCAAATGGATTTCTTGTGTGTAGCTATCAAATTTCACCAATACATAAGTTGGTGGTTGTGGGGGGTTTGTTCCTGGGTAATATATAATTTCTTGGATAGAACCCAAAGCTCCATTAACAAGGCCTAGTTCTATCCACAATTTCAATGTTAATGTATAACTTTTTCCTTTTTTCTTAACAATATTTCAATATCGGATTCATCTTCTATATATCCTTCAATTGCATTGAAATTTCCATTTTTATTTGTTATGCTTCATGCAATTGTATTTTTAAAGGAGGATAGTTTCCTTTGATTGTGGGCATGAACATTTTCATTTGTGGAAAAAAATGATTATTGTCAAATTCTTTATTTGTTTATCTGTCTAATTTTTTATTAGATCATGTCCTTAGTAAATTCCAATCATCAATCGTAGGATTTGTATCCCTTATATTTGTTAGAAGCTGACGAAAGTGTTGTTGATTGTTAGACCCATGTTGTGTGAATACCTAATCTAAAGTAATTATAATTTTGAAATATACCTATATAGTTTTTCTTTAATCAAAGAGCTTTATGTACATGCACTATGGTAGTAGATAATATTATTTACAATCTTTGAAGAAATAAGTGTACTGATTTTTTACATGTATGGTTTGTATACCAATGTTGGAAAAAGTATATGACATTTACACATTAGTTATTAAAGCAAGAAAAACCTTGATTTTAGTTGAATAATCAAATTGCTCAGTTCTAATGATGGTGCTTTTGATTCTTTGTTCATCATTGTAAGTTTCTTCTTTCACATGAAGCAAGAAGACATATTTTTTGAAAAGTGGTTTTTGTATTGTTTCTAAAAACTTCATTTGATCTTTTCCTTCATGCTTCATATTGTTTGGTTCATTTGTTGAGATTCCCATAATTCCTTCAAGTTATTTTTCAAAAGTAATCACCCATGTCAAGCCAATGTGGTCTTCTAATTTGCATTGTAGTAGATATTTGTAACAACAATCATGAACAATAGTTTTACATGTTTGATAATGCCATTGATAATTTTCTATTTTTTCCACCTTTTTCTTTCATTTCTTACCACTAATTTCCATGGGGCAAGCCATGTAACAAAATTTATCCTATTTTATGAAACACAATGTTGCTTTTACAAAAATGTATTGACTCTTGCTAGAAATATCATCTTTGTAACTATTAATTTCAAAAATATTTTTTAATTTTAGATCCTCTTGAACAAATAAGGAGTTCTTTGTTAGAGACTAGAAAATGAGAGTTTTTCCTTGATTATCAAACCATGATCCCAATTGGTTGGTCTCTTGTATTTGAGGATTTATGTGTAGCTGGGTTGTTGGAATGGTTCCTATAGACTTCCTTCCATAATCACTAATTCATGCAGCCTTTGCAACAAGTATTGGAGAAGCCCCTACACTACATATCTCTTGAAGTTTGAAACCTCCGTTATTATAGAAATTACCCCACATTATGAAGTCAATTTTGGTAGGTGAAATATCTTTCATTTATAGAGTCTATTTCTATGTTTGTGTACCATTCCTTTTTAAGATCGTATTTGATTAATTGATTGATAAGAATATACCTATGATGTCAACAATCGTATTATTTTCCACATCCTTAAGTTCATTGACTAGTTTGAAGTTGAACTTTAGTTGTGGTATTTGTGTGTTCTCATCTAAGAAAATTTCCACTATGGAATTATTGTTCAATATAATTTCTCAATCATTGTTTACATTGATGAATTGTTTATTTGTTGGCTTCAAGGTCTCATTGGAAATTATAAAAAAATTCCCAATCTCTATACAATAATAAAAACAAATTTATAGAATTGAAACACATGTTTTTATTTCATCACAATCAAAATCAAGAAGATTGAAGCTAAAAACTTTTCCATCCCCATTTGTATTTTTGAAATAATGGAGTTGTTTTTCTATTATAGGAGCCTTTATTTTCCATCATTTTTGGTAAGGGTTTAATGGTCTTTTACAACCTTCGTGTATTGTACGGTCCATCCCTATTGAATACTAATGTAGATACCATACATATGTGTCAAATAAACATTATCGACATAGCATGCATCTTGTAAGTGTCAATTTTTATTTGTGGTAAATGTATTTCCCAACAAGGTGCTTGGAACCAACCTCTTATATCCATTGATGGTTTGGGGAGTAATTTTTTGGTTTTATAAATACACTTGTTTCACCTTGTCCTAGAAAAACAAAAATTGAATAGAAGTAAAGGATTTCTCATCAAGGAAAATTATGTAGTCATGAAATGATGTCAAAATACATGTAAGGATTTTTTATTTATTTTTATATATCTAATTTATATAGCACAATTCTAATTTATATAAGAATTTTATGTTGATTTTAAATGGATATTATTGGTTAGGTAAATATTTTCCTCTACTTGGTTATTTTAGATGCACATTCAAGGATTTGATGGTTATTTGAATTTTTTATTGAATGTGATTGAAACATATGTAGAACTATTCACATAAATAGAAATAGTTACAACACATTTCAAATAAAATAGGCTTTACTATTTACATATAAAGTAGGCTAGCTACATCCAAAATATATGAAGTCTTTTTCAAAAATAGACATCAAATTCTACATCAAAATACTATTCATAAGAGTAAACTAACCATGGTTGCCACCTGCATACAAAATATATGAATAGTTTTTAACAAAAATAGACATCAAATTCTACATCAAAATACTTGTATAGGAGCGAATCTACACCCCTTGTGTAATTTCCCCTTTCACATACCCTCACCTTAGAAAATCAAATATGAAGGGAAAATTCCACATCACCCATCCAAAATGCATCCACTTTGCATTTTTGCTATGTGTCGGTGAGATAATATTTGTTGGGGATGCAAGCATGGTGCATAGATGTCTGATGGCATGTTGTCATCAGCAATGGATTCTCACGTCTGAAGTTTGTAGAGGCATTACACTCCCCATTGGGGATGAATTGTAACGTCCCTCTTCAACAATCGACCCAAAATGGCTTATTCCTTCTCTCCCACCTTCAAATCCATTCATGTCACTTTCACTTCATCTTTTCACAATCTTCTTGGCATTCCTTCACAACTCCTTGACATTCTCAAGCACATTCACATTCACTCTAGCATTCTAGCACTCTATTTTGAGCATTGCAGTATCTAGCAACTCCATCAACTCCACATTGCACATGTGAGGCTGCCATAGAAGTTGTGAGCTTGGAGTCTTGTAAGACCTCCCTTCATCACCATTGTGGCTATGGTGACTTTCCCAAGTTCGTTGCTTGCATTGTCCCTTCATTGGCCTTGAGAGCCTTTGGGTGGAGGTGGTAACGCTTCATTCCTCTTCTTTGTGATTTGATAGAGTAGTTTCATCTTTTTTAGTGTTCATTGGAGCACTTTCTATCTTCTTTAACATATTCTACTTCATTGCTTTTTGGCTATCTATGGAGGTGGAAACACCAAAGCACAAGTCTGACTGAGGCAAGCCCCTATATATCCCTAATAATTTTCCCCTTTTTCTTGTGTGTAGGTGGACACGTGCATGGAGCTAGTTGCAAAATAGACACTTTTGTGAGATCATATTCATCACCTTAGCTTTTATTTACTTACTTTATCATCTTCATATTTATTTTTTGTACTTCATGATCATGTTTACTTCATTAAAATCAACTAGCTAGGTTGTCAGTAGGTTTCTAAGCTTTTTTGCACTATATTTCTCATTTTTTGGTCATACAAACACCATCACGCCACATTGTCATCCCAGACCCACACTGCCATCCTTAGAGAAAGAGCTATCTGAGGTATAGTTCAAATCCCAAAAATCAGCTCGTCTAGCCCCAAATAGAATCTTGGGTTTGTAGAGTGACATAAGTACTACATAGTGCTCTTCATTCTTGATCCTCATCCCAAAACATCGCTTTAGAGTGAGGTAAGTTAGGGCAGCCCTCTACTCTTGGCTCTTTGTGACTTGGAGCCTCGACATGGTTGGTCCCCCTCTCTTACATTTTTGGTGAACCCGATGTGAACATCTTTTCATTCATTCATGTTGAGTCTTTTTCCTTGTCCCTAGTCATTATTGTAACCCTGAGTGTTGTGAAGGTTTATGAGCATCACAACCTAGTGCACAACTTCTAGATACATTGTTAGAAGAAGCATGCGACCTTACTAATAGAGAAGATGAAGTTCACTTCTAGTTTCACCTTTAGTTTTTCTACCGGTATAACTACTGACCATACCACAAGTTTTCCTATGAATTATGCTAATGAGATGGGTTTCATAGAAGAAACCACTCATGTGCCTAATCCTCTAGCATCTTCTATGCCCTCATCCATAGATAAGGATGATGTTGTGTATTCCTATGGAAAACCTTATGACATTGGATAATAGATTGTTAGACTTTGTAAATCACTTGGAGAAAGTATCGATCATGGCGAGAGCTGCTAAGCCTACTAGTGAGGTGAGACATTTTTTAGGGAAGAATCGAATGAGCATAGAGTTTCTATGAGACCTTTCTAACCTAGCCAAATCTTATATCCCTTCGTATAATCCTGCATTGGGTACTACCTCAGGAGAAGTGCTTGATGCCTATGAAAGATAGGAATTTCATAGCCCACTATGTCTATGTGCATGGCTAAAACAAGACCCTCAATTGGTGTCTCTTCTGCTTTCCAAAGGTATGAAACTCTCAAGGTTATTAAAGCACCCCTTGGGTTTAGTTTCACCCCTCCTACTACCCTTGGTGGTGGAGGCTCTGGTGGAATGAGTGGGGGTGGCTTTGGTAGTGGATGTGGTACTGGTGAAGTCTTTGGCAGAGGCCAGAGTGGTGGTTTTGGTAGTGGAGGTGGTTGTGGTGGAGGCCCTACTGGTGGGAGTTACAGTGGTGGCTCTAGAGGTTCCATTGGTCCTTTGTCATCTTCTAACCCTATTTTTAATGTCCTTCTTCAAAACATGGGTCAAATGCAAAACTAGTTGGCAAGCCTTTCCTAGGCCTCTACCCAACCTATATTTCAGCCTTTCTTCTGACATATCCCATTGTTAGTAGAAATATTGAGTACTCCCTTCCCACAAGGAATGGAGATTCCCAAATTTGAGAAGTATGGCAGTAAAGGGGACCCAAAAATGCATGTGTTTTCCTTTAATGCCATGTGTACAAACTTCTTCCATCATAACATGTTAATGGAAAAATTATTTCCTCGATATCTCAAGGACAAAACACTTGAGTGCTACTGTTCCTTGCCTAAAAATTCTATATTTTCATTTGATCAAGTTGTAAATTAGTTTCTCTAATAGTTCCAAGCTAACATCAGATCGAAGATAATGAGAAGATAACTGATTTCATAGCATGATATCAAGCACTCTTTTCACAAATCTCATACCTACTGCCTAATTCTGATGTGTAGAAGGTGTTCATAGGAAACCTACAAAGACCTTGGAAAGAAAATTTTTCCCTCATGAAATACCCTTCTTTTGCACATCTATGTGATGTGTTATGAGAATATCAGTAGATGGTAGTTCAGTTCAAGGGTCCCTCCTTGCACTTCCATTCAAAAGGAAAATATATTGTATCTATCTTAGGAAAAGGTAAGGCTATTGCGAATGTAGTCATGGTGATGAATGATAATGGCCTCAAATGCAACAAAAAGTTTGTAAAGTTAGTAGAAACTTATTCTTCCATCTTGAAAAAATTGTTGAAGGATAATATCATAACCTTTGAAAACCCTCAATCTCTCAAGGAACCTTATCTTGATTGGTATGATGCAAATGCCTTCTGTTAATACCATCGAGTCAATGGACATGATACCAAACATTGTATACACTTGCATCACAAGATACAGGATTGCATCAATGACAATACCATTCGTCTCGATGCAACAAAACAAAATACGAATAAATCAATGGTGAAATCCAATAGTGAGTTTGTAGATATACATAGAACAGTTTATTTCTCACTCTACTAACTTACTTATTGACCCCTCTAATTCTTCTATGTAGCCCTCAACATACATTAATATGGTCATAGTTACTCCTTCCCTGTAGCCTGTGATTAGTTCAACAAATGTGATATTCACTTCATAGGACATGCCCTTGAATAACAAGCCCTCTCCCCTCTACATGCTCACTAGCCTCAATGGGAACATTGTGATGGGGGTCTTAGTTGACCCTACGAGTTGAGTGAACATTATCATAGAGGAGACATTATGACTAAATTTTTTGCAAAGGGAGGAGTATGAAGAAACAAATTATACCATTCGTACGCACGATGACCTCTCTCTCAAGCTGAATGGCTCAATAACTCTATACATACTAGTTGGACCTAGAGTTGTGAACATGACCTATGATGCTACCCCAAAATCTAATTTGTTCACGGTGAAGTTAGGCATACCTTAGCTAGCTTCCATGAATGGAATTGCTTCCATCATTTGTAAATGTTTAAAATTCTCCCATGAAGGTGTTGTGTACATTGTGCATGATACCGAATATCAGCTACTGGTGTCTCCAGGGGGCTATTCATTGGACCATTTTTGGCCCACCTCAGTTGGTCCACTTCCCTCGAGAATGAACCTACTTTATTGAAACTATGTGAAGTATAAGACTAGGGGTAAAGGAAAATTAAAAATGACCCCTCCGGTAGTACATCAACAAGTTTCCTCCTCTTCTCGAAAGGGAAAGGAGAATCCTACCCATCCTTAGGGTGCCCCTTCCACTCCTCTTTTTGAATTTGGATGTCTATTCCTGGATTCGACATGAGGATTCTGATGGTACTTGCTTGGTGCAAGGCTAAGATTAGGATATTGGATCTTCCTACTATGCCTCCAAGACCTTGGCTCTACCTATACGGTAGGAGAAAAGGTCCCCATAGGGAATCCTTTATGTCTCAGCCTTTGTGGGCTTCCACTACTCGTGCTCCTATAATAGTGAATGGGAAGAGGCCCACCGCTGAGGTATTAGAGCTTAATCCCCCTATTGTCTCTCAACCTCTTCATCCTGCTCCCATTCAGGATTTTTTCCCTCCGCTAGAGACAGTTGTGATGGGAACTCCTATAGTTGAGCAAGAGCCTTCTGTCCCTTCATAGCTTCTAACCTCTAGCTCAAAGAGTCGCAAGAACTACCTTGCATGTGAGTGCAAGCACCGATGAAAGGCTCTAGCGATTGAGTAGATTTCTTTGCAAAGAAAGGAAGAGGAATTGACCACACCTATTTCAAGGCCTTCTAATGCATCTTCCTCTCTCATCTCCTCTACTTTTGTTCAATAAAATTTGGTTCTGCTACTAGCTCCCCCTGTGAGTGTGAGTTTTCCTAACCCTAAAAAGGTGTAGGTGTTTATCACTCCTTTGATCGAGCTACCTCTTTTAATGTCCCTCTTGGACATCCCACCATTCTCTAAGCTTGTGGACATGCCAAACACCTCGATGGCATATGTCGTAATTTTCTCCTTTTCCTTTGCACGTTTGGCCTCATCTATGGTAAATTCACATCCTTTGACAAAGCAGAAATAGAGGTTGTCCCTTCTAGAAATGGAGGGCGTAAGACAATCCCACCTTCTTCAAAGGGTAGTGTTGTGCTAGCTTGTTTTCTTCCTAGTGACAGAGCCAGCTCTGACACCCCCTAAATTCTTCACTACTCTTGAGTCACTTGGTGAGCCAAGCAATGAATCTCGGGTGCTGCCTACCCTATTCGTTGAGGTCACACATGTAACTCCTATAAAGTGCATGATTAACTCTTTAGACAAGGTCATGGCCTTTTCAATGATCTTCACAAAGTCAATAACCATCACTCCACAAGAGCCTAATGGAGAAGACCTTGCGGGGCCTTCTTCCTTAGCCCTTGTTGTGGGAGGGTTGGAAGCACCTCCCCTTAATATTCCACCATTCCAAGATCGTTCGCCTTCCCCTTATAATGATCTAGATTGGGAAGCAGATGACCTCTTGGTCAATGAGTGTTAGGGGGATGCCTCTTCTTTATCTTTAGAGTAGGTGTGTGTGTGTTGTGATGTTTTTCCACGTGCTTGCATCATATGTCTTAGATGACCCTTGTCACTCTTGTAGGTGCTTGGATACATGAATGATTATGTGTTGTGAAACTTCCTCTATTATGTGTATTGATTCTTGAAAAATTGGGGATGATGCAAAGTGTTGGGAGAATTTAACCTTCCCTTCCATGTTGACCCAATTTTTTATTTTTACTTTGTCTTCTCATGCATTCTTCACATGGTCTGATATAGTAGGGGGGTTGACGAAAGTTCATTTATATACTATTACTATACTTATATATATTTATGAGCCAATCTAACATTGAAATATCAAATCACCCCTATGTCTCTTGTTCATGATGTTTCTATTTATATTTTTCTCTTTTCTCTTTCTCTCTCCTTTGCTTGAGTTGTCCCTCATATGTGTGACAATGTCACTTTCATAATGTTTTGATTTTTAGAAAACACATTCATTGCCAACGAATATTTTCTTGAGAATACTTGCAAACCTTTTTCAAAAATTGCATTCTCAACTTGGACCCTTAACAAAATGTTTTTCCTTCATCATGGGTGATTAGATGAAAAATGGATGCTTTATGGTTTAAGACATAGAACATCACTTTTCTCCAACTAACATTAAAGAATTCCCTAGAGATCTCAACCCAATGAATAATGAAGAGATTTGACAATAGGGTATCTTAGGATATGATTTTAGATTATAAGAGGGGTTCACCACCAAGTTTAGACTTGGGAAAGACAATGACATGCAAGATGTAACACTAAACCCTAGTTTGATACAATGACCTACAAAATAACCTAGAAAAGTATGTAAAACAAAACAAAAAGCTACAAAATATAATATGTGCACTTGGAAACTTGTAGAGACCTAAATGAAGATTGGAAACTCTGCAAATCCTATAATTTTGGCCTAGTAGAACTCATTTTGAATTTTGGGTGAATCAATCCCAATTCTGGATTTTTGCACATGAGTAGGTTTTAGGCAAATGGGTATCCAAATCTACAAATATATCTAAAAAACACCTATAGTGGGACTCATTTTCCATTTGTGGTGAATGAGTCCAGTTTGGATTTTTTGGAACTTTAAAGTTCTAATCTACACCTCTTGGTCTATTGTTTCTATTCCTCTATGTTTCTGGATTCGATACCCTAATTTTAGGGTTGTAGGTGACCTTTTAATGAAAATTATGACCTTTCGAATGGGGAGACAACTCCAAAAAAATTGTAACCTAATCTTCAGTGATCTTCAAGTCTTGAAAGCACCTAGATCTACAATTACACAAAGAGAGAGAGAGAAAGAGAGAGAGAGAGAGAAGTGTTGATTGTTAGGGAATAGGGGTTTTTCTTGGTCAAACCCTTTTTAGGTAATTAAACGAAAAGATGAAATAAGATAATGAAGCGTGAAAATGAAATAATATAATTAAAACTTGCCATGATGATGGATCTTAAATTGTTGCAACAATTGATGAAGGATTCTACCCTTGAATGCCTTAGAAATGATCTTAAAAGCTACCTTGACAACCTTGTAAAGACTTGCAATGCTTAACTCTTGAATGCTTGACTAGATAAGATGAATTATTGATGTTTCTTCTTATGAAATGAGGATTTGAAAGATTTCTTATATAGGAAATCCACTCAAATGCCTGTTAATTTGATCAAACCTCAAAAATAGCTCAAATGGAACTCATTTGACATCCTAGGTGAATGAGTCCCACTTGAATGGTACTCATTCACTCAAAGTGGTGAATGGGTCCTACAAGGGCTATTTTTCCAACTAGGATGTTGGAGAGTGAAGAAATTAAGCTTATATGTTGAAATTGTTAGGTTTTTGATCAAAATTTTCCTTGGGATGCACAATATGGGATCATAGGGGCCTATTAATGATGATATAAAGGTCATAAATGCAAGAGGACCCAAGATTCAATGTGAAAGTGTAAATAAATACAATTTACAACACTATTTAATTAAGGAAAAATTGGGTCTATTTGGCTTAAAAGGGCCCTAAATCCCATGTGAATGTGTAAAACACATTACAACACTAGATTAGGTCCAATTTAGTTTACAAGCCTCCTCAATTTAATGTGAAGATGTAAATAAATACATTTTACAACATTATATTAAGGATGAGTTAAGTTAATTTAGCTTAAAAAGGGTCCAAGACCTAATGTGGATGTGTAAAACACCTCACAACACTAGATCAAGGTGATATCAAGTCTAATTTATCATTATTTATTCTCGAATTAAGCAAGGGATACATTTTTCTACACTACAATGGGTTTGCAAAGAAAGAACTTGAGAGCTTTCCTTCTAGGTGGGAACAACTTTTCCTATGGAAGAAGCCTCGACTTTCCCATCACAAGGGGGTATTTTCTTCCTTTTGAATTCTTTGATAAAGTGAAGATCTTTCAAAAGGATTCCTTGATGTTGAATCAATTTGTGAAGAAGCATTCTTACACTTTCAAATAGTTTGTTCCTTCCAAGGACTCCTCTTGTTTGGAAGGGCTCCTAAGGGACCCCCTTGAAATCCTTTCAATTTATTGATTTTCAAAGTGACTGCCTGCTTGCTTGCCTATGTGGCTACTTTTTGATTTCTGGCATGTTTTATCTATGGATTAACATGTTTCTTTGCATGTGCACCTATGAAGCTATTTTCCGGTCTGACTCTACAAAGTCCCCTTACACTAGGTGTCCTTTATGAGAGAATACTTGGGGGAATGCATTCTTGCAAGTCTGTAGGCATATAAGATGCTTACATCCTACAATATTTGTCCATCGTTGGTCTGAGGGCCTTAGATGTACTTTGTGCAACTTCATAGTTATGCGGGGCTACGAAGTCCTTTTGTTCGAAACTCCTCAAGAGAGTGTACCTATGGCTCATCCTTTTCCTACCTTGTTCTTTCAAGCTCACCTAATTGTGGTTTGCTTCCTTGATGGTTCATGTATATATTTCTAACTCTTCAATCAACTTTACCGAACACTCATTGATACTCATGCTTGATTAAGTGGGGAAAAAATTTATAGGAGAAAATTTTCACCCCTTGCGTAAGTTCCCCTTTCACATACCCTCACATTAGAAAATCAAATCCAAAGGAAAAATTCCAAATCACCCATCTAGAATGCATCCACTTGGCATTTTTCCTATGTGTGAGTGAGAATATTTGTTGGAGATGCAAGAACAACATAGATGTCTATGTGGCATGCCATCATCCCTGACAGATTCCCACATCTGAAGTGGGAAGAGGCATTAAAATCCCCATTGGGGATGAATTGTAACATCCCTCTTTGACCAACCAACTTGAAAATGACTTATTCCTTCTCATCCCATCTTCAAATCCATTCATCTCACTTTAACTTCATCTTTTCACAATCTTCTTGGCATTCTTTCACAACTCCTTGGCATTCTCAAGCACAATCTCATTCACTCCAACATTCTAGCACTCCTTTTTGAGCATTGTAGCAGCTAGAAACTCCCTCAACTCCACATTCCACATGTGAGGCTACCATAGAAGTTGTGAGCTTGGAGTCTTGTGAGACCTCCCTTCATCAGTGTTATGGTTGTGGTGACTTTTCCAAGTTTGTTGCTTTCATTCTACCTTCATTGGCCTTGATATCCTTTGGGTGGAGTTGGTAATGCTTCATTCATCTCCTTTGTGATTTGATAGAGTAGTTTAGTATTTTGTAGTGTTCATTGTAGTAATTTCTATCTTCTTTAGCATATTCTGCTTCATTACTTTTTGGTTGTCCATAGAGGTGGAAACACCAAAGCGGGGATCTAACTGAGGCAGGCCCCTATATAGCCCCAATTTTTTTTCCATTTTTCTTATGTGTAGGTGGATGCATGCATGGATCTAGATGGAAAATTGGTGCTTTTGTGAGATCATATTCATCACCTTAGCTTTTATTTACTTGCTTTATCATATCTATCTTTATTTTGTGTACTTCATCATCCTATTTACTTCATTAAAATCAACTAGCTAGGTTGTTCGTAGGTTTTTGAGGTTTTCTGCACTGTATTTCTCATTTTCTAGCCGTACGGGTGTTAGTGGCCAAAGAGACACCAACGGGTCACATTGTTTTCCTAGACCCACATTGTCGTCCTAAGACAAAGAGTTGTCTAAGGTACAGTTTGGATCCATAAACTAGCATGTCTAGCCTCAAATAGAATCTTGGGTCTATAGAGTGACAAAAGTACTACATAGTGTTCCTCATTTGCGAATCCTCATCCCAAAACATCCCTTTAGAGTAAGGTAAGTTAGGGAAGCCCTCTACTCTCAGCTCTTCATGACCTGGAGCCTTGATGTGGTTGGTCCCCCTCTCTTACAATACTATTTAAAAGAGTCAACCAACCGTGGAACAAACCTATATATGGTTCATATTTTTCTACCCTAATTATCATACAAATACAAGAGGAATTCTTCAATGATGTATTTTGCAAATCCTTTCCCATATTGTTCATCATAAAAAAGTTCTCTTAAGAAATAAGAAAAGCCTACAACTTTGTGACTTGTTTTATGAAATTTCACAACAACCTCTTCAATTTCATCGATTTCTTGTGGTTTGACTACTTGTTCAAGAAGTGTAGCCTCATGGAGTTCTTGAAATATTTGTTCAGAATGGTCTACAATTGATGAGTACAGCTTTTCAATAGGAGTTTGCACATATGTATTTGAATTACTTGTGTAGACATTGGAAAATGTCCTACTCGATGTCATACATCTAAATTGGATTTAGTAATATCATTTCCTCTTTAACCCGTCCTCTTTTCACTTAATTAATCTAATTAGCCTTGCTAATTAATTAATTTCATCATTTTCATCTATTTGGCCTAATTAATTAAATTGGGTTAATTAATCTCTTTTCACACTAACACTTCATCTCATTAAATTAAATACATCAAAATATTTAATTTAATCTGCTAAGTCATCTTATTTAATTAAATAACCCTAAGTTATATAATTAAATATCATTTCACCCCTCCCCTATTTATTAAATCATCTAATTTAATAAGTATCTCTTAATTCTTCTAATTCCCTAAATTACATAAATTAAACCTTGTTTAATTAGCAATTAAACTAATTTTCCTCTAATCAAAGGGAATATTCCCATGGAGTATTCTTTATCCTTTTTTGCACAATTAAAAAATAATAATAATTTGTAAAATAATTTTTTCCTCACCCAAAAGAAATATTCTACAGAATATTCCCTCTCCTCCAATCAACTCACTTGGCTTCTTGGACAAGCTAAAACTTCAACATCTTAAGCAAGTTACTTTTGACCTGTGTGAGTAGGTTAAAATTGTGTTTGTTTGAGGCAAGTGTGAGCCCTTGATTAACTTTCATCATGCATTCTCATCCCCTTCATCTTGAACCATTGATTAAGCTTTTTGATCTCGACCATTCATTCCTCATCTGCTCTCCTATAAATAGATCACTATTTGGAGGAAAATGGATCCATCTTTTATTTGCAAACTTATGTTGTTGAATTTACTCACATACACACTTATCTTTTACTCACTATTTATCTTGTTTTAGTTCATTTTAGTTGCATAATATCTTATAGCATCCATTAATGGCTTCCATGCATCCATCTTAGTTTGTAAATAAATTAGGGTTTTCATCTTTTAGCATAATTTTATCTTAGATTAGCTTAGAAATTACATAATTAGATCATTTGTAGCATAAAATCATGGTAACTTAGCTTGCAACATGTTCATTTTAACATAAATTAGGTTTTCATACACCAAACACCATGGTTTCATTGATTCTCTTCCATAGAATCGACTAAAACAAGCTCACTAATCACATGATTGGGAAAGGGTCATCGTTCCACATCAACTCGACACCAATTCCACAACAAGATAAGTTTTATATGGATTAGAATAGATGTTTTGAAAGCTTTCATAATTTAGTATGCTAGGTTTTGATGAAATGTTTAGTTTTAATTTTGTTTGATTGATCTTATTGAGATTTGAGTATTGGTGGCTCCATTAGCTTTGATTCTTCATGGATCAAGTGTAATTTGGCCCATACTAATATTTTTGCATCACATTCTAGTCCTAGAAGGAGGGAAAACCAATCATTTAACTATTTTTTAGCTTGAATTCCATGTTCATGTTATTTTGCAGGCTACAGTAACACTCAAACCACAAACAATGATGCTATTTGAATAGTGTCGCCATATAGTGATGTTTAGGAAATTTGAAGCAGGGACACGTATTTAATTTACCAACATCAATTTAAATATAGTGACATATATTTAATTTGAAGATATCATGAAATGCAAATGGTGGCGCTCAAACTCACCAGACCGATGCTTTCAAATTCCAAACAGTGATGCCTTCATTAGTAGTGACACCCATCAAAATAGGAATGCAATCATGCTCACTGGTCTTGCTATAGAGTGAGGCTCGTTTTCATTAGAGTGACACCTAAATCTCAAACTATGATGCTATCGTGTTCAACAATGCTCAACCAGGGTAACAAAATTTATGTTTTTTTCGACATGTGACTTAATTTATTTGGTTTATATGATCACTAATAAATGTATTACTGTGTTTTGGCTATCAGACTAACAGGGTTTTGTAGGATTTAAAGACATGGAGCGAAATTGAAGAAATTCTCTTGTATCTTAATATTCTATAATTGTAACAAGTGTTCAATGGTTTGGGGAAATTATAACCCAATTTCATGCCTTCTACTTTCAGTTTTAGGAAACACACTACAGTTCATTTGGGTTTAAAATGAACATTCAAAGTTGGATAAAATTGAACCCTCATATCACATCTTTCAATTGAGCTTAAAATTGAACAAGGAAAACTCATCTTTCAATTGGTCCTTAAAATGAATTCATCATTGCTTTGAAAGGTTAAAATTGACAATTGTTTGCAATGTTTTGTGATTTTCAATTTTGTTGGTGAATGCATATGCAATTCTCTCATGTTGTTTGGTGATCTTGAGAAACAAAAACATTCTCTAACACTTTGCAAAATCACCCACATCTTTCAATTTGGGTTTAAAATTGAACAACCATGCTAGTGTGAGAAAATGCATAGCATGTGTTCTCTTTATGCATGCAAGAAAAGATGATTGAACTACGGATGTACTTCCTTTCTATTGTTCACCTTTACAGGGCCTCCCTTTGTGGGAAAAGGTACTCATCCCAAGGGAATGACCCAAGCAGTAACAAGCATAAGCCAAGCTCTTCCAAACCGCTATATAAATTTGTGGTTGTGATGAAAATCATGATCAATGGGAAGCAACACATGATAGCTCTCCCCCAGTATCTTTATGATGTGTAAAGCCCTTGTTCTAAGGGTCGGGAGACCTCTCACAAGGAGTTTATCATTGCACCCCCTAAACTAGATGCCCTTATTATTAACCTTTGTGTACAAGCCAAAAATCCCTAATATTTGTTGATGTCAGGAACAGTCGCTCTAAAGCCACCCCACATTTGTACTATTCAACTATAGAAATAGAAAAAATCCTTTCAATCTCTATATTTTAAGGATTTTCAGATTTGGTGGTCCTGAGAAGTGTGTGCTATGGAGGAGAGCCAATGTCACCAGATCTCTAACTATTCACATTGTCTAGTGTTTGGAGAAATCCTAGTGGGGATTCAACAAATATAGCAATTTCTATCCTAGGGTTGTAATGCTTGTGAGTCAGTTTAACACTTTGCTTGATTTCAAAACAATTCAAAAATAAATACTCACTATCCAAATTTCAAACACTTTGGCTTAAATATGGACTTCTTGAGCTAGCCTTGATATTATTGCTTGTCCTAAGGATTTATCCTTAGTGATTTCTAAATATCTTGACATTAATCTCAAACCCATATTTACCAAAGACAACGTAGGAAATTATGGCTTTAACCTCTTTATTTTCAAGAAATGGACATTGTGAAAGTTATGATGTTTTTGACATAAACATCTAGTTTGGAAACATAATCAAAGACAAGTGTTTGTGGTAAAATCAATTCACTTAAGCAAAGATAAATTGACAAATGAACCCCACATGACTATTTGGAGACTGATTTCTCTTGTTGAACAACCTGATCTTCTAGGTGCTATAATTTAGCCAAAATTTGAACTCATAAATGATGAACACACAAATCTCATTAGCAGTTTGAGAACCTTCACTTTTGAAAATGAGGAAACAAACACGTAGTGGAGAAATGCAACAACCATTTTAGATGAAGAAGAGGAACATGTCGATATTGAGGCTGGAAGGCCCCTATTACCACCACCAGTGTGGAAATGAATATCTTCCTTTCTTCCATAAACTTAAACTATTTCCACATGATCTCACAAAAAATCATGATCCCTAAGACAAAATATGCAGGTCCTCATTTTAGACTTAGGCATCTCACTCCAAAATCTATTAAGAAACATCTTTGAGCATTTCATAAGAATAGAAATAGATTGGTCACAAAATTTTATAGATGTGCTTCATGGTATAGTCCAGAATTGTATGCATTCTTTTGGAGTCAAGATCCTAGTATTTTTCATGATACTCAACTCTAAATGATTCATCAAACAGTAAAAATTCATAGAGGAAAATCTCTAGCACTCCATTTCAGACATAGGAATCATAGAATAAGTTATAGTTAAAAGTAGGCTTCAATATTTTACTGCAACCATTACACTTTGTTGAGAAAATTTTATGCCCAAGCTAGGAGAGCCTGAATAGGTTTGAACATTCCCATCCGTCCTCTCATTTTCTAGGATTTGAACATTTTAGAGGTCTAGCATCATTTTCACTACCTTCGTCTTGTCAAAACAAAAGGTTCACTTTAGGTCAACATTGGGTCAAACATTTCACTTACCCCTTCATCAAATTTCATCCTTCATTTCATCTATCTTTACAAAATTTCAAATACACCAACACTTTGGGACTTAAACATCAAACCAACTTGCTACCTTAGCTACTTTCTATGTGAATTGTATCCTTTTCTATGCACTTAGTTGAGATAGTTATCATCTTTGAACTAGTTTATCTTGAAGATCACAAGTCTACCCTAGAGAAGTTCATTAGCATCCTTTATTCCAACATCAAAACATCAAACTCAAGTCAATAATGTTGTCCCAAAATTCTTGCAAAGATAACTTCCTATATCACCCATCTTTTCATCCCACATTATCATCATTTCTCCCAAAAGACTTAGAGCATCCCTTTCACCTAGGTTTGAGTCAACTAGAGAGTTCAAACATTAAAAAACTTAGCATAACTCTCCCATAGCTAACACCAAATTAATGGTAAAGACGAGATCACAACACAAGAGAATCATGGAGAAAAAAAAAGTTACATTTACCTCAAGTGACCCAAATCCTTTAGAATTTGATCCTAGAAGCCATGTTACACCATCACAACAACCATCATCTCCTTCAAGACCATATGAGATCAAAGACATCACAAACAACCCATTTGAGCTCGGTAGAGAAGAGCTTTTAGAACATCAACCTTTTGAAAGTGTAGCTCCTATCTCCCCAAAATTTGTAGCACAAAGTTTAACACAAGATTTCACAACTCCATCACAAGGGCTAAGTCTAACTTACATACCTAGTCTTCTAACTATCCTTGCAAAATATTTTGCTCATACCTCACCATTTGAAAGAAGTATACTTGTGGGAACTATTGAAACTAATCCTCCACCTCCCACCACCATTTGGACACCTACCTTTTGTGTTCCTCCCTTTTTTGAAGATCCAAAATAGCTACACACTCCACTTGAACTTCATTATTCCACCACCAATGCGACATTTCGAGGAAACCCTTCTTCATCCACACCTATGAGTACCACAAGTATGTCTACCATCATGCAAAGTATTATAGACCAAAAATATCAAAACAACACACAAGGGAATGCCAATACTATATCATAGAATCAACCCTCAATGCAAATAGCGACATCTTTATCTAACCCTCCAGTGGGATCATCCATTCCATCTACCATTACCACATTATCCAATATCAATCCACCTCAAAACAATTGCTTGGTTACAGTACTATCAATCTTGGGAGTACCTTGCTCACAAATCCTTTGTTTACATCTTTTGCACAAGGAAATCCTCAAAACATAGGACAAGGGAATCTTTTCAATCAATGAACTCAAGGTCCTAGTGTGTCATTTCCATTACAAAATTTAACATCATCTTTTCCAATAGCCAACTTTTCTATGCCAAATCAATTAGGACCTAAAACACACATTCCTCCACCTTATTCTACCATATTTCAAGGAATATTAAATGAAGGGAACCCTCGACCTTTCACCAGCAATCCACTAACCACTCAAAACATCAATATCCCTAATCCTTCATAGATGTCTCAACAACTGCTTGATCCAACATTGTAAGCACATTCCTTATCTCTACAACAAGCACAAAAAACTTATCAACAAGTCATACAACAATAGCAACAACAACAAGCAACTTTAGCACAACAATAACAACAAGCAATAAGTCCTCCTTGTATCCACTCTTTTTTGTTTTATTATCATCATGTACATACAAACATAGAGTTTTATCTGCAATTATGGTTTGGTGCAAGAGAGAAGTTAAGGCATTATAATATGAAGAAGTATTGGCATTAATCAATCACAACCAATTATATTTTGGGATTTTTTTGGAAGAATAGATTTTATAAAACCTTTGAAACTGTTCACATACACAAGGATTTAGAGAAGATTTAATATGTGTTTGCATGCTTTGGTGAACTCAAAGGAATGGAAATTTTCACTTGATTAAATTGTGAATGAGGTTTGTTTGAGAGTCACAGGGGCATAGAAGGGGAAAGGAACCCAAAACATCGATCACATGAAGTTACTTTGTTCTCAAGAAAATATAATAGCCTAATTCTTGAAGCCTATAGAAGGTCCCTACTTAAGGAAAAAGATGATATCCTTGTCATTGCAAATTGGAAGCTATGTTTGCAATCATGATTTAGGGGTTAAGTTTGAATATTTATATTTTTTAGAAATATTTATATGTTGTGTCAAAATATTTTAGATTCTTGTATATTCTTTGATTTTATTTATTAAAAAAGAAATAATTGAAAGTATTTTAATTTAATAATATTTGATGATTATGTTCAAGGATATTTAATAGTATCATCAAAATATTACTATAGCAATTAAGGAAATGAAATTCAAAAAATAAAAAATAAAGAGTAATTGTTTTCTTTACTATAACACTCGTAAAAATAGTGGGAGTAGGAAAATAATATATATCAAGTATTTTTTTAAGGTATAGTATTATATGATAAGTGGTTAAAATAGTGATAAGTATTCTAACACTTTTTGTTACATACAAGTATAATTTGGATGGGTCATTGTGCTTGTGAAGCATTTAAAACTTTGACACTAATATTTGGAAACCTTGTGCTTAAAATGGTATGTACCAAGAAGACTGTCAAGAAGTCTATTTTTGGAAATGAGTCATACTTATAAGCTAAAAAGGAGTGGAAAACTCTAACAAAAAATATCAAAGAGACAAAAATTGATGGGGAACCTGGGATACGATGGATCCTTCTCCCATGCCATGAGTAGTATCAAGGTTTTGAACAAGAAAAATGAGCGGAGGAGGTGAATTAGTTGTGAAAAATTTAACCTTTAAAAATTCCACTAGAAATTAGATCAATCACAAATCCTTTACTTTGATAAAATGATTAAACATTAAGTGCAAAGGTATAAATTAAAAATCATCACACATACACAATAACACTAGTATTTATGTGGAAAACCTAATAAGGGAAAAAAAATGGTGAGGATTAGCTCATAGTATAAAGAATATCAAAACTGGTTACAAAGGCTCACTGCCAAAGTAGGGTTTCCCTGAAATGCCGCATAAGGTCAAACATAGTGAAGGTTTATAGCAAGCAAGTATTAGCAACTTGTAATGTTTCTTTACTCTTTTATTTTACATTAAATTTTTTCCTAATCGTAAATACATTGTTTGTATGTTGATTTTGATATTTTGCACAAAAGTGGGAATGAACCCTGTAAACCTATCAAACCTGTGTTGATTGTGAATAGGTTAAAGCCCCAATGATATGGAGAATGGTTTTTTGTCATTTCATTTTCTACTTGGGGTATAGTTTCATAATGTTTTTCCTACAAAAAATTTCCATCTTTTGCTTGGTTGTTTTGACATGTAACTAGAGGTAATTCCTCAACACTAAATTCTTTTGGTTTGAAATGATTAAAATTTGATTTGTGTACATAACAGTATATGATTCTTCTTTTCATGGAGATCAGATTCTTCTGCACAAGCATCCACTCTTTTATAGGCATTTCGGGGAAACCATACTTCGGTAGTGAGCCTTTGTAACCTACACTCCACTTGAACTTCATTATTCCATGACCACTGTGACATTTCAGGGAAACCCTTCTTCATCCACACCTATGAGTATCGCAAGTATGTATACCATCATGCAAAGTAGTATATACAAAAAATATCAAAACAATACACAAGGGCATGTCAATACCATATCACAAAATCAACCCTCAATGCAAATAGGGACATCTTTATCCAACCCTCCAGTGGGATCATCCATTCCATCTACCATTACCACATTATCCAATATCAATCCACCTCAAAACAATTTCTTGGTTACAAGTTCTATCAATCTTGGGAGTACCTTGCTCACAAATCCTTTGTTTACATCTTTTGCACAAGGAAATCCTCAAAACATAGGACAAGGGAATCTTTTCAATCAATGGACTCAAGGTCCTAGTGTGTCATTTCCATTACAAAATTTAACATCATCTTTTCCAATAGCCAACTTTTCTATGCAAAATCAATTAGGACCTAAAACATACATTCCTCCACCTTATTCTACCATATTGCAAGGAATATTAAATGAAGGGAACCCTCGACCTTTCACCAGCAATCCACTAACCACTCAAAACATCAATATCCCTAATCCTTCATAGATGTCTCAACAACCACTTGATCCAACATTGTAAGCACATGCCTTATCTCTACAACAAGCCATACAACAATAGCAACAACAACTAACACAACAAGTAGCCTTAGTAGCTTAACAAGTAGCCTTAGCACAACAACAACAAGAAGTCATTGCACAACAAGTAGCTTTAGCAGCACAACAAATCGTGCAACAACAATAGCAGGCCCAACAACAAACTTAACAACAAGCCTTACTAGCTCAACAATATGCCCAACAACAAAAATAAGGATCCTATTATCCTCATATGAACATTGTGAATCCAAATATATGAAGAACATATTCATCACTTTTACAAAACCTCACACCTTCATACACCCCATATAATTCATCTCTCATCCCATCATATTTTCCTCCACCCAATCCGCAAGACGATCTACCATCACAATTGAAAGAAATATCACAAGAAATGCAGAACCTTTGCATGGGAAAGACAAATAAACCTCATACATAGAACTTGCGTCCTTACCCATTTTATCTAAACATAGAAAATGATACCATTCCCTCCTCATTTTGAAATCCCCAAATTTGACAAATACAATGGGAGAGGAAGTCCTTTGAATTTAATGTCATGTGCATGGAAGTGGCTTACAAAAATTTATATCTAATGTGCCTCTTCCCTCGATGTTTGACAGGTATTGCTATGGATTGGTTTTCTCATTTTCCTCTTGGTATCAAATGTTTTCAAGAAATCACTGAAAAATCATCAATCACTTCTCCTTCAATCTTGACATGGATGTTAACCTAGAGGAGTTATACACTCCCAAACAAAATCTTGGAGAAACCTTCGCTAATTTCTTACAACGATGGAGACAAAGAGATTATAAAAGAAAGTGGCCTCTTCGTGACAAACAAGTGGGAATCATTATAGCCAACCTTGATCCAAATCTATCATTCCACTTGAAAATGCAATGCATCACATCATATGATGAGCTTGTTCCAAGATCCCTTAACATTGAAAGAGCCCTAATCTCACAAGGAAATACTCAAGCATACAAAGATAACCATCCTTCAACCAGTTCGAATGAGAAACCTCATGTATGGGATAAAAGAAAAAAGTAACAAACGATGGTGTAGTAGACACTAAAGTCATACTAAGTGCTCCTAGAACAAATAACAATCAAGTTGCTAACATCCAACCAACTATGCAACAAATGGTACCACCTCAGAACAATTAGATTAGTAACACCAACATGTAACAAAGGAAAACTGGTAATAGGAAAAACTATCCCAAATGCAAGTGCACACAGTTATTGGAACCCATCAAGACAATCATGAGGAAATTGGTAGAGTCAAATTTGATAACACTTCCTAACTTTGAAAACTACCAAGAACCACAAGAGAAGCCATCTTGGTACAATGAGCATGGTTTCTATGAATTTCATAAAATCAAAGGAAATAAAACAACAAACTACATGAAGCTCAAGAATATCATCCAAGATCTCATAGAGAATGATACCATATATGTTGAAGTACAAGCTAGAAATTAGGATCTCAAGATATACAGGATGCCTATGCCTGACCATAAAAAAGAAAACAACAATGGAAAAGCTAAGGATTACACCAATGTTCAACATACTTATTCCAATGTAGTTGCCTCTTTTGATAGCGTTATCACTGTTGTTACCATCAAAGGTGATAGTTCAAAATGTGGATTCACCACATGACATGGCAAAATAACCATTCAAGGAGTTGTCTCAGCTCAATCTAGGACACAACCTAATTTTCCCACATCTAATCCTAGAAAGTACAATCTTGTAGATCAGCTTAAACAAACCCCCACTCATATACCAATCTTAAAACTCTTCAAACTATCTCCTACACATAGGGAAATACTAGAAAAAGCCTTGTCTGAGTCATTTGTTCTCGAGAACATTGATACTGATTAGTTTCAAGCTATGGTAGGGAATATCACCAACCATCTTCTCACCTTCTCCAAGCAATATTTACCATCACAACCATCTCATTACTATGCTTTACACCTTGAGGTTTCCATTCATAAAAACAAGGTCAAAAGAGTCTTGGTACATGGAGGTGTTGGTCTAAACATTTGTACCTTGTAGTTGATCAAGAATCTAGGATATTCAAAAGATACTATTGATAAGACAAAGAATACCATCATTAGAGAATATGATGACCAAGAATGGGTATCACAAGGAATCATTTCACTTCCAATCCAAGTGGGACCTCTTATTGCATAAACTAGATTCCAAGTACTTGATCTTGATCTTCCCTATAACATACTACTTGGCTGACCTTGGATCCATGCTTTGAAAGTTGTAGCTTCAACCTATCATCAATGTGTGAAGTTACCTTTTGAGGGCAAAGAAATCACCATCCATGGAGATATTGAGCCTTTCTACTATTGCAAGAGTCTTGAGGCCAAGTTTTATAAGATCCTAAAAATACCCAAGAATGATGGACCTACACCATCAAGCTCATTTATCGACTCATCATCCCTAGCCTCTACTTCAACATCCAAAATACCCATTGTGAAAATCATACCAGACGTCAAAGCAGTAATCCAAGATGATGGTTGTGGAAGCTACAAACTATTGAAAGACACATTTGTATTAGGAGAGTTACCTATTTCTCCTAAATCTCATGGGAAACCTGCATCTAGCACCAAAGAACCAAAAATAATCAAGATGGCAGCTACCACCTTCACCAAGTGGGTCAAGAAGATGTCAATGAGCAAGAAATCTCTAAACTCCTCTATCAAGATGAACGACCTATTCCTGTTCTTCCCATGGAAGATGAAAACAAAGGTCTACAACTAATGAAAAGTATGGGGTATAACAAGAATGAGAAACTAGGGAAAAATGACAATGGTTTACTAGAACCCATTATTCTTGAGAAACAACTAAAAAATATTGGCTTAGGTTGTACTACTAGAAAGGTCACACTTATTGCAGAGGTATTGCTGCTAAACAAGTTGAGGCTTCCTCTTGGCCACCTACATCACATGATACAACCTTAGATGACTTTCCCCTTGATGATGCTAAACTATTTGAGAACAACATCCTCTTCATGATATCCATAACATCCTTTTTCTCAAATGACCAACCACCTGAAATACTCCTAGGATACCTACAACTCATTGACAAGGAACAATGAGGACCACCGGTTCTATATTTATTCAAAAATGATGAAGTGATCTCAGTATTAATGGGACTTTAAAACAACTTATCATGGGCATATCACAAAGAATTCTTTGACATAGAGCTCAATATAGGGGCATACTATGGGGAGACGATTGAATCCTTTAGTCACAAAATAAATGAAATGGAATTAATATGTAGATCCTTGAGTGAAAACCTAGTGGCACTTTGTGGTCCCAAAATAGTAAAAAAAAGGATGCATCTAATGGTGAAAACCTCTTTGAGTCACCCAAGGTTGAAGGATTCAATCTTCCCCTTAGTGCAATGCATCTAGAAAAGTCAACAGTACTAGCAGAAAAGGCTACTCCAATTAATGTGGGAACAAAAGAAGCACCCAAGATCACTTTTTATGTTGAATCCTTGTTAGATGAAGAACAAAAGAACCTTGCAATATTCCTTAAAGAGAGAAGAGCTAAATCTACATGGTCATATATGGATATTCTAGGCCTTGATCCAAAAGTGGTTGTACATCACTTAGCAGTTTATCTCAATGCCAAACCAATCAAGAAAAAATTAAGGAAGATGCACCCTTAGATAGCACTCTTGGTTAAACTAGAACTACAAAAGCTTCTTGATGTTGGATTCATCTGATTGATAGATTATCTTGAGTGGGTTTCAAACCTGGTAGCGGTCTTAAAACCCATTGGGGGCATCAGAATATGCACCGATTTCAGAGATCTAAACAAGGCATGTCTGAAGGATGATTTCCATCTTCCCAACATTGATGTCATTGTGGATTTAATAGTTGGGCATGAAATGTTGTCACTCATGGATGGCTTTTAAAGCTACAATAAAATCATAATCTCCAAAGAATACCAACATAAATCTTCCTTTACTTGTCCATGGGGAGCTTACTACTAGAATGTGATGCCATTTGGGTTAATGAATATAGGAGCTACTTATCAAAGAGTAATGACCCTCATCTTTCATGACACGATCCACAAAATAGTTGGAGATTATGTGGACCATATTTTGGAAAAATTAAAAAAGAGATGTGAGCATGTGCAAGTCCTAGGATCTATCTTTGACAGACTTGAAGAATACAAGGTACGAATGAATCCAAAAAAGTGTGTGTTTGGGGTCACATTAGGGAAACTTCTTGGATTTATCGTTTCACAAAGAGGGATAGAAATTTATCCAGCAAAGGTAAAATCCATTTTAGACATGGAACCACCATGGACATTGAAATAGATGAGTGGATTACAAGGAATGTTGTAGTCCATCAAAAGGTTCATAGCCCACCTATCAAAGAAGATTCATCCCTTTTCACATCTTCTCCATAAAGGGATAACTTACAAATGGGATGAAAAATGTGATAAATCTTTCCAACAGATCAATGATTATCTACTAACACCTCCAGTGCTCATGCCACCGATACCAAACAAGCCACTAATCCTATACATCTTAGCAACACCAGTAGCATTAGGAGCTCTTTTAGCACAACATGATGAGAATGGAAAAGAAAGAGCCATATACTACATCAACAAAACCTTGGTAGGCTATGAGATGAACTATTCAGCCATTGAGAAAGCATTCCTAGGAGTAGTTTTCACTTCACAAAAGTTCAGGAATTACATGTTGTCACACCAAATCAAGCTCATCGCCCATTAAAATATTTTTTATCCTTAGCAACCCTCACAGGATGAATGGCTAAATGGGTAATGATCTTGACAGAGTTTGAAATAGAGTATGTGGAGTGCAAAGAAATCAAAGGACAAATGATCACAAACTAGTTGGTAGAAGCAACCATCTATGATGAGAACCCTTTAATATCTTAGTTCCCTGATGAATCAATGTTCCTTATTAATCTCATAGCTCAGTGGAAGATGTAATTTGATGGATCATTCACCCAACATGGATCAGTAGGAATTATTTTCATCACCCCTAAGGTAATTTCACCCCAAATTATTACAGGCTATCATTCCCATGTACCAATAACATTGTTGAGTACGAAGCCTTGATCATAGGTCTCAAGATAGTAGTTCAATGGAAGATATAAGAGATGAAAGTCTATGGAGACTCACAACTGGTTATCAACCAAGTCAATGATGAATATCAAACTAAAGATGACAAGCTCACTCCTTACAAGAATATGGTGGAAAATCTCAAAGATCTTTTTATACATAACTTTTGAACAGATTCCTCGCATGAAGAATAGAGCACTACTAGACATGTCGAACAACATCCTCCAATGTGAATTATTGGTAGAACAACTTCTCGTACCAACTTTTGAAATCCCTAAATCTAAATTCACGTGTGTCATTGTTGGTCTTGGATCCCTGTGGTACCATGACATATTTACTTACCATAATAGAGGAACCCTTCCATCAGACATCACCTTGAACCTTAAAAAGACCTTTGTAAAAAAGGCATCTCAATTTGTGATAATAAGTGACACCCGTTATCTTCAAAGCATCGAAGGGACATTACTACGATGCCTTAACCAAGAGGAAGCCTTAATTTCCTTAACAAAAGTGCATGATGACATATGTGGGTCCCATACTAGCGGTATGACCTTAGCTATGAAACTATTGAGGATGGGGTACTATTGGCCAACCATGTAAAAAGAAGCTCACCAATATGTGTGGAAATGCATCCAATTTCAACATGGGGATCTGATTCATGCTCTAGCTCAAGAGTTGTAACCAATGATTACACCATGGCCTTTTTTGTAGTGGGAACTTGACCTCATAGGAAAAATCACTCCAACCTCATCCAATGGCCATAAGTTTGTCATAACCACCACTAAGTACTTTACTAAGTGGGCTAAAGCCATTCCTATGACCTACATAACAAGGAAGCAGATAGCCAAGTTTATCTTGAATTATCTAATTTTTTGTTATGGTGTACCACAAACCCTCATCTCAAAAAATGGAACACCATTCAAGAATCAAGATGTGAAAGAGCTATGTCAATCATTCAATATCCAACACTGATTCTCTACCCTATATTATCCCCAAGGCAATGGCCAAGCAGAAGTAACGAACAAAACTATCATAAAAATCCTAAAGAAAATAGTTAATGAATTCAGTCGTGATTGGCATTTGTAGCTAAATCCCACTCTTTAGGCTTATCAAACCAATATCCACACACCTATAGGTGCAACCCCTTTGTCCTTGGTCTATGGATCATAAGCCATCCTGCCTATTGAGGTTGAGGTCCCATCATTGTGAGTCTCACTAAAGAATTTGATAATTGAGGAAGAGTACTAAGTGTCTCAACTGAATGAGCTATAATTCTTGGATGAACTTTGTCTTGATCCTCTTAATCACTTGCAAGTATATCAAAACCAAATGAAATGGAGCTATAACAAGATAATCAAATGTCGGTCATTCTAGGTAGGTGACCTTATCTTAAAGTGCCAAAGTTAGAAGAATATTCCATATCAAGACAAAAAAGGAAAGTTTGAGCCTAATTGGCTGGGTCCCTTTGTCATCATAGCAAGGTACAGATCATTAGCTTACCAACTGTCAATCCCTTAAGGTGAACCCTTGCAGGAGCCAATCAACAACTTGCATCTCAAAAAGTTTAATGCCTAAACATAAAGGGTGTAAATTAGAAAATACAACAAGTCAAAAAGTGATCAAAATCCAAAAAAATGAGAAAAAGGATTTTAAAAAGTAAAGAAAAAAATCATCCTCTAGTGAAAACCATTTTGGTGGCACTTTGGGCAAGTACCTTGGTGAAAACCTTGCAAACAGGAACCTTGCAGAAATAAAGAATCTCCATCTATTCTTTGGCTCTTTTGACCTATCATTCTTTGCATTTCCATTCATCCCTCATTTTCATCCTTATCATGGCTTGTCACTATAAGGTATCATGAACTCTTTAGCACTACTTGGCATATTCCCAAGGTCAGTTTGTCCTAGCTATATCGAAGTAGGCTAAACATATCACATTGGGGAAATTTAATTATGTGTCATAATTGGGTTCTTGTATATCTTGAGGTCATGGGAAATCTTATTAGAAAACACCAAAAACATTCTTAAATCTTATCCAAAAATTTGAAAAACATTTGCAAAATCATGTACAGCTAAAATCCAAAAACATTAAGAAAATTGTAAAGGCTAAAATCCAAAACATCCAGAAAACATCAAAAATCCAAAAAAGAAATGTCCTCTTGTCGAGCTATGTTGTCTATGAGCTTGAACATAGGCAAGGCCATCATTGATATACCCTCGAGACACCATAGGTTAGTTGTTTAGAAGTCCATTGTAATTAGCTATTGTCTCTCATCTATTCATATCTTTGTCATATAAATGGGTTGAGTCATTCAAACTATGTGGTCTCTGTGTGTATAACATAGGGAAGGCTAATCTTTGATCATCCCCTGAGGCCCCTAAGATAGGTCTTTAGGTTAGGTTCTTGGTCAAAATTCCAAAAATCCCAAAAACATCCAAATATTCCAAAAATCCAAAAACATCCAAATATTCTGAAAATCCCAAAACATCCAAATATTCTCGAAAATCCCAAAAACATCCAAATAATTCTCTAAAAATCCAATAACATCCAAATATTTAGAAAACACAAAAACATTTGAAAATGGAAAATCCAAAAATAATAGGAACTGTTTAAAAGACCTAAAAAGCCTCAAAAGATTCAAAAAACCCTAAACAGCCTTAGAAAATTAGAAAAACCTAAACATTCACATAAACTTTCAAAAAGACCAAAAACAACCTCAAAACATTTTAAAAATACCAAAAACATTCAAATATTCTAGAAAATCCAAAATCCAAATCCCATCCATCTCGCTTTCACGCGTAATAAACTTTCACCCATAATAAACGATTGTCACCTTCACCCTTTGGAAAAACAAGTAAAAATCAAACATAGCAAGTTGTAAAGTGTGAACCCAAAAGTCAAAATATAAAGTATAAATCATAGGAAAATGTGTGAGTGAAGTTTATAGCAATGACTCATCTTAGCATCATCGTCCCAACATCAAAACAACCATCTGATCAACATGTCCTAGGATGTATCCTTCCTACAATGGATATTAGTATTAGATATCACTTTAGCTAAACTTAAACTAGGTGGGAGTTATAGATAACACTGACTATTTTTTTTTATCTTTCCTTATGATTTATCTTAATTACCTATTCCGAGGACCTCTCAATGATGTCTATCTAAAATTATTTAGAGAGAAAGGAATGGGGCATCAATCATTATCTTTGGTTTTCTATACTTGTGGATACTCTTGTAAAATAATCTCAGTGCATACTTGCTTAGTTGTGTGTAGGAAGGTCATTTGGAGTATGTTGTTTACTATTGCGTATGCTTTGGTCCAATATATTCTAAGCTTCTAACTTTCATTCCAACAACATTTTTGTATGTCAAAGTGTGAACAAGAACTATCCTATCTATTTATCAAGTCAAAGTCCATTACACTAGATACAACGACTTCTTGGTTATCAATACCTTGATGCATTGTGTCTATGTGTTATATCAAACAACAAGGAACAATGGAAATCCCAATCCTGAAATGTGATCACCATCCTACATTTCATCCTACATTTTGCATTGTCTCATCACCATCTCTAATAAAGTCTCGATGGATCAAGGATATGTTGGATAATTTGAAGCAATCATCATCAACAATAGTTATTCATTATTTATTCTTCTATCTTCTCTTCATGCTAACCTGGTATCATGATAGTCAACAAAAAAATCATCAATGCATCCACAAACCATAAGCATACATGTATCTCATAATCATAGCATCCATCTCATAATCATTGTGTATCATACATTCTGCATTATCATTAGAGTTGTGATGAATAATATAGATATTCTAAGCATCTTAGATTGTTGTATATCATAAGAATTTGCATCCATACATCCATATGCATACATCATCATTAAAACATGCATAGAAAATATAAAAAAACAAATACATCCATATCATTTGCATCCATAACATCTACATATCATTCATCCATATCATATTGTGAAAAGATAATGAAAAAGAACATATCATTGCATCCATCCATAGCATAATCATTGCATATCACATAGGCATAAAATAAAATGCATCCATACATGATCATATACAAGAATCCATATATCATCCATACATGAAATGAAGTCAACACATCATAGCATGAATCATCCGTATTTGTATCATATATATATATATAAATGTATCATGGTACAAAATATTGATGTACATAAATGATAAGTACAATATCCACGAGTCTATCAAAAAGGAGCCCATGAATGTATATCAGTATAAAGAATGGGGAAAAATAAAAAAATCTATACATTGAAAGGCTAGCCCCAGTGGCTACTACTCTCTTCAGCCTACCTCTTAGGTTGATCCTCTGCACAAGGATTTGCATCATTGTGATGTGAAAAATCAGGCTGACGAAGAGCCATTAGAACATCCTGATGATAATGTTGGCCTATAATATGTAGCCTCTGTGATAGCCTCTCTATACAACCATGCTAACACGACCTGACCATGGGTGGCTGCCACCAAAACCTTGATCTTTTGTTGCCTCACCACCTCTTGATCTCTCTCTCCACAGATAGCCTATAATCTCTATAGTGTTGCATCCCTCTTGAGTGTCACTCTGATCACCTACTATCGAGTATGGTCTTGCTCAACAGTAAGAGCCAAAACCTGCTAGCAGGCCTGGTCTTGCTCACCTGTCAAAACCTGCACCTACTACTATAGCTATTGAATATGTGCATCTTGTGCATCTAGTGGTGGTGGTGGTCTTGGCTACTGCTGAACTACTAGAGGCTGTTAAGGAGGTTGTTGTTGTATAACTAGATGAGCCCCTGGAACCTATCCATCCTAGTCATTTTGGACTCCCTTCCCCTACCCCTAGCACCTCTATCTCATGGTCTCCCTCTAGGAGGAGCACTTGCTAGATCAGTAAGTTGCATTGAAGGGACAAACCATGCATCGTATTTTGGAGTGGTCTATGCTATGGGATAACCCTAATCATATTCCCATGGCTAGAAAACCAACTATCAGAAGGTCTCAATGACCTATGGTGCTGGAATTGTCGGTCCCCATGTAGGAACCTCTCTAGCTGATCTAGAAAAATAGCCCTGTAGGAATCATCGGGCCTATCTTGTATATCACCAAACTATCTAGCTATCCTATCAAGGAGGTACCGCTCAATCATGGTGTTCTCTTGACCTTGCATGTAACAAGTCTATCTAGCAAAGTAGAGCTATTGAATATCATCAAACCATGGCAACATTTGAAGCCATGGGTTCCAATGGAAAATAATCATATCATCAATCACCCATCTCTAGTATGGGAGCCCAATCTGTCTAGTGTGCCTAAGTGTGATGGCACCTCAATATCTCCATACGATGAGATTTTCTAGCTCCATGTATGCCATCTATATAATGAGCCAAAGAATGGCAATGTGCTCCCATGCCCAAATATGAAGAAGAGTAGCACCTACACTGAGGGATCTCCCATCACAATAAACAAAATCATGTAAATCATGGTATAAGGAGGCTAGCTACATCATAGGCCCAATGCAGAAAGAGTCCTCCTATACAAAATCCACTACCATACCAAACCCGATCCTGGGCTAAAAAATTTACCCCGTCTACTTGGAGCCACCAAAACTAAAATGATGGCCACAACGATCAATTTGTTATAAACTCCATTATTATGTGATAAATTTTTTCGATCCTTATCATACAAAATGTATTTGTTTTCAATGGAACATTTCTCATTATTTTTCTCATTATCATGTATTTTTAAATGATCTCCCAACTATACTAAAAATTCACCATCAGAATGCTTCTCTTGAAAGTTTGAAAATCCTATCTTCCCAACATCTTTTAGGATAATCAGATTTGAAACCTTCTCTAATTCTTCAATATCACTAATTTGCAATGACACAAAGTTTTTATCTACATAGTCATCACTGTGTACATTTGAACCGATTAATGTTGGGGAGGAATTTTCTAAATCTCTCTCATGTATGTATTTCTGATACTCTATCACTAGCAAATCTGAAATTTTCTCACTACTGAGTGAACATGTTTCTTCACCTAACTCACTATTTTTGTATTCTTTTCTTTTCTCATCATGAAAAAATGGTAATTCAGATGTATTGATCTCATATTTAAATGTTTCACAAATTGGTACATCACTTTGATTATAAGAAAACACTTGATCTTCAACATAAAATGGATTTGTATATACATGAGATTCATACTATGGCACACCTTGGCAAGATTTCATTTGATCCTCTTCTATCTATTCATCATACAATGGATTTTCCAAAAATTGAAAACCATTTTCAAGTATACAAACCTCTTTATCATCAAATGTATCCCCATGGTTCTCATATGCAACTGAAGGTATTGTTTGTTCACTGTCAAATGACCTTGCATCTTTCGTTGCTTCTTCCTCCTGACATCCATAACAATTGCAAGAATCACTTTGTTGTAGATAAAAATCTAAATATTCAATAGATCCCTCATAACATGCACTATCACAATTTTTTATGCAAGAGAGATACTCTATATCTTCATCCTCCTTATGTAGGTTGTCATAGGAATTGTTTTCACCTGCACATGTCTAATCTTCTATTGGCTACATTATTTGATCAATTTCTCCATACTCATCAGTGATACCACTATTGGATTCAACATTGATAGTGTCCTCATAATTTTTCTTATCTATGAGGTCAATCCATTCATCTATTTGATCACAAGCTACTGGTACCCATGATTCAGGCCAATAAATTAAATTGGGCTCATATACCTTCATGAACTGCTCAATGAACTCATACCTACTAGGTGGGAAGTTAATAGGTATTAATAGGTATTTTCCTATAAATATCTGCCATTCTTCTTAACATAGAGCACCCAAATTTTCCATTACGTCTCCTTATGCGAAGAAAGGCATCCAAAATATTTTTTCTTCTCTCTTGAATATGTATACATTCATCATTTTTCTTCACAGACTGTTCATTCTGATACATACCTTGCTGCAAATTTTGACTTATATTTCCAAGTGGGTTGGGATTATGTTGCACCTGTTGTAAATAAAGTGCATTACATTCATTGTGAATATTTCCAATTGTATTATCAGGCACTTGTGGGGTCCAATGCCTTCTTACATTTTTATATTCATTCTTATTGTAGAATGGTATATTTTGTGATGCATTTGGAACATATTTGACTCCTAATTGTAGCAGTTGTTGGTCCAATTGTAGTATTTTTTTGTCCCATTCTAGCTGTTGTTTTTTCAATTCTTTACACTCTTATTAACTGCTAACTTCTCACTTCTAACATTTTGACAAGAAAATTGTAGAAACTTTTTATTTTTTATTTCTAATGGAAAAGTGTTGTTCCACAATGTCTATGCATTATCTATCAATTTTAAATAAAGTTGTCACCTAATTTTTTGAAAGTAGGAAAATCATTATTTTGAAATTATTTTTGATTTTCCCCAATGTAATCTCCTCACTCCAAATGTGAAATTTATATTAACTCTTTAAATGGAAAGGTTGGAATCAAATTTTCTGAAGTTTGTCCCCAACACAGTCGCCAAACTGTTAGGTCTAAAAAATGTAGGTTTGAACCATGAGAGGTTGCCAAGCTCTCACAATGTTTTTGGCTAATGTACAAGGCCAAATAATGAATTTGAACCTTCTCTTCAGGCTCTGCCAGACCTAGGTGGGTGTACCTAATGTAAATGAGGAAGACTTAGACTATATGTTTCCTACTTGAGCAATCTATCCACAATGGCAATTGGAAGTGGAAAGATGCATACCTATTTGGTATAAATTGTATAAGCAATATCAAGGTGAATTTTATAAATATGTTCAGTTAATAGATGTAAAACTTTAGAAATAAATTGGTTAAAATTAAATGATGAAAATGATAAGACCAGTGCCTTTTTGGGTAAATAGAGTCCAATGAAGACCTAGAAAATGTGACCTATAGTAGGAATAAATCAAAATATTTGACACACTAATAGGGGTTTATAACTTGTATATACATGAAAGTAAATAGTTGAAAAACTCTACTTGATACAAATTAACAACCCTAATTATATGGCTCTTCTTATTGATCCAATTAACACCTCCAAATTATTATGATTGAATAGAAGGATGTTTAATTCCTCTAGGGAAACCAATCAATCACATCATACAAATACAATAAGTGTGCATTGATAAACTGAATATATACTTGATCTATCAATTTAAATAACAAAGAAGAATTAAAGTGGAGACAACCAAATAATTGAATAATTCCAACAAACTATTGATACCAAGATTAGGCTGCAAAATCAATGATCTTTCATTGATTCCTCCAAAATTTCATACATGCAACATGGTCTTCACTGTATAATTTATATAATAAACATTTTAAAAGTATTTTCTCTATGATTCCTATCTAACTCCTAATTCTAATGTTTTTCCAAAAAAAATTATTTCACATATATACATTGTTCTTTTTTAGGGTTATGTCATTTTACAACACCTGTCTGGAGTAACTTTTCTTTTTGGTGCAGCTCTTCATTTTTTTTTGTCCTTAGCAGATTAAAATATTTAATTTTAATATTTATTATCTTCCTGCAAGAATTAATTTAATAATCTCCTCCATTGGTAATTTCATGTTATTTAATTTGTGCATCTTCACCTAGTGTAAAATACTTCTTTGAGTAAAGAATTGTCCATTCTTTAACCTCCTTAGTGAAATGTGTTTCACCAAAATCTACTTTTCAAAATTATATATTTGGTACTTATATTTATTTTCAAAAATTTGGCTATTTTCTTCTCTCATTCAATCACATTTTCCATGAAAATATTCTCGCTATTTCCCTTTCTATATTTCACCAATATATTTATCCTCACTATATTTACATGGTGAAGTAATTACCCATTCTCCTTAGGTGAAAAAATTTTCACAAAATCATCATTTTCATCCCTTTTTTCCCACACATTTGTATTTATTACCTCAAAATAATATTTTCCTTTTCAAAACACCATCTTTGAATATGTTTCTATTTATAAAATATTTCACTTTATATTTTATTCCTTCCATTTCTTTTTATTTCAATTAACACCCGTTCACTACTTCCACTTTCACCGCAACCACCGCACATAAATTTGATAACCCCTGCGGTAATGTGGGGAATGTTAGGAGGTCTGCCACAACACCACACCCTTTCCACTTGGTCTTCACAGGAACGCGGGGAATACCACCGCTCATCCACACACCTTTTGCTTGGTGCCCGCAGTGACGTGGATAATTCTTTATTGTGTTTCTAGTAATATGTATATTTTGTGTAGTTTGGTCTTCTTCTTCCCTAGACTCCTCACTACTACTGATAATAGTCTTAGCACCTGAAGAAGGATAATTGAGAGAAGTACACACCTTATCATTTTCACGAAATGTGGAATTTGTTGAAGGTGAGGCAGAAGACAGTGATATTGAGGTTGACTTTGCTGATTTGGAAGAGGTTTTTGTTTTAGGATTTCCTGAATGATACAACTCATTTTTGGTTTTAATGAATTTTTCACAATCCTCTTTGAATTTATCAATAAAAGGAGAGCTTTCTATTTTATCATGATCCTTCCATCGATCCATAAAAACTTTTGGTGGATCATCATATGTAATACCATCTTTGCCATAGTCGAGATTCTCCACTTTGTCAGCAACCCAATTATTCACCATTTCCCCTTTTCATTCTATTATCTTCTCAATGCCTTGAAAGAAGAGATCTTCTTCCTAAGAGTCTAGGCCATCAAATGATTCTTTGATAACTTCTTCATTAGACTTAACCTTGGAGACAATGTTACATAAGACATTATCATGCATCCAATTAAAGTCATTTGTTTCCTCTGGTGGCATATTATTCTCTTCTTCATTAGATTCATTTCAATGTTCAACTTGTAGATCATCCATGTCACTTGCACCACCATTCATTTTGTCACTTTCATTCTTTCCTTCATTCTCAAGATGTTTCGACACAATTTTTTCCTTGAGGTATGAATTACCTTCACACCCATGTCTTGTATCTATCAACTTCTCTTTATGATGGACTTCAACTATTTTAAGGCTGGCCTAAGTTTTTCAAAGTTTATTTTATTGAGCTTCCCACCAACACTTGATTTTGTTTGGTTTGTCCTAGTGTTAGTATTTGCAATGGGAAAATCCTGGAGAGAGGAGTCGATCTCAGGTGCCATTGGAGGACCACTAGATAAATTTTGTTTGTCAAAATCAACTTCTTGGATTCTTCCATTTGATCCATCTAGAGTGGAGCATCTCTCAATATCACCAGATCTATGATTAGAAGTTTTTCCCCATTTTGATGCCAGTAATGCATGGGCTTCCTCTATAGAGGTGATCACCCATTGCCTCATTCTTTGAGCCCCTATTCTAGATGGTATAGATATGTTGTTAGGATTATTTGGATGTTTCCCATTCAGTGATTTTGGTTCCTACCCTATAATAGTCCATTCAGTCCCACTCTGGGTAAATGCTTTTTCACCATGAACAGTCCGTTTAGCACCTTTAGTAATTATCTAAATTTTGTATTTCAAAAACTATCTTTCTAGAAATTGTGGATGTCCATGTGAAGTGCCCTCGGTCTACTCAAGAAAAAATGTGATTTAGGACCTTATGCTTATTTGGTATGAAGTTTAGGTTCTATATGTAGTACAAATTATATTATTCTCGAGAAATGGATCTGATCTCAAATCTTCAAGAGTTCAAGCCATGTACCAATATTTTAGAACTTCATTTCCACCTTTTATAAAATACAACATTATCAAAGCATCATCCCATTTCAATCACCATTTGAAGGCTATTATTTTTGTTTGTTTTTCTTAACAGGTCAATCATGGGGAGTTAATTTCTTATATTGGGGCACAATCCAGGCTATTAATTATAAGGGCCATCCCATCATTCTCATGAAATTGACTCAAGAGTGGGTCCTTTTGTATTGCATATGAGCATTCAAACTTGAATGAGTAATCATAGGATCTACTTTTTTTACATTTTGCACTGCAGTCAAAAAGAGTCAAGTAGCATCTAGAACTGCTTTACAAAATTGATCAAATGATCTCAAAAACCCATGGAACTTTGCCAGTATGTTATTTGAGGGTAGGGGAGAGTGCTTTCAAAATGATCTTACATGAGGTCATTAGGGTTAAAAGCTGTTATATTAAAAATTGCTTACTTGATATTTTCTGTAAAATCGCACTTGTCAAACTGTGTAAAACTCATTTGGCTTTCGCTCTGAAAAAATATCAAATTATGCCCTAAAGACCTGAAAAATGACATGCATGCAGATTTTTGTGGAGAGAATCAAAGGAACCAATCAAGTTTTTATGATCATCATCCTTTTTCTTAATATTTACCCTCAAAGTTGACCATTTTAACAGAATTTTCATTTTACTGACAACAGATTTTCAAAAACATTTCAACTTGTTGCTTTGAAACTTTTTCAAATCAGATCGTATGGAGTTGAAACCTGGCGTACATACTCAAATATGGTAGATAAACACTCCTACAAGACGTTTTAGCATGAAAATGATCATATCCCAAGTTATGATTTTTCAAAATGTGCTCCTTGGGCTACTTTTTCAACCAAGTTTTCTAAGTGTTGTATTAAAATTTTTGACATGGCACCTTAAAATATTTCCAAAATTTGAAGGTTCCAATAGTGGCTCCATCTAGAGATATATGCCCCCTATGGGCATAACAAGAATCCAGGTCTCTAGGAGAGCAGACTAGATGTTTTATCCATTAAGCAACAAATTCAAACTTCTTTCTATCATGAACTAATATGAATTTCTAAAAAAATCACATCACAATTGATGGAACAAGGCCATCAAAAAGAATTCCTCCTATTTTCCCTTGTCATAAACCCTATTCTAATATGATTTCATCAATTCCTTCCCAAGAATATTTATGTAATCTGCCCTATCACTACCATTGGAAATTTTCAAAACAACACTACTTTCATTGTTGCTCTCATTTTGTCTATTCTACAATTTATAAAATCCATTATTATGTGGGTATGTGCAAGATCATCATGGGAAAAATAGGCCCTTAAGTGGCAAAAAATTCAGAAAAATCAGAGTTAGGCAACTTGATGTAAAAATTTGAATAAATTATCTATATTATTTCAAAAATATGTAAGAATAGAATCTATAGAAAATTGAATGTAGTTTATAAACTATTAGGTTTGTTTAAAAAAATAAAAATCTATTTGGTAAATATTTGAAATTTCAATGCAATGGTACTTAAATTTCAAGAAAAAAATAAGTAGGTGTTTGTCTGACCACCCTAACCACAATAAAATGATAATATTTTTTTATAAGATTTTAGATATAAGTAGAGGACTCATGCCCCAATGTGATGCATTTTTTTTGTATTTTTTTTCCAAGTAAATAATTAATTATGATTTTTTTATTACAACCTTTTTAAAAATATAAAAAATCATATGTCTAACCATCCTAACTTGGTCAAAACTTCATGAAATTCATTTTTTTTTAATCCTATAGTATGCGAAGCATAGAATGTGCACATGTTTTGGATTCAAAAATGTGAACCGTTTGAAAGCTATAGATTTTTTTCAATCAGCCTATCAATCAAGACTTTAGTCATAATTTGAATAGAAAATGACTAATAATTACTTATTCAATTCAAATTAAAGAATAATTTATATTGGTGGAAAGCTGAGAATCTACTTTAAAAACCCATTTTGTTTCATCAATTTTGGGGGAAAAAATAGTCGTCAGGCACATACCCATCATATTGCCAATTTTTGGCCCATCATGATCCTGCACATACCCATGTGATAAATTTTTTCCATCCTTATCATAAAAAATGTATTCATTTTCAATGGAACATTTCTCATTATTTTTCTCATTATCATGTATTTTTAAATGATCTCACAGCTATACAAAAATTTTACCATCATAATACTTCTCTTGAAAGTCTAAAAATTATGTCTTACCAACATCTTTTTGGATAATTAGATCCGAAACATTCTCTATTTCTTCAATATCACTAATTTGCAATGACACAAATTTTTGATCTACACAGTCATCACTGTGTACATTTGGACTGATTAATGCTGGGGAGGAATTTTTTGAATCTATGTCATGTATGTATTTCTGATACTCTATCGCTAGCAAATCTAAAATTTTCTCATAGCTGAGTGAACATGTTTCTTCACCTAACTCACTATTGTTGTATCCTTTGCTTTTCTCATCATCAAAAAATGGTAATTCAGATGTATTGATCTCATATTTATTCATTTCACAAATTGGTACATCACTTTGATTATTAGAAATCACTTGATCTTCAACATTAAATGGATTTGAATATACATTAAATTCATACTCTAGCAAACCTTGGCAAGATGCCATTTGATCCTCTTCTATCTCTTCATCATACAATGGATTTGAAAAAAATTGAAAACCATTTTCCAGTATACAAACCTCTTTATCATCAAATGTATCCCCATGGTTCTCATCTACAGCTAGAGGTGTTGTTTGTTCATTGTCAAATGAACTTGCATCTTTTGTTGCTTCTTCCTCCTGATATCCATAAGAACTGCAAGAATCAATTTGATGTAGATCAAAATATGAATATTCAATAGATCCCTCATAACATGCACTATCACAATTTGTTATGCAAGAGAGATCCTCTATATCTTCATCCTCCTTATGTAGGCTGTCATAGGAATTTTTTTCACTTGCACATGTCTCATTATCTATTGGCTACGTTATTTGATCAATTTCTCCATACTAATCAGTGATACCACTATTGGATTCAATATTGATAGTGTCCTCATATTTGATGACAAGCTAGTGGTACCCATGATTTAGGCCAATAAATATAATTGGGCTCATATACTTTCATGAACTACTCAATGAACTCATACCTACTAGGTGGGAAGTTAATAGGTATTTTCCTACAAATATCTACCATTTTTCTAAACAAAGAGTGCCCAGATTCTCCATTATGTCTCCTTACATGTCAAGAAAGGCGTCCAAAATATTTTTGCTTCTCTCTTGAATACGTATACATTCATCATTTTTCTTCATAAATTGTTGATTTTGATACATACCTTACTGCAAATTTTGACTGATATTTCCATGTGGGCTGGGATTATGTTACAATTGTTGTAAATAAAGTGCATTACCTTCATTGTGAATATTTTCAATTGTATTATCAGTCACTTGTGGGGTCAAATTCCTGCTTGCATTTTTATATTCATTCTTATTGCAGAATGGTATATTTTGTGATACATTTGGAACATTTTTGACTCCTAATTGTAGCAATTGTTGGTCCAATTGTAGTATTTTTTTCTCCCATTGTAGCCATTATTTTTTCAATTCTTTACACTATCTTATTAACTACTGCCTTCTCACTTCACTTGACATCTTGATAAGAAAATTGCAGCAACTTTTTATCTTTTATTTTTGAATGGAAAAGAGTTGTTGTTCCATAATTTCTATGCATTATCTCACTTTTAAACAAAGTTGCCACCTACTTTTTCAAAAGTAGGAAAATGATTCTTTAGAAATTATTTTTTATTTTCCCCAGTGGAATCTCCTCACTCCAAATGTAAAATTTATATTAACTCTTTAAATGGAAAGGCTTGAATCAATTTTTCTGAAGTTTGTCCTAGCAGAGTTGTCAAACTATTAACAGATGTAAAACTTTAGAAATAAATTGGTTAAAATTAAATGATGAAAAGGATAAGACCATTTCCTTGTTGGGTAAATGAAGTCGAATGAAGACTTGGAAAATTTCACTTGTAATGGCAACAAATAAAACTATTTAGCACACTAATATGGGTTTATAACTTGTATAAACATGCACATAAATAGTTGAAAAAGTCTACTTAAGACAGATTGACAACCCTAATTATATGGCTCTTCTTATTGGTCCAATTAACACATCCAAATTACTATGATTGACTAGAAGGATGTTTAATTCCTCTAGGGAAACCAATTAATCACATCACACAAATACAACAAATGTGCATTGATAAACTAAATATATACTAGATATATCAATTTAAATAACAAAGAAGCATTAAAGTGGAGACAACCAAATAATCGAATAATTCCAACAAATAGTTGATACCATGATTGGGCCACAAAATTAGTGATCTTCCATTGATTCCTCCAAAAGTGCATACATGCATCATGGTCTTCACTGTATAATTTATATAATAAACATTTTAAAAGTATATTCTATATGTTTCCTACCTAACTCCTAATTCTAATTTTTTTGATACAATTTTATTTCACATATATACATTATTATTTTTTAGGGTTATGATCTTTTACAACACCTATTTGGAGTAACTTTTCTTTTTGATGCATCTCTTCATTTTTTTTGTCCTTTTAGAATTAAAATATTTAATTTTACTCTTTATTGTCTTCCCGCAAGAATTAATTTAATAATCTCCTTCATTGGTAATTTTATGTTATTTAATTTGTGCATCTTTACCCGGTGTAAAATACTTCTTTGAGTAAATATAATTGTCCATTCTTTAACCTCCTCAGTGAAATGTGTTTCACCAAAATCCACTTTTCAAAATTATATATTTGGTACTTATATTTATTTTCAAAAATTTAGCTTTTTTCTTCTCTCGTTCAATCACATTTTCTATAAAAATATTCTCGCTATTTGCCTTTCTATATTTCACCAATATTTTTATCCTCACTATATTTACATGGTGAAGTAATTACCCATTCTCCTTAGGTGAAAATATTTTCACAAAATCATCATTTTCATCCCTTTTTTTCCCACACATTTTTATTTATTATCTCAAAATAATATTTTCCTTTTCAAAACACCATATTTGAATATGTTTCTATTTATAAAATATTTCACTTTATATTTTATTCCTTCCATTTTTTTTTTGATGAATAGAAAGCTATCTATATTAATTCAAATATAAAGATACATATTCACAAAAAAAGGGTGGGTGTTAAAAAGGCACACCCCAAGAGTCAAATGGGAAACGCCCAAAAAAAGCAACAGATCACATGGGCTAAGCCTAGAAGTCCAAAATTACAAAGTAAATAAAAAGGCCATTAAGCTTCCAGAGCAGTGCCAGCGAAGCCAGGAGGGTCTCTGTCATCCAAATTTTTCCCCCATACATCAGCGGGGTCTGAAGTGACATCAAGAAGAGGACCCCAACCATCATCATCTTTTTTCTCTTTATCTTCTTCCTCGCACTGGGGCAAGATTGTAAGTGCCAGATGCGGGAATGTTTTACCAATGACTGTCCAACCAGAGCCAGAAGTAGGAGGGTCATCAAAGGGCCACCTGGAACCACCATTGTCGCTCCCCGAAGCACTGCCAGAAGGCCACCCCTGGCTAGCCCACAACGAAGGAGAACGGTTTCACCGAGGAGTGTGAGAATCCCGCCAAGGCAGGGGTGGGAACAGGGACGCAAAAAGCCACTCCACTACTGGCCCCTAGATGGTGACCAGCCATAAGAAGAGGTGGGCGAAGCAAGGACCCGAGCAATAGTACAAGGGGCATTACCCTAGTGGTCTAGGAGAACCTGGAGGTGAGCAACCTCAAGTGCAAATTTGTTAGCTTGCACTTGAACCTGTAAAAGCACATTTGAGCAAATCATAGCTTTAGCATATAAAGATACATGAATATCCATTTGAGTATGTGAAAAAATATAAGCATTTCTGTCTTTCCAAATATTGAAGAGAATTTCCACCTTGAAAGTGTGCAAAGTTGGGTGAATTTTGTAGGAAATCTGGGAGAATCTCCTAGCAACACCATATGCTAAGAGAAAGGTTTTGGCCTAAAGGGCCAAAAAAAGTCATCAATCCAAGTCCAAAGTTGTGCTCTGGGACAAAACCAGAAAAGATGCTTAAAAGTCTCATCTTGCCCACAAAAATGGAAACGAGGGTCCCAGACTCCTAGGTGAACCAACCGAGAGCCCACAGGAAAGCCCTAGAAAAGAATACACCAGGAAAAGTGGGCAAGATTTGGCTCAACACTTTTAAACCAAGTGGTAGCAAATCTTTTACGCCAGACATGAGCAGGAGATTGAAGAATCCACCTCTAGTTCAAACTTTGAATCATAGAAAAATGTGGTGAGAGCCACCTGTAACCAAGTCGAGGCTTGTAGTTCCTGAAAGGGGTGCCTAGATACCACTTCCAGTCTTTCCACCAAGGTCTGGTCCCATGAATTCTAACCTTATGAAGCTTCAACAGGAATGACATTAACCAGACCATCATAAGTAGCACAATCTTGGTTATGAAGCTTGTACTGGGCACAAAAAACTTCCCACGACATAATACACATAGTGGGTCTGAGAAATATCTATTGTAGGGTCTGGATACCCTTTTTGTGAAATCTGAGTGCCTTAAGCCCAAGCGACTTAGCCAATGGCTGACCATTTCTGGAAAAAAGAGGTGACCACCAAATATTGTGTTGGTTGAGAGAGAGCCCATCTTGAAAACCAGAGCCAGCCCAACGGAGCTAGGGTTTGATAGCTTTCCAAGCCCGCCAAATGCTTTTGGCCACAAAAGTTCAAACAATCTGGCTAGTTCTTCCATGACCAGAAGGGTTTGAAAGCCAATCCCCTTCCAGGTAGGTCTATGGATAGGGAAGCCAAATTGAATACTATGTCTGAGAAGAATTTTCTAGGCCTCGTCCCCAGTAAGGGCACAAATAATCCATTTAACACATAAAGTAGTCCCTTGTCATTGAGTAGACAACAACTCGAGACCTCTTGAGTCTCTGGGAAGGCAGCATAATTCCCAAGCCACATGATGAAACCCTTTGTGAGATTCAGAGGAGGCCTAGAGAAAGTCATGAAGCAATTTCTCAAGCTTGCCATAAGTAGCTTTGGAGGGGGCCCAATAAGAAGAATAATAAACATGGGTGGCCGCCAAAATTTTGGAACACACCTAAAATTTCCCTACCAAAGAGAGGGGCTTGGTAACCCAATAAGAAAAGCTTATGTTCAACTCTAGAGAGCATAGATTGCCAAAGGTCAACTCGAGATGCCTGAAAGGAAAAGGGAATGCCCAGAAACTGAAAAACTTCCCTAGGCCCAATCCACTTCCATCCATACTGTTGCAACCATAGCGGAAAGGGCAAGATAGACTATCGGTAACACAAAGTTTTATGCCACTAGATGGCAGAGCCAGAAACAAGACAGAAGGTATTAAGACACTCAAGAGCCACCGTAATGGAGTCTTCTTCCTCCAGAAGGGTGAGGAATGAGTCATCAACAAAATGGCCATTAACAAGCTGAGCCTGAGAGTTGGGCAGCGAAATTCCCTTGACCTGCCATTGGGAAATCGCATTGGCCAAGAGGTAACCAAAACCCTCGGCTGCAAGCACATACAAAGAGGGGGCTAGTGGGCACCCTTTCCAAATGGAATGAAAGAGTACAAAGGCAGAGGATTGATGACCATTGAGGGTGATACAAGCTGAGGCATCTGCAAAGAGAAAATTCAAATAAATTGGGCCCAAAACCCAAGGCTTGCATATTCCTTGGAAAAGTTAATTTTAATGAACACAAATTTCTAGTTTGAATGTCTGGCCCATTCCATGCCTTCCCAAACAATGATAATATTATCCAAAATAAATCTAGATTTGATAAACCCAGTTTGTTCCGGGTGCACAATCTAAGGTAGAAGATGTTGGATTTTAAGAGCCAAAGCCTTGGTGATAATCTTGTAGGAGGCATTAAGAAACATGATAGGTCTCCATTTGCAAATGTCTTATGGGTCACCCAATTTAGGTATGAATTTTATGTTACCTTTATTAATTAAGTTACCTAGAGAATTAGAATGAAAAGCTTCTAAGTAAACTTGATGTAGATCATGCCCAATATAGTCCCACATGACTTTGTAGAATTTACAAGGGAATCCATCAATTCCCAGGGCTTTGTCATCAGCCATGGAGTAGAAAACCTCTATGAGACCATCAACTGATAATAGTTGATCACAAAAAAATTTATGAGCTAAAGAAAGCTTATTTGGCACAATAGTAAGGAAATCCTAAAGGGCTTGTTGTTGCATAGGCATGACTTACTATGCAATGAAGACTTGTTCATAATGACACACAAAATCTTGGAGAATGTCAGGTAGCTCAGAAAGCACCTAAATGCCATCTTTGATTTTTTTAATGCCCGAGGATGAGTGCCTGACATGTAGAGCCAAAAAAAACTCTTTGGAGGCACAATCACCAACTTTTAGCCAATGTAACCGGGCTTTGATTTGCACTCCTCTAGCAGCATAGTTGTCAGCAATTTGTTTCTTGTGCCTTAATTCCACCACCCTGACTTGCAATGATGGAGAAAAGGGGTTGGCCACCAAATCCTTAGAAGTAGCTCGAAGGTCAGCGGTAGTAGCCTCATAAGACCGCTAGCCAAAAATAGCCAGCTGACACCCATAAATGCACAAAAATCTACCTGTGTGGATGATAGCCTCATTCCATGAAGAAATCCAACCTATATGATGATTTGGTCTGCACTCCAAATTCCAGAGTCTGCGGATGTGGGCTAGGGTAGGCTTGTGGTAGAGTAAAGATGTGTTTAAAAAAAAAGGAGTTTTACACGTATGAGGCTGTCGAGTCTCCCATTCAATGCAAAAAGAAATGGGGAAGTGGTATGACAAGGTCACATCCACTAACAGCTTAACCGAGAGAGAGGAGCTATCAAATGAGAAAAAAAATTGCATCAATATCATGGCACGATCAAGGTGCTTAAATATTCTATCAGAGCTGGCTCTATAATTACACCAAGTGTGCTAGAGAGAATGAGAATGGTAGTGATGAATATTGGGATCAAAAAGCCCCAATTTATTGCGCATGTAAAACCACACCTCCCTTTCCCTAGTTGTCCATCTAAATGGAAAAGTGACATCTTTGTCAGATGCTATTTCTACCATATTGAAGTCCCCACAGAGTAACCAGGTAGAAACTAGTAAAGAATCAACAATCCAACACCAGAGTAAAGAGCGTTCCAAAACATCATTAGAAGCATAGACATTAATAATCCCAAAGGAATGATTATCAATGTTGAGAAGTATCCAGATGAGCCGATGAGTGGGATCAGACCCATGGTTGACCACAGAAGAGTGCCACCATGGGGCCAAAAGGGTGACAACTCTACCACGCCCAACATCATGGGTAGTACAAAACATTTTACTGGCTAGCCAAATAGAACAACAAGCTACAACAAGCAAAAAACTAGAAATTTTAACTTCTTGGAGACAAAGCACTTCAACACCAGAGTACTTACACAAGGTATCCCTGATAGAATACTTTATGGAGAGGTCTGTCAGACCTCAAACATTCCATGAAAGGAACATCATGAGTGAAACTCCTCCATGTTTTTGAAACCCGATTCCTCTTCATTTTGAGAAGAGAAATGATTCTAAAAAATTCTGGTGAAACTGATCCAATCTAGATGGACAGAGAGGACATCCTCCATTTTTCATGAACATACTCCCCTTCTTCCCTAGGAGGGGAAGGGCTGCAAGATCGCCTTTGAGCTCCCATCACAGGAGAAGACACATTCAGATGTGTTAACATGACAACAGCTAGCCGAGATGTAGCCTTTGGCCTAGGTTTCTATGAAACATAATCAGCTCCAACTAGAGCTTCTTTCCCCTTCACAAAAGGGTTTGAAATATCTTTCACTGGCTCAAAGGTCACAGGACCCGACTCAGAACCAGTGGACTTATTCTTTAAGTTCATAAACGTAGTCCATTTCACATCAGGTTTGGCAGTAGATGTAGCTACCAAATGAGGCTTTTCAACATCTCATGGTGGAGAAGGTGTACGAGGCACTGCTAAAGGGCAATCCTTAATCTTGTGGTCCACTGACTAACACCTATAGCACGTGTTGGGAAAATTAAAATATGTGACATTTTGGGTGTGGAAAAGAGCTCCAATTTGGATATCAATGGAGTCTTTCAAATCTTTGGAAAGGTCCACTTCCACACAAACCCTCTTCTAGGGTCGAGCCTGAAAGAACCTATCTGGCTCAATGGACATAACCCTCCCTAGTGAGGAAGCTATACTATTCAAAAAAGACACACAAGGCAAGGGTAGACCAAGGAATTCAATCCAGATCGGGACCTGCAACTTGGTGTCGTCTGAGACATCAAAGTAACGGGTCCATGCCTAGAAAACTAACAAAGATAACCAAACATACCAGGGCCCATGGCCTAAGATATCTTGCACATGATTGACCTCCGCAAAGCAGAACAAAAAGAAACCCTTGGTTAAATTTTGGACCATATCAAGGCGGACCCCTTGAGGGACCCAACCCTTGTCAACCCAATCTTTAAGCACACTTTCAGGGGAAGTTCTCCCAACAAAATACCTAACAAGGGTGTATTGCCTAAGCCATTGACAAGCAGTATCAAAATATGGTAAAGGAAAAACCACATCAGCTGGTGAATCAGAGCACTTACCTCGTGAAAGACTTTCAGAACAAATTTCTAGGGATGTTTTTTTAGAGGAGGAGCTATTGATTAATGTCATCGAACCACTAACACTAGCAAGAACTACTGGGTTAGAGCCAGTTGAAGGCATATTAAAACAAAAAAAATTGTAGTAAATGCGGCCATACACACAAGAAAAGAGGGGCTTCTTGCACATGATGTGTAGTATGATGCAAGAGGGGCCAAGGGTGACCACTGAAAACAAAAAACCCTAGCAGAGCTCATACACCTTCCTTTTAAAAAAGTGATAACTCCAAATGTCGTTATTTTCTTGTTATTTCTTTTTATTTCAATTAACACCCATTCACTACTTCCACTTTCACCACAAACACCACACACAAATTTGATACCCCCTATGGTAATGTGGGGAATGTTAGGAAGCCTACTGTAACACCGCACCTTTTCCACCTAGTCTTCACGGGAACGTGGGGAATTCCACTGCTCACCCACACACATTTTGCTTGGTGCCCACAATAACACGGGTAATGTTTTATTGTGCTTCTAGTAATATGTATATTTTGTGTAGTCCGCTCTTCTTCTTCTCTAGACTCCTCACTACTACTGATAATAATCTTAGCACTTGAAGAAGGATCAATGAGAGAAGTACACACCTTATCATTTGCACCAAATGTGGATTTTGTTGAAGGTGAGGCAGAAGACAGTGATATTGAGGTTGACTTTGTTGATTTGGAAGAGCTTTCTGTTTAGGGATTTCTTGACCAATACAGCTCATTTTTAGTTTTAATGAATTTTTCACGGTCCTCTTTCAATTTATCAAGAAAATTAGAGCTTTCTATTTTATCACGATCCTTCCATCGAGCAATAAAAACCTCTAGTGGATCATCATATGTAATACCATATTTTCCATAGTCAAGATTCTCCACTTTGTTAGCAACCTAGTTATTCACCATTTCCCCTTTTCATTTTATTATCTTCTCAATTCCTTGAAAGAAGAGATCTTCTTCCTGAGAGTCTAGGCCATCAAATGGTTGTTTGCCAACTTCTTCATTAAACTTAACCTTGGAGACTATGTTATGTAAGACGTTATCTTGCATCCAATTAACATCATTTGTTTCCTCTGGTGGCATCATATTCTCTTCTTCATTAGATTCATTTCCATGTTCAATCTATAGATCATCCATTTCACTTGCATCACCATTCATTCTGTCACTTTCATTCTTTCCTTCATTCTCAAGATGTTTTGACACAATTGTTTCCCTAAGGTATTACTTACCTTCACACCCAACTCTTGTATGTGTCATCTTCTCTTTTTGATGGAGTTCAACTATTTTAAAGGCTAGCCTAAGTTTTTCAAAGTTTATTTTGTCGAGCTTCCCACCAACACTTGATTCTGTTTGGTTTGTCCTAGTGTTAGCATTTGCAATGGGAAAATCATGGAGAGAGGAGTCGATCTCAGGTGCCATCAGAGGACCACTAGACAATTTTTTTTTGTAAAAATCAAATTCTTGGATTCTTCCATTTGGTCCATTTAGAGCGGAGCATTTCTCAATATCACTAGATCTATCATTAGAAGTTTATCCCTATTTTGATGACAGTAATGCATGGGATTCCTCTATAGAGGTGATCACCTGTGGCCTTATTCTTTGAGCCCCTATTCTAGATGGTACAAAAATGTTGTCATGTTTATTTGGATGTTTCCCATTCAGTGATTTTGGTTACTGCCCTATAATAGTCCATTCAATCCCACTCTAGGTAAATGCTTTTTTCCCATGAACAGTCACTTCAACTCCTTTACTAATTATCAAAATTTCGTATTTCACAAACTATCTTTCCAAAAAATTTGGATTTCCATGTGAAATGCTCTTGGTCTATTCATGATAAAATGTGATTCAGGACCTTGTGCTTATTTGGTATGAAGTTTAATTTCTATATGCACTACAAATTATATTATTCCCAAGAAATGGGTTTGATCTCAAATCTTCAAGAGTTCAAGCCATGTACCAATATTTTAGAAGTTCATTTCCACCTTTCATATATAAGACCAACAAACCCCACTTAATGAGAATAAAATACAACATTATCAAAGCATCATCCCATGTCAATCACTATCTGAAGACTATTATTTTTGTTGGTTTTTCTTAACAGGTCCATCATGGGGAGTTAATTTCTTGTATTGGGGCACAGTCCAGGCTATTAATCATAAGGGTCATCCCATAATTCTCATGAAATTGACTCAAGAGGGGATCCTTTTGTATTTCATATGAGCACTCAAACTTGAATGAGTAATCATAGGATCTATTTTTTGACATTTTAAACTATAGTAAAAAAGAGTCAAGTAGCATCCAAAACTGCTTTACAAAATTGATCAAATGATCTCCAAAACCCATGAAGCCTTGCCAATATTTTATTTGAGGGTAGGGGAGTGTGCTTGAAAAATGATCTTGCATGATATCATTAGGATTAAAAGTTGTTAATGTTCAAAATTGCTTAACATTTTCTGCAAAATTGTGCTTGTCAAACTCTGTAAAACTCATAAAGTTTTGGCTCCGAAAAAATATAAAATAATGCCCTAAAGACCAGAAAATTGACATGGATGTAGATTTTGATGGATAGAATCAAAGGAACCAATAATTTTTTATGATAATCATCCATTCGCTTAATATTTACCCTCAAAGTTGACCATTTTAACAAAATTTTCACTGTACTGACAACAGATTTTCAAAAACAGTTCAACTTGTTGCTTTGAAACTTTTTCAAATCAAATCATATGGAGTTGAAAACTTGTGAGAATTTTCAAATATGGTAGATGAACACTCCTACAAGACGGTTTATCATGAAAATGATCAGAGCCCAAGTTATAATTTTTCAAAATGTGCTCCTCAGGTTGCTTTTTCAACCGAGTTTTTTGAGTGTCGTATTAAATTTTTTGACATGGCACTTTCAAATTTTGCCAAAATTTGAAGGTTCCAATAGTGGCTTCATCTAGGGATGTATGCCCCCTATGTGAATAGTAAGAATCCAGGTCTCTGGGAGAGCAAACCAGATGTTTTATCTATTGAGCAACAAATTCAAACTTCTTTTTCATGAACTAATATGATTTTTTGAAAAAATCACATCACAACTAATGGCACAAGACCATCAAAAATAATTTCCCTATTTTCCCCTGTCATACACCTTATTCTAATATGATTTCATCAATTCCTTCCCGAGAATATTCATGTAATCTTCCTTGTCATTTCCATTGGAAATTTTCAAAACAACAATACTTTCATTGCTGCTCTCATTTTGTCTATTCTGCAATTTATAAACTCCATTATTATGTGATAAATTTTTCCCATCCTTATCATACAAAATGTATTTGTTTTCAATGGAAAATTTCTCATTATTTTTCTCATTATAATGTATTTTTAAATGTCTCCCAGCTGTACTAAAAATTTTCCATTAGAATGCTTCTCTTGAAAGTCTAAATATTTTGTCTTACCAATTTTTTTTGTAATAATCAGATCTAAAACATTCTCTATTTCTTCAATATCACTAATTTGCAATGACACAAAATTCTAATCTACACATTCATCACTGTGTACATTTGAAATGATTAATGTTGGGGAGGAATTTTCTGAATCTCTCTCATGTATGTATTTCTGATACTCTATTGCCAACAAATCTGAAATTTACTCATTGTTGAGTGAACATATTTCTTCACCTAACTCACTATTGTTGTATTCTTCGCTTTTCTCATCATCAAAAATTGGTAATTTAGATGTATTGATCTCATATTTATTTGTTTCACAAATTGGTACATCACTTTGATTGTCAGAAAACAATTGATCTTCAACATAAAATGGATTTGAATATACATGAAATTCATACTCTGGCACACCTTGGAAAGATTTCATTTGATCATCTTCTATCTCTTCATCATACAATTGATTTGAAAAAAATTGACAACCATTTTCAAGTATACAAACCTCTTTATCATCAAATGTATCCCCATGGTTCTCATTTGTAGTTGAAGGTGTTATTTGTTCACTGTCAAATGAACTTGCATCTTTCGTTGGTTCTTCCTCCTGATATCCATAAGAACTGTAAGAATCAATTTGATGTAGATCAAAATCTGAATATTCAATAGATCCCTCATAACATGCACTATCACAATTTGTTATACAAGAGAGATCCTCTATATCTTCATCTTCCTTATGTAGGCTATCATAGGAATTTTTTTCACCTACACATGTCTCATCTTCTATTGGCTGTGTTATTTGATCAATTTCTCCATACTCATTAGTGATACCACTATTGGATTCAACATTGATAGTGTCCTCATACTTTTTCTTATCTATGATGTCAATCCATTCATCTATTTGATCATAAGCTACTGATTCAGGCCAATAAATTGAATTGGGCTCATATACTTTCATGAACTACTCAATGAACTCATACCTACTAGGTGGGAAGTTAATAGGTATTTTCCTACAAATATCTACCATTTTTCTAAACAAAGAGTGCCCAGATTCTCCATTATGTCTCCTTATGTCAAGAAATGCATCCAAAATATTTTTGCTTCTCTCTTGAATACGTATACATTCATCATTTTTCTTCACAGATTGTTGATTTTGATACATACCTTGTTGCAGATTTTGACTGATATTTCCAAGTGGGTTGGGATTATGTTGCACCTGCTATAAATAAATTGCATTACCTTCACTGTGAATATTTCCAATTGTATTATCAGGAACTTTTGGGTCTATTGCCTACTTTCATTTTTATATTCATTCTTATTGCAGAATGGTATATTTTGTGATGCATTTGGAACATATTTGACTCCTAATTGTACTAGTTGTTGGTCCAATTGTAGTATTCTTTTGTCCCATTGTAGCCATTTTTTTTTCAATTCTTTACACTCTCTTATTAACTGTTGCCTTCTCACTTCTCCTAACATCTTGACAAGAAAATTGCAGCAGCTTTTTATCTTTTATTTTTGAATGGAAAAGTGTTGTTCCACAATTTCTATGTATTATCTATCAATTTTAAACAAAGTCGTCACCTACTTTTTTGAAAGTAGGAAAATGATTATTTTGAAATTATTTTTGATTTTCCCCAGTGGAATCTCCTCACTCCAAATGTGAAATTTATAGACTCTTTAAATGGAAAGGCTAGAATCAAATTTTCTGATGTTTGTCCCCAATAGAGTTGCCAATGTTTTAGGTCTCAAAAACACAAATTTGAACCACGAGAGGTTTCCAAGCTCTCACAAAATTTTTTGCTAACGTACAAGGCCAGATAATGAATTTGAACCTTCTTGTCTCCTAGCTCCGCCAGACCTAGCTGGGTGTACCTAATGTAAATGAGGCAGACTTAGACTATATGTCTCCTTCTTGAGCAATCTGTCGACAATGGCAAATGGAAATGGAAAGATGCAAACCTATTTGGTATAAATTGTATAAGAAATATCAAGGTGAATTTTATGAATATTTTTAGTTAATAGATGTGAAATTTTAGAAATAAATTGGTTAAAATTAAATGATGAAAAGGATATAAGACTAGTTCCTTGTTGGGTAAACAGAGTCCAATGAAGACCTAGAAAATGTGACCTGTAATGGCAATAACTCAAACTATTTGGCACACTAATATGGGTTTATAACTTGTATAAACATGCAATAAATAGTTGAAAAACTCTACTTGAAACAGATTGACAACCCTAATTATATGGCTCTTCTTATTCATTAATGAACACCTCCAAATTACTGTGATTGACTAGAAGGATGTTTAATTCCTCGAGGGAAAACAATTAATGACATCACACAAATACAACAAATGTGCATTGATAAACTGAATATATACTTGATATATCAATTTAAATAACAAAGAAGCATTAAAGTGGAGACAACCAAACAATCGAATAATTCCAACAAACAGTTGTTACCAAGATTGGGCCACAAAATCAATGATCTTTCATTGATTCCTCCAAAAGTTCATACATGCATCATAGTCTTCACTATATAATTTATATAATAAACATTTTAAAAGTATTTTCTATATGTTTCCTACCTAACTCCTAATTCTAATGTTTTTTGATACAACTTTATTTCACATATATACATTGTTCTTTTTTAGGGTTATAACCTTTTACAACACCTATCTAGAGTAACTTTTCTTTTTAGTGCAACTCTTCATTTTTATTTTTGTCCTCAGCGAATTAAAGTATTTAATTTTAATCTTTATTCTCTTCCCATGATAACTGATTTAATATTCTCCTTCATTGGTAATTTCATGTTATTTAATTTGTACCTCTTTACCCGGTGTAAAATACTTCTTTGCGTAAATATAATTGTCCATTCTTTAACCTCCTCAATGAAATGTGTTTCACCAAAATCCACTTTTCAAAATTATATATTTGACGTACTTATATTTATTTTCAAAAATTTAGCTTTTTTCTTCTCCCGTTCAATCACATTTTCCATGAAAATATTCTTGCTATTTCCCTTTCTATATTTCACCAATATATTTATCCTCACTATATTTACATTGTGAAGTAATTACCCATTCTCCTTAGGTGAAAATATTTTCACAAAATCATCATTTTCACCCCTTTTTTCTCACATTTTTATTTATTACCTCAAAATAATATTTTCCTTTTCAAAACACCATATTTGAATATGTTTCTATTTATAAAATATTTCACTTTATATTGTATTCCTTCCATTTCTTTTTATTTCATTTAACACCCATTCACTACTTCCACTTTCACCACAAACACCGCACGTAAATTTGATACCCCCCGCGGTAATGCGGGGAATGTTAGGAGGTCTACCGCAACACCGCACCTTTTCCACCTAGTCTTTGCAGGAATGTGGGGAATGCCACCACTCACCCACACACATTTTTCTTGGTGTCTGTGGTAACATGGGTAATTTTTTATTTTGTTTCCAGTAATATGTATATTTTGTGTAATCTTCTCTTCATCTTCTCTAGACTCCTCACTGTTACTGATAATAATCTTAGCACTTGAAGAAGGATCATTGAGAGAGTTACACACCTTTTCATTCACACCAAATTTGGAATTTGTTGAAGGTGAGGAAAAAGACAGTGATATTAAGGTTGAATTTGCTAATTTGGAAGAGCTTTCTGTTTAGGGATTTCTTGACCGATACAACTCATTTTTGGTTTTAATGAATTTTTCATGGTCCTCTTTCAATTTAGCAAGAAAATTAGAGCTTTCTATTTTATCACAATCCTTCCATCAAGCAATAAAAACCTCTAGTGGATCATCATATGTAATACTAGCTTTTCCATAGTCAAGATTCTCCACTTTGTCAGCAACCTAGTTATTCACAATTTCCCCTTTTCATTCTATTATCTTCTCAATGCCTTGAAAGAAGAGATCTTCTTCCTAAGAGTCTAGGCCATCAAATAGTTCTTTGCCATATTCTTCATTAGACTTAACCTTGGAGACTATGTTACGTAAGACATTATCTTGCATTCAATTAAAGTCATTTTTTTCCTCTAGTGGCACATTATTCTCTTCTTCATTAGATTCATTTCCATGTTCAATTTGTAGATCATCCATTTCACTTGCATCACCATTCAATCCATCACTTTCATTCTTTCCTTCATTCTCAAGATGTTTCGACACAATTTTTTCCCTGAGGTATGACTTACCTTTGCACCCAACTCTTATATTTGTCAACTTCTCTTTTTGATGGACTTCAACTATTTTAAAGGCTAGCCTAAGTTTTTCAAAGTTTATTTTGTCCAGCTTCCCACCAACACTTGATTTTGTTTGGTTTGTCCTAGTGTTAGCATTTGTAGTGGGAAAATCTTGTAGAGAGGAGTCGATCTCAAGTGCCATCGGAGGACCACTAGACAAATTTTGTTTGTCAAAATCAAATTCTTGGATTCTTCCATTTGATCCATTTAGAGTGGAGCATTTCTCAATATCACTAGATCTATCATTATAATTTTTTCCCGATTTTGATGCAAGTAATGCATGGGCTTCCTCTACAGAGGTGTCATCCATGGCCTCATTCTTTGATCCCCTATTCTAGATGGTATAGAAATGTTGTTAGGTTTATTTGGATGTTTCCCATTCAGTGATTTTGCTTCCTGCCCTGTAATAGTCCATTCATTCCCACTCTGGGTAAATGCTTTTTTGCCATCAACAATCCCTTCAGATCCTTTAGTAATTATCAAAAAAATTGTATTTCACAAACTATCTTTCCAGCAAATGTGGATTTCCATGTGAATTTCTCTTGGTCTATTTAAGAGAAAATGTGATTTAGGACCTTGTGCTTATTTGGTTTGAAGTTTAGGTTCTATATGCACTATAGATTATATTATTCTCGAGAAATGGGTCTAATCTCAAATCTTCAAGAGTTCAAGCCATGTACCAATATTTTAGAACTTCATTTCCACCTTTTGATGTTTGAGACCAAAAAATCCCACTTAATGAAAAGAAAATAAAACATTATCAAAGCATCATCCCATGTCAATCACTATCTGAAGACTATTATTTTTGTTTGTTTTTCTTAACAGGTCCATCATGGGGAGTTAATTTCTCGTATTGAGGCACAGTCCAGGCTATTAATTATAAGGGTCATCCCACCATTCTCATTAACTTGAATCAAGAGGGGATCCTTTTGTATTGCATATGAGCACTCAAACTTGAATGAGTAAACATAGGATCTATTTTTTTTTTGTCATTTTGCACTGCAGTCAAAAAGAGTCAAGTAGCATCCAGAATTGCTTTACAAAATTGATCAAATGATCTCCAAAAGCCATGAAACTTCACCAGTATGTTATTTGAGGGTAGAGGAGTGTGCTTTCAAAATGATCTTGCATGAGCTCATTATAATTAAAAACTATTAATGTTCAAAATTACTTGACATTTTCTACAAAATTGTGCTTGTCAAACTATGTAAAACTCATTCAGTTTTGTCTTTGAAAAAATATCAAATATTTCCCTAAAGACCTGAAAACTATCATGGATGTAGATTTTGGTGGAGAGAATCAAAGGCACTAATCAGTTTGTTATGATCATCATCCATTTGCTTAATATTTACCCTCAAATTTGACCATTTTAACAAAATTTTCACTATATTGACAGTAGATTTTCAAAAACACTTTAGAGTATGTGCAGGATCATCATGGAAAAAATAGGCCCTTAAGTGGCAAAAAAATCAAAAAAATCAAACTTAGGCAACTTGACATAAAAATTTGAATAAGTTATCTATATTATTTCAAAAATATGTTAGAATAAAATTTCTAGAAAATTGAAATGTAGTTTCTAAACTACTAGGTTTTTTTATTAAAAAAAAATCTATTTGGTGAAAATTTGAAATCTCAATGCAGTAGTACTTAAATTTTAGGGAAAAAATAAGAAGTGGGTGTCTGTCTGACCACCCTAACCACAATAAAATGATAATATTTTCTTATAAGATTTTAGATATAAGTAGAGGACTCATGTCGCAATGTGATGCATATTTTTTTGTATTTTTTTTCAAGTAAACAATTAATTATGATTTTTATTACAACTTTTAAAAATATAAAAACTCGTATGTCTGACCACCTTAATTGGTCAAAACTTCATGAAATTCAATTTTTATTTTTTTAATCCTATAGTATGTGAAGCATAGAATGTGATGCATGTTTTGGATTCAAAAAATGTGATACCATTTGAAAGCTATAAATGTTTTTCAATTAGTCTATCAATCAGGACTTTAGTCGTAATTTTAATAGAAAAGAATAATAATTACTTATTAAATTTAAAGTACAGTATAATTTATATTGGTGGAAAGCTAAGAATCTCCTTTAAAAACCCTTTTCATTTCATCAATTTTGGGTAAAAAAAAGTCGTCAGCCACATACCCATCATATTGCCACTTTTTGGCCCATCATGATCCTGCACATACCCTTTAACTTTTTGCTTTGAAACTTTGTCAAATTAGATTGTATGGAGCTGTAAACTAGCATGCATGCTCACATATGGTACATGAACACTCCTGCGAGATGGTTTAGCATGAAAATGATCAAATCCTAAGTTATGATTTTTTAAAATTTGCTCCTCGGGTTGCTTTTTCAACTAAGTTTTTTGAGTGTCGTATTAAAAATTTTGACATGTCACCTTCAATTTTTTCCAAAATTTGAAGGTTCCAACATTTTCATCCTAGCCAAATGGGTGCTAATAATAGGTGCATATGCAATGTACCACAATCCAATCTCTCCCAGGTGTTCATGTTCAACTTTGAAAGATCACCTAATCTCTTGAGAAATGTGGGTCTATGCTCCCTCGACATCAATGGTGGGAAGACCTCCTACACCCACGAAGTGCACAAAATTTTGAAATCATCAAAATTTGATGTTATTTAGAATTTCTGGCTCAGAAATCACAATAGCATCACTATTTACAATAGTGTCACTGTATTCAAAATTCAAATAGCAATGCCCGATGCATTTCAAATTTCAATTTGGAGAATGCATCACCAAACAATTTGGCGTCACAATTTAGCTTCTAGACTGACCTAACCCTAACTTTTAAATTAGTAAATGCATTGTTGGATAAGCCCGTGTCACCATTTAAAATTAGAAACCATAATTTTAAATCAAAAGAAGTGTCACCATATACATATGTGTCACTATGTATCATTTGGGTATTGTCGATTTAAGTTTGGGCATTGGTATATAGTGATGCCGCCAGAATCTAAATTCTAATTCCTAATAAATGCATCAAAATTTCAAATTTCAAATCAGGTTTTGAATCACATATTGGTGGTCCTATGCCTGGGAGCCACTGGAACTCTCAAACTCGATCAAAGATGTGTTGGAGAATCTCTTGGTGCACCATTTTTTTAGAGGGTCAGAGTTCAAATCACAAGAATTTCTTAGGTGTGAATGCATAAATGAATTGAAAATGACCCCTCTTGGCCTATTTAAGCTATAAAATTGGGGATTTTTTCCCTATTTTATCCTTAAAGATGGGGTTTATTATCCTTTTCACCAATTTTGCCAATCTGGACCTAATTTTGCATCATTTTTTGCATTTGTTGCATTATTCTTGCATCCCAAAGTCTTTCTAAACTCTTGAGGTAACTTTTGAATCTTTATCGAGAAATCAACCCAAAATTTGAAATTTTCGCCCGATTTCTCAAGGGGGCAAGGAGTTAGTTTTATCCTTTCGTTAGGGCATCTAAAAAATTAGAATTTTTTTTTTTTGATTTAGGAAGCAATTTTAATCTAAAAGGCGTTGTTCTTTGAACTGAAGCAATAGGTAGCTCAATTCAAAGAGGGGAAAAATGTAGACACTAAAAAATGTCCTAATCGATGTCATACATCTAAATTAGATTTAGTAACATCATTTCCTCTTTAACCCATCCTCTTTTGCTTAATTGATCTAATTAGCCTAGCTAATTAATTAATTTCATCATTTTCATCTATTTTGGCCTAATTAATTAAATTGGGTTAATTCATCTCTTTTCACACTAACACTTCATCTCATTAAATTAAATACATCAAAATATTTAATTTAATCCCCTAAGTCATCTCATTTAATTAAATAACCCTAAGTTATTTAATTAAATATCATTTCACCCCTCCCCTATTTATTAAATCATCTAATTTAATAAATATCTCTTAATTCTTCTAATTCCTTAAATTGCATAAATTAAACCTTGTTTAATTAGCAATTAAACTAATTTTCCTCTAATCCAAGGGAATATTCCCATGGAATATTCTTTATCCTTTTTTGCACAATTAAAATTTTGTTTTAATTTGTAAAATATGTTTTTCCTCACCCAAAAGGAATATTCCCTCTCCTCCAATCAACTCACTTGGCTTCTTAGACAAGCTAAGCCTTCAACCTCTTAAGCAAGTTACCTTTGACCTATGTGAGTAGGTCAAAAGTGTGTTTGTTTGAGTAAAGTGTGATCCCTTGATTAACTTTCATCCTGCATTATTATCCATTGATGAGAATCCATGATCCATGCCTCTCATCCCCTTCATCTTGAACCGTTGATTATGATTTTTGATCTTGACCATTCATTCCTCATTTGCTCTCCTATAAATAGATCACTATTTGGAGACAAATGGATTCATATTTTATTTGCAAACTTATGTTGTTGAATTTACTCACATACACACTTATCTTTTACTCACTATTTAGCTTGTTTTAGTTCATTTTAATTGCATAATAGCTTAGAGAATCCATTAGTGGCTTCCATGCATCCATCTTAGTTTGTAAATAAATTAGGGTTTTCATCTTTTAGCATAATTTTAGCTTAGATTACCTTAGGAATTGCATAATTAGATCATTTGTAGCATAAAATCATGGTAACTTAGCTTGCATCATGTTCATTTTAACATAAATTAGGTTTTCATACACCAAACACCATAGTTTCATTGATTCTCTTCCATAGAATTGACTAAAACAAGATCACTAATCACGGGATTGGGAAAGGATCATTATTCCACATCAACATGACAACAATTCCACAACAAGATAAGTTTTATATGGATTAGAATAGATGTTTTGAAAGCTTTCATAATTTAGTATGTTAGGTTTTGATGAAATGTTTAGTTTTAATTTTGTTTGATTGATATTGTTGAGATTCAAGTATTGGTGGCTCTATTATGCTTTGATTCTTCATGGATCAAGCGTAATTCAGCCCATACCAATATTTTTGCATCACAACTTGACTCCTTAGGGGCTAGCGGATTTGAGACTGATGGATGGGTTAGATGAAATTCATTTATGGTAGCCATTATCTAAATAAAAAATAAAACTAATAAATAAGTAACAAGTCATAAAGATACATGTGAAGATAGTTTTGAAATTTTGTTTTGAGAAATACTAACTAAATCCTTATCATTAAATATCTACACTTTTAATGTTTTAATTAGTTTTTTAAAAATAATTTTGAAACCTCATTAGAGTGAATGCAAGATTCAAAATATTTTGTATTCCCAATTGAAATTGCTTTAGATTAATCTTAGGTATAATTAGTTCATATATGCCACATTGACAATAACATGCATGACAATCATGCAAATTTATATGATAGTGTAAATCATAAATAGCTTGCCACCCATTCAACACTTAATGAAAGATGTAGGTAATAATAGGAGATTGTAGGATTGTACACAAAGTTTCCTACACCATGAGTAAACTAATTGTCTAGGCTATAAACAAGAAATGCAATTTTCACCTATTTTGTTTGTTGTTTAGTGCACTTGTATTTCATGAACATTGATATTTAGTGTAAGAGGACAAAAGGTTGGGAATTTTCTACCAAGAAAAATCATGTCTATTCATTTCTAGGGAGGTGTGCATTTCTAACTTGAAGCTAAATTTTGTATGATGCTAAATTGACTTTTCAAGCTAAATTCTACATGAAGTATCTTGTCAAAGATGACAAGACTACTACATGAACTGTAAGTAAGTACTTGGTATAAAAGCTATCCTAATGTAGAATATTGGTTTTCTATAGATACAAATGATAATAGTGCTACAAATGTTTGAAACAAGACAAGACACTAATAAATGAAACAAAAAAGGCACTAATAAATGTGAGATTGATTTTTTTTTGGTTTATTCCCACTTTAAATTGTTTTAAACAAATCATAGGTATTATTATTTCATATTTATGCCACATTCATAATAACATAGATATCAATTATGAAAATTTTGATCATAGTGTAAATCTTAAAAAACGTGCTACAAGTATTTTATGAAAATTCTAATTTAGTGTAAAGAGAAGTACATGAAGTGTAAGAAAGTACCTAGTATTAAAGTTGGTTGTCTATAGATATAGATGATAACAGTGCTCCAAATTCCTAAAACACAAAACACTAAGAAAAGAAACAACAAAAATTACTAATAAATGAAACAATGAAGGGATGAATTAGCCAAGGGCTTCAAATATGTACTTGCAAAAATCTATTGTGCCTATTTTATTGTTCTATGTTTTTGGTAATATATTTTTAGGAACACATGATAATGTAATGTAATTGGTTTTTTTATGTTTCAAATGTATAGTTGAATCAAATGACCATGATAATATAATTTAATTTAGGATGTGTGATTGGGTTGTTGATCCATTTATGGATCAAGTCCATTTCCTATGTTACATCCCACCTTATTTTGAAATAAATTTTAAATCAGCCTTAATCCCAATGAACTCCATATTTTAAAACATAATTTGGAATCAATGCATTACACACTCATACATTTACAAAAGTGTAAGGTTTAACATAGTCATAAGTTCAATAGAATAATTGCAACATGTTTAACTTTTATCTCGGAGTGAGTGGGGTATATTCCTCTAACTCGTTTGAGCTAATGAATATAACTTCAGTTGGATGATGCATTTGTAGGTACTCATCCTCCCTTTTAGTTTTCTTAGATGGGTTGTTAGTATTGTTCCCACTCAATATAGGTCTAGAAAGAGTTGGTTCCCTTGGTTTAGGTCTCAAAGTGGATGGTTGATGGGATAAGTATGATACAATACTCACATTAGCCTTACCAACTTCCTTTAGCTCTACTCTATCATCCTTGTGTTGCAAGAATGAAGGTGTTTCCATTGATTTCAATTGATTGCTTTTGTCATTGATGTCATGGATGGAGGTTATTTGTTGTATATATCAAGGATATTGAGAAAATTGTAATGAAGAAATGTTGTATAATTTAGTGGTTGCTCCTAGTTTCTCCCTGGATTTTCTCCTATGTTTGTGTAGTTCAAACGTGTTGATCATGGTTGTTGAAAGTTGTTATATCTATATTTTTGGTTTTTGCATCATTGTATAGTGTGAGTTATGTTCACCATTTGTGAACTATGTTTTTCAGGGTATCTGGCTGAGGTTTGAAAGAAATGTAGTTTTTTAGATTTCTTCTTAGTTGAGTCTTATAACTTTATATTTTAGAGTTATGTTGTTACAATCATATTGAAGACAATTTTATTTTCTGGGAAGATTGTATCATGTTAAGGGTTGTGTGTTCTTCATTTTTCTATGTGTTTTATGCTAGTTTGGTTGACCATGTGTTAAATACTACATTCGAAGTTCATGAAGCATGTGTTTGGGTCGCCTTCATTCTAATTCCTCCCTAGAATGTTTTGGCACTGACCTAACTTTGATTTAAATGATGTATGGATAACTTCGGATATGTTCCAAAGTTGAAGATGGTATGAATACAGGATGAGATATCGATGAGAGGTTTGCAAAGAAATAGAGTAGGATAGATGCGAAATAGATTTGAAATAGTGTGTATGTGATGTGAGTTTGTAAGATCAATGTGAAATCTAATTGTTGAGTTTCTAGAAGCAGTGAGCTAAAGGTGTACTCTATCATTCATGCATTCCTACAAGTGGTTGAGTGAATCATGGTGGAAATATTTGTTGCATTGAGATTGTCCTCTCTTTGTAACATATATCTTCTATCTTCTTTGTATCTGTGTGGCAGTGAGTCCTCTGGGTGGTTAACCCTTGTTTGGATAGTGATTCTTGATCTGGATAGTGAGTCCTTGTTTTGGCAATGAGCCTACTCTGGCAATGAGCCTTTCTAACTGTGTCACCAAAAAAATGTATCCTTGGACATTTTTAGGCTCACTTGAGTCTCTCTTATGGATTTTGGCTTGATTTTGCAAAGATTTAACATTGTAATGTGCTCAATACTTTCACATTAGGTCATTGACCCTTGTGAATCTATAAGAGTTCTAGAATTTCTTGTAAAAGTGTTGTGAAGTTTTGTGTATAAGAGCGAACTTGCACCCCACGTGAAAATCCCTTTTTTTCCTTTATCCACCTTAGAAAACCAAGTTTGGAGGCTTAATTCCACCTAATCCCATTGCTTGCATCACATTTGGCACCTGTTTTGAGCATCGGTGGAGGTGTTTTTGTCCAGGATGCCTGCATAGCACACAGAAGTTCATGCAACACACTTACATCCTAGACATATTCTTGCATTTGGATCCTACAGAGGTGTTACACTTCCCATTGGGGGTCAATTTGTAATGCCCTCCTTGGCCGATTGACCCGGATATGGCCATTTCTCTTCATCTCTTCTTCAAATTCATGAGTTGAACTAGAATTTCATCTTCTACCAACTTCTACACATCTCTTCACATCTCTCTAAGAGCTTCTCCACTTCATTCACAAGCTTCACAAGCTCTTCTCAAGCTCTACATAGCTTCTTCACCATCTCTTCAATCTCCATACACTTTACACTTCATAGTAGCAATATCAACACTCCACCACTTCAGTAGAGAAAGTGTGGAACAAAACACCATTGTAGTAGAGGCTTGAGTTCCTCTCATTTTCTCTCCCAAGCAGCCTTGAGTGCTCTTGGTGGAGGTGGTAAGATTTCAATCCTCTCCTCTATTACTTGGTTGAGTAACATAATGCTGTTTTGTAGTGCTTTAGTGCTCTTTACTTCATTTCTACTTTTTTGTCTATCTATCTAGTTTTTCTGTGGAGGTGGGAACAACAAAACAGGGTCTGACTAAGGTAGGCCCCTATGTAGCCACCCAACAATTTCTCTCTCCCTATTATGTGCAAGTATTGAAGACACTCACGAGCTGGAAGCTTCATCACTCGCATGGTCGTAAGTATTTCCTTTCTTCCCCTTATCTTTATCATTTACTCTTTACATAATCTTAGTTCTATCACTTTCTATTGTTTTACTATATTCTATGGTTTTTAGCATTCAAAGTAGAAGTGGTCATTTAGGCATTTTCTATGATAAACTCACTTTCTAGTCCGTATGAGATGCCAGTGCACCTCTGGGATGCCAGCATGCCACTCTGTCATCTGTATTCTGCATTAATGTCCTTTGGCCGAGAGCTTGTTAGTTTGTCCAGAGAATCTTGTGACCTACTCTTTCAGATTCTCAAACTCTCATTGTTGTTCCATTAAGGTAGTATAGGGCAGTTTTCCCTGTGAGGCTCTCTGAGTGAAGAGAACTCATGAGTAGTGAATTCCCCTATATTACATTTTGTAACCCACTTTCACACTTTTCTAGGACCCTTTCATTATAATTCACTTAAATAACCTATTTTTATCATTTACCAAGTCTTATTTCAAAGTGTTGTAAAGAGTTATAACAAACTCACACTTTTCTAGGATTTTCGTCACTAATTTGACCCTTTCTTATGTTTAAATGACCCTTAATGCACTTTCTGGCCCTACTTAAGTGTATTTTTGAGAATAATACTGTTAAACCTCATTAAATGCACTTTAATTCCTGACACCCAGTAAAATTTTCTTGGTGGGACCAAGTCACCACCTGGGGCAATTTAGTCCCACTAGACACAAAAATCAAAATTATCCTAATTTTTTGGTGGGATTTTATTCTCTTAACCTTAAGGTCAGACTGTGATGTGTTATTTTTGGGAAATATTATAAAATAAAGTATAAATAAAGGGTTTTTCTCTCATTTTCACCCCCATTAATTCATTCATACATTAGCATACATTCATTCATAATTCTCAAGCATTCTAAGCATTATCAAGCATCCATTGGAGCATCTCCTTGCATATCTTTAGATTTCTACATCAAGGGTTTGGTGAGTTGTGACATTTCATGTTGTTCATTCATCATTCTCTTTATTTCATTTCATTTTCAAGGGTTTGATTACCAAATTAGGGTTTGACCAAGGAAAACACCTATTCTCTAACCCTTAACCCTTTTTCCCCTCTTTGCATGTGTGTTTTGTAGGTCTTGTATGTAGATTTATCAAAGAGAAAGGTGTTAAAAACTAGTCAAAAATCCATCAAATTCATTCGAGTCAGCAAATCCCTAATTGAAGCTTGGAGACCTCTTTCAGCCTGATTTTTGTAGAATCTGATCCAAACACTTGTCAAGAAGAGCAGCATAGACCCAGAGCTTCAGATTCCTACTCAAAATTTCTCAAGATTACAAAGTGGACTAAGTCACCATTTGTGGTGAATTATTTCCACTACTATTCCTAAAAATCAATTTCTACATTTCTGGATACCCATTTGGCAGAAACCTGTTTTGGAAGAATCTCCCCAAAATAGGACTAAGTCATCAAGCTTGGCGTAAGTGTTCTAGTTGGCTTCAACAACAAATTATGTAGAATTCCAAAGCCTCTATGCATCACATTCTAGCTTCCAGGTGCACCTCTCCAGTCTTGTTCATTTCAGTTATTGTTTACTTGCATTCCTAGGTCATTTGGCATATCACAATGTGTTTTCAAACAATTTGCATTTCTTAGGTTTTGCATTAATAGTCATTATATTTTATTAGTTCTTTGCATTTAAGAAATTAAATTTAGACATATTTCAATCATACTAGCATTAGTCTTGAGTGAACCTCTAAGTTTTTGTGGGATACCTTTCTCCTTTTAGGTGAAAAACTCTAGAAGTGCAAGAGAGAAGCCCCTACAAAAAATTGTTGTTCATTTTGGTGAACCCGCCTTTTAGAATACTTTATTTTCTGATTTTGGAGTCCATCACCATCCTATAATTAGCTTGCATTAATAGTGCATTGCATTTTCTATTCTAGGGTTTTCAAACTTTGCATTAGTGAAAGTGCATATAGTTTGCAATTTTGCATTTAAAATCATTGAAAAATATATGAAAATTGCAATTTCCTTTAGTATTCAGGTCATACATACTAAAAATTATTTTCCTTTAGTATTCAGGTCTTCATAAAACTTTTCATAAGTTTCATAATTTTTTTTTTCATTCTCGGATATACATTGTTTGTATTCTTAAAATTTTGCATACATTGGATATAAAAGTGTTTTGCATCTTTGGATATACATTGTCTACATTGCTAAAACATTGCATGAAATGGTTACACATGCTTTTCATTTTTGTTCAAAAAATGTTAGTTTCTTACATATTTAGACATGTTAATAAATATTTCCTATCTCCTCCCTATGAGAGTGTTTTAGTGAAAGATAATACAACCTTGGACATTCCTAACGATCATATTTGTTCTTCTCCTAATATCTCTCCTCTTCACGAAGAAGATATTTTGTGTTAGAAGAACCAATCATTGAGAATTTTGAGAATCCTAGTTGTTTCTCTCCTCTTACCTCTCTTAGTGAAAAGACAACACAACCATAGGTAATCATGACAATAGCATTTTTTCTTCTCCTAGTTGTTAAGTAGATACTTTGATGTTAAAAAACACAATCAATGACAGTCATGAGTATCTTAGTTTCCCCCCTTCACCTAGTGAAACCCTTATTAAGCAAGAAAATTCAACCATTGATCATTCCCCTACTTGCAATGAAGTCATTTTACAAGAACCTACCTTTGAATGTTAAGAACATTTGGCTTGTCATTCTCCTAAAAACTCTCGTCCTTGGGAGAATATCATGCTACAAGACAATATGAACATTGATACATATCCTTCAAACACTAGACCTTCCCTAGGTGAAGATAATAAAGTGACATTAGAATCCCCTCCACTAACAAGGCATGCAAATAAAGATAAGATTCTTGAGGTTATGACGACACAAGTGGGATATCCTTTACTTAGTGAGCTTCCTAAGTCACCTCCCACTAGTGAATCACACAAAAACCTAAGAGATGTCTTGAAATCCATGATGCAATCTAATCATAACATTTTTTTGCAATAGCTAAGTTGTAACTTAGTGATTCAAACATATAGGGGACCACACATCACTCCCACTTCAATACCTTTTTCTCACATAGAGTAACTAGTGTTGAAGACCTTAAAAAGGATCTTGCTAATATATTTGTATGGAAACTCATTCAACTCTCACCTACATTCAAATTTCTATTTCAAAAAATGTTGCAAATATAGAAGGAGGAGATCCAATCTTATATAAAATTGAATAATGTAACATCCTCCTCTCATCCCATGCAAGTCACCTAGTTAGAAATCACATTCCCGAAACATGAATTACCCTCACTTGAGATTCAAAAAAAGAATGACATCTTGATGATAAAGGTGATCATTAATGAAACCTTAATTAGACACACTCTCATTGACAATGGATCATAAATTAATGTTTGTAGCATGGACCTCCTAAAAAAACTTGGCATGGAAAAAAAGTTCATTCAACTTAATGATGTTCATATTTGTGGCTTTGAAAATGTTAATAGGCAACCACTAGGGATGATCACATTACTTATTGAGGTCAGACCTGTAGTGTTTCCTACCTCTATCCATATCATGCAAGGACCCCTTCCATACTATAATCTTCTCCTAGGGATACCATGGATTCATGCTATGAAAGGAGTCCCATCTACCCTTCACCGTACAATGAAATTTGAGTACAATAACAAGATATACATAGTTTACGCAAATGAACAAAGCTATGAATCAACTGATCACAACATTTCCAAATAAAAACTTGAACCTATACAAGTTGATGCTAATTCTACACCTACAACAAAACTCTTTTGTGATAATTGGGGGTCGTTAGATTCTACACCTCCTTTCAATAAAATTTCCAAAATCTCACCCTCATGGTCCAAAGAGTCATATACAAATGATTTATTTTTAGACACAAGTTGTAGTAGAGATTGGGGTTTCACACCTTCCTTTAGGAGAGAGTGTGAAATATCACAACTTAAACCAACACAACCTTGTGTTTTAGTCTCTCAACTTAGTTCTACACAATTACCCTATGGTGGTGATGGGGGCCATTTAACTCCCATCCCTCATGAAGGATTGACACATAACATTAAAAAGAATTTGTGTTATTGTAAAGAAACCAATCCTTCTTAGAATCATAAACTCCCTTCATATAACTTGGAAGATTGTTATTGTATTGGATACAATCTCCCTCCTACACATGGATGCAATGAACACATGACACAAACTGACATATCATATTCTTTCAAGAAAGATCTAAGGGTATCTACATTATCTCCATTTTCATCTAAATATTTAAACAAAAAAATTCAACATCTCAAGCAGTGTGTTTATCTTCCTTTTGTTGAAGCACCTAATTCCTCTACCTGATACTTACTTTCATCCTATTCAACTCATCCTTGTCCTGCACTAAGTGGGGGAAAAGGGTTAGAGAGCCTTGTCCTTGTATGCCACTTGTCGTTGTCTCTTTTGACTGTTTGTTAACCTTTCATGAACATATAAGAGCAAGCTTGGGCTGTGGATGACATGTCTTAAGTGGAATTTCATGTGACATACTTATTCATGACATAGCTCAATTTGGAAACATATTCTTTGGCATAGGGATTTTCAAGTTGTCTCTCGTGTCTTCTTTCTTGTTTTCCCTTTTCATTTGCTACTTTAAATTAATTTATCATAGTATGATGTGTAGTAATTTCTTTAAAGTGGGGGCATACATTGGCATTATTCATTTTCATTTTTCCTTTTTCTTGGTTCTTAGTGCAGCCTTGTTACTTCATACAATGCGTTTGTCACTTTGTGGATAATATTGGTTATGATTTCCTTCATGAGTGTGATATATCTTAGCATATTGCATTCCTCTTAATGGATTGATGTGACGCATTGCATCCCCTACATTGCAAATTTTCTATCCTATGATTGGTCCTCTCTTGGAGACATTAGACACAATGTTACCTAAGTTAAAGACCTCACATGAACTAAGCAAGACTCCTTTGAACATCCTTTGCATGTTTCATTTTTCATTTGTTATATGGCCACCTTGCATAACACATATTACATGCCTGTAGTGCCATCGCATTTGTTCATGAGCTCCAAGCATACAAATTTTTGCTTGTCTCATGAAGCTCAAAATGCCATTTTCTTTTGTGGCACCTTATTAAAGTTATCAAGAGGTATAACTTTGGTATGGTTGAGTGGGAAGCCCATTCTGAGGCATGAATTTTCCCCATAGCCACCTGCATGTGTGTGAGTGCATACTAGCCATGAGTGTATGTTTCGCACCTTTTGGGCCTTCTTACTCAATGGGAAGCCATGAGTTCGGTCCCCTTAGAGTGAGTAAACATTTATTTTCTAGATAAATAGCCTAGATCTAATCCACAATGGGATGGAAAAATGATCAAAGCTTGATCCGATTATCTTTTCTTTCTCCTTTTTCTCTCTTTCATTCTTTTTAATCATTTTCATGTGTGTTCCTTTGTGCTAATGTTTTCTTTTCCATGAGATCTTGATCCTGGGGACTTGATCATCCCTCTTGATTGTTGTTGTCTCATCTTACCAGCATGAGTGCATTTGGATCCCTCTTGATGTTCATGTTGGGCTACTTTAGTGTTAGTTTGAAGCAAGTTCATCCTCTCACTAAAGTAGGGGCTTAATGTGTCACCAAAAAAATGTATAATTGGACATTTTTAAGCTCACTTGAGACTCTCTTATGGATTTTGGCTTTATTTTTCCTAGATTTAGTGTTGTAATGTGGTCAACACATTCACATTAGGTCTTGGACCCTTATGAATCAATAAGAATTCTAGGATGTCTTGTAAAAGTGTTGTGAAGTGTTGTAACCCACTTTCACACTTTTCTAGGACCCTTTCATTATAATTCACTTAAATAACCTCTTTTTATCATTTACCAAGTCTTATTTCAAAGTGTTGTAAATATTTGTAACAAACTCTCATGCTTTTATAGACTTGTCATCACTAATTTGAACTTTTCTTATGTTTAAATGACCCCTTAATGTACTTTCTGACCCTACTTAAGTGTATTTTTTATAATAATCTTGTTAAACCTCATTAAATGCACTTTAATTCCCAACACCTAGTAAAGTTACCCTAGTGGGACCAAGTTGCCACTTGGGGCGACTTAGTCCCACTGGGCACAAAAATCAAAATTATTTTAATTTTCTAGCGGGATTTTATTCTCTTAACCTTAAGGTTGGCCTGTGATGTGTTATTTTTGAGAAATATTGTAAAATCAAGTATAAATAAAGGGTTTTCCTCTCATTTTCACCCCCATTAATTCATTCATACATTAGCATACATTCATTCATAATTCTCAAGCATTCTAAGAATGATCAAGCATCCATTGGAGCATCTTCTTGCATATCTTCATATTTCTACATCAAGGGTTTGGTGAGTTGTGACATTGCATGTTGTTCATTCATCATTCTCACTTTATTTCATTTCATTTTCAAGGGTTTGATTACCAAATCAGGGTTTGACCAAGGCAAATGCCTATTCTCTAACCCTTAACCCTTTTCCCCCTCTTTGCATGTGTGTTTTTGTAGGTCTTGTATGCAAAATTGTCAAAGAGAAAGGTGTTAAAAAGTGCTAAAAAATCCATCAAAGTAATTCAAGTCAACAAAGCCCTAATTGAAGTTTAGAGACCTCTTTCAACCCAATTTCTACAAAATTTGATCCAGACACATGTCAACAAGAGGAGTGTAGACCAAGAGCTTCAAATTCCTGCCCCGAATTTCTCAAGATTCCTAGGTGGACTAAGTCACCATTTGTGGTGAATTGCTCCCACTGATAGGCCTGAAAAGTGATTTCTACACTTTTGGATACCCATTTGGTAGAAACCTATTCTGGCAAAATCTCCCCGAAACAAGATTAAGTCGCTTAGCTTGGCGTAAGTTTCCTAGTTGGCTTCAACAACAAATTCTATAGAATTCTAGAGCCGCTCTATATCACATTCTAGCTTCTAGGTGCATCTCTCTAGTCTTGTTCATTTTTGTTATTTTTTACTTGCATTCTTAGGTCATTTTGCATATCACAATGTGTTTTCAAACAATTTGCATTTCTTAGGTTTTTCATTAATAATCATTATCTTTTATCAGTTCTTTGCATTTAGAACATTACATTTAGAAATATTTCAATCATACTAGCATTAGTCTTGAGTGAACCTCCAAGTTTTTGTGGGATACCTTTCTCTTTTTAGGTGAAAAACCTAGAAGTACAAGAGAGAAGCCCCTACAAAAAATTGTGGTTCACTAACTGATTTGATATTCTTTATATTGTGATCTAATCCTCACCATGGTTTTTCCCTTATTGGGTTTTCCACATAAATACTAGTGTTATTGTGTATGTGTGATGCTTTTCAGTTTTTGCATTTGCACTTAATGTTTAGTCATTTTAGAAAAGTAAAGGATTTTTTATTGATCTAATTCATGGTGGAAGTTTTAAAGGTTAAAATTTTCACAATTGATTCACCCCCCCTCTCAGTTTTCTTATTCAACAATTGGTATCAGACCCTAGTTCCTTCAAGAAGAGCTTAACCGCTTAAGGAAGGTCAGAGATGGTAGGAAAGATCACTTTTGAGTATCTGAACTTTGATGGAACTAATTATTATATCTAGAAAATGTTGATTGAAGAATATCTGGAGTATTGTGTATATGATGTTGAGAAATCCTACAAGACTACTTACACCCCTCCTTCTAACAATCCAAGTATGACTGATGAAATCAAGGTTGAAGAATAGTCTTGCACATTCTAAGTTGATTAAAGTTCAAATATGAAGAATACTAAAGAAGTCTAGGATGCTTTAGAAAAGGGGCATGAAGGAGATGAAAGGGTCAAAGAAGAAAATTTGCAAAATTTGGAGACATGGTATGAGCTCTTGCATATGACTAAAGACGAGAACATTAAATCTTATGTATAGAAAGTGGATGAGGTGATAGTTGGAATGCAAGGACTTAGTGCTACAATAAATGAATCTAGGATAGTAAATAAAATTCTTAGAAGTCTTCCTGATGCATAAAGTGAAAATGTATCTGCTATTGAAGAATATATAGACTAAAATACCTACACTAAAGATCAGTTATTGGGAACTTGAACATCTTATGAGTTGAGAAATCCAAATTTGAGAAATGGATCCAATTCAAAAATTGCTTCTAAGGCTACAAAATCTAAAGATCCAGATGAATAAAATCTTGATGAAGTAGAAGCTAACTTTGTGAGAAAGATGAAGAAAGGATCTAGTAAGTATGAAGGTAAGTTACCATTTAAATGATTTAGTTGTGGAGGAATAGGACATTATGCTTTGAGATGTCTAGAAAGAGTTAAGAGGAACAAAAAAAGATTTAGCAAAGAAAAAAAGGTAAGAAGATCAATATAGCATATTATGTGAATGAGGATGCTAGTATTTTTATGAGGAATCTGATTATTGAAATTTTGATGAAAATGAATGCTTGTTCTTGACTATAAAAGATGAACCTACTTCTACTAAATCTGAAAGACAAGTGAAGGAATGTCCTTCAGATAAAGAGAAAGAGGAAGATACTATAATTTCTGCCCTACATGCTAAACATGAAAATAACTATTGGATTGTTGAAAATGGCTATTCACATCACATGACTGGTGATAAGAGTAGGTTTGTTAAACTTGAAAAATATGATGGAGGCTTAGTTATGTTTGGAGATGATATTGGTGCTAAGATTTGTGGTATAGGTTCAGTAAGCTTTGATGGCAAGCATAATACTGATGATGTCTACTATGTTAAGGGATTAAGACACAATCTCTTGAGTGTTGGGTAGATGTATAGTAAAGGATATAGTTTTGTATTTAAGTATGAGAGATGTGAAATTAGGAAAGGATTCAGAAAATTGATTGTTGTAGGAAAGAAATCTAAAGAAAATATATATTAACTTAAGGGTGTTGATGGACATTGCTTTATGATAGATTAATGACTATTGGTTATGGAATCAAAGAATGTGTTATAAGAATTTTGATAACCTAAAGAGGATCAATGCAGTAAAATCCATGAGAGATATACCAAGGATTATAAAGCCTATTAATGCTATTTGCAGGAATTGCTAGTTTGGAAAGCAAGCAAGAAACAACTTTAGATCAAAGGAACAATTTACTACTAGACTATTCGATTTAGTTCATACAATTATCTGTGGTCCTATAGGAGTGATAATTCTATAAGGTGAAATGCACTTTATGCTTTTTATTGATGATTATTATAGGTATACATGTGTTACATTTCTTAGAGAAAAATATGATGCACTAGATAGATTCAAGACATTCAAAGCTATGGTTGAGAATGAAGTAAATTTGAGAATAAAATGCTTAAGGTCTGACAGAGGTGGTGAATTTATCTCCCATGAGTTTAATATGGTTTTTGAAGTTTTTGGAATAAAAATATAGTTATCTATTTCAAGAAATCCCCAATAGAATGGAGTTGTTGAAAGGAAGAACAAAACAATTCAAGAAGCTACTAGATCAATGATTACTGAAGGTGGTCTACCAAAAGTCTACTATAGAGAATCTACAGTAGAATCTATTCACATTGCTATTTATGTATTCAATCGAGTTCAAGCTAGAGTCAAAAGTATTAAGACCCCCTATGAGCTATGGTGTGGAATAATTCCTACTATTAAGTATTTCAAGGTATTTGGAAGCAAATTTTATATTAGACGAGATGAAAATTTAGGGAAGTTTGATGCTAGAAGTGATGAAGGAATTTTCCTTGGATATTCTAGTAGAAGAAAATATTATAGATGTTTCAATAAAAGCCTAAGGAAGATTGTAGAAAGTACAAATGTCAAGGTTGATGAAGTAATAAAAAATTCAATTGAAGTTGATGGATATGTATTTGATGAACTTGATTGCAAAAGAAGAAGAAGAAGAATTTGTATTGGTGTCACCAAAGACACCTAAATATTTGCAAAAAAAAATTCAAATAGTCATATCTTTGGAGACAAGACAAAAGGAGTAATGACAAGAAGCAGAGCTACTATTGGTGAGATAAATTTGTGTTTACTTTTTGAGATTGAACTAAAGACTATAAGTGAAGCATGTAAAGATGAAAATTGGATGGAAGATATGAAATAAGAACTTATGCAGGTTCATAATAATCAAACTTGGGAATTGGTCTGGGTATGTGTAGGATCATCATGGGAAAAACGAGCCCTTAAGTGGCAAAAAATTCAAAAAATTCAGAGTTAGGCAACTTGACGTAAAAATTTGAATAAGTTATCTATATTACTTCAAAAATATGTAAGAATAGAATCTGTAACAAATTGAATGTAGTTTCTAAACTACTAGGTTTATTTATAAAAAAACCCTATTTGGTGAAAATTTGAAATTTCAATGTAGTAGTACTTAAATTTCAGGGAAAAAATAAGTAGGTGTATGTCTGACCACCCTAACCACAATAAAATGATAATATTTTTTTATAAGATTTTAGATATAAGTAGAGGACTCATATCTGAATGTGAAGCATATATTTTTGTAATTTATTTCCAAGTAAATAATTAATTATGAATTTTTTATTACAAATTTTAAAAAATATAAAAAACTTGTATGTTTGACCACCTTAACTTGATCAAAACTTCATGAAATTAATTTTTTTTATTTTTAATCCTATGGTATGTGAAGCATAGAATGTGACGCATGTTTTGGATTCAAAAAATGTGATATTGTTTCAAAGCTATAGATGTTTTTCAATCAGCCTGTCAATGAGAACTTTAGTCGTAATTCAAATAGAAAATGAATAATAATTATTTATTAAATTCAAAGTAAAGAATAATTTATATTGGTGGAAAGCCATGAATATCCTTTAAAAACCCTTTTCATTTCATTAATTTTGTGTGAAAAAAAGTCGTCAGCCACATACCCTACATATACCCATCATATCACCACTTTTTGGCCCATCATGATCCTGCACATACCCATCCCTAGACCAATAGATAAAAACATAATTGGATCAAAATAGGTATTCAACAACATTCTGAATGAGGATGGAGAAGTGGTTGAAAATAAATCAAGGATTGTGTGTGAGGGCTACTCACAAGTAGAAGGCATAGATTTTTAGGAGACTTTTTCTCTAGTGGGAAGGATGGAAGCTATTCAGATGTTTTTAGCATTTGCTGCTCATAAATATTTCAAGGTCTATTAGATTGATGTTAAGTCTAAATTTTTTAATGGTGAGCTAGAAGAAGAGGTCTACATGGAACAACCATAAGGATTTCAATTGTCAGATCAACCAAATATGGTCTATAGATTGAAGAAATATTTATATGGATTGAAGAAAGCTCCTAGATCTTGGTATGCAAGGTTAGACAAAAATTTGATTCAACAAGGTTTCAACAAAGGTACGACAAATAGTATTCTATATTTTAAAATTGAAAATGATAAAATCTTGGTTGTGGTTGTATATGTTGTTGACATTATCTTTGGATGAAACTAAACTATATGCAAGATGTTTATAGAAGAAATGCAAAAAAAAATTGAGATGTCCATGTTTGGTGAGTGTGTAAATGGAAATTGTACTCCTTTGTAGAAATTACAATCTGTGGCCTAATTTGGTCCTATTTTAGACACCCTTGCACCAATTGCCTCTTAAAAACTACATTTATAGGCCCCCAATGTTCATTATTCTTGATCGAGAGGCCCATTTCACTCAAAAATCATACAAATCCTCACAAACAATGCTTAAATCATTCATATCTCAAAAACCCACCTCTGAAAACCACATGTGGGACCCATTTGGCAAGGGTGGAGAAAGAGTCCCTTTTGGGGGAATTTTCAATTGTAAGTGGGAAACTCACCGACTTAATTCAATTTTTCAATGGATGTCAGCCTCTTAGGTCTGAATAACAAGCAATTAGGTATTGATGCCTATAAATATGTGTTTTTAGGTCATTGTTTACATCATCTAGTCATTTCTACCAAAATTAATTCAAAAATCAAGAATTGAATATCTTTCACAAGAAGATTTATTAGTCTTTCTATAGAAAAGTTGAAGCTTTAGGACAACAAGATAGGGTTTTTGCAAGTCTTCAAGATCACTTCTCATTCAAGATCCAATATTGCAAAGAGTTGATTATGGATGACTATGGAGAATCATGGAGAAATCTAGGTTGAGGAGATGCAACTAGCCATCTAATCAAGCCTAAAGAGTTGTTTTCAAAGTGATTCCATCTTCCATTTTCTCTTTATATTCAGATTTAAGGTTTGCATGTCACTAATATTAATTTTAAATGTTGTAGGGTTTCTTAGGTTGAAGTCTTACATCATTCAAGCTTCATTTAAACATCTTATTCTAGCACATTAGAATAGTGTTTTGTCTTACTTTAGATTGTCCTAGTCTTAGACACACTTAGGGCTAGGGTTTTATGCAAATTTTATCCATCCAAGGTTTAATTACCAAATTAGGGGTTCGACCAAGGAAAACCCCCCATTAGAAAACAAATTATATTCTATTTTTTAGGTGTTTTCAAAGATTCAGATCAGGGATTCAATCTAGAAGTGCAGTGTAGGTGAAAAAGTGTAGATCTGAAACTTTAATTTTTGGAAAATAGAAAAATGACTAATTCACCATTAATGGTGAATGAGTCCCAATGAAAGTATCTATTAGAGCAAAGTGTAGATTCCAATACCCTTTTGGTAGAAATAAACTTCTAAGCAGAAATTATAATCTGAGACTAATCCACCTAGGTTGGCGAATGAGTCCTAGTCAGTTGAAAAGTCAGCATTTCCAAATTTTCAGTCATTTCTAGTCTCTAGCAAGATTATAGGTGTACACATTCATTTTTATTTCTTTCTATTTTGTTTTATTTGCATTTCTATTCATCTTTCTAGGTCTTTTGCATACAACACTATATTTTCAAACACTTTGCATTTTTTAGTTTTCATTGAATTAGTGATCTATTTCATCAATCATCCACATTTAGATCATCTCATCTAGGAATATTACATCCATATTACATTAATCTTGAGTGTTTACATTGCATTTTGGCCCATCTTTCTCCTTTTAGGTGAAAAACCCTAGAAGTTCTAGAAAGACCTTAGGTGCCAAAATCTTTTACATTTTGGTGAACCTGGCTTTAGAACATTTTTACTTCTAATTTCAAGTGCATTCACATCCTAGGGCTAGTTTGCATCAGCATTGCATTAAGTTTTGCATTTTTCTGCATCCTAGGGTTTTCAAAAATTGCATTAGTGAAAAGATCATATAGATTTCATTATTGCATTTACAATCATTCAAACTATTGAAATTTTGTATTCTCACTTTGGATTAGCATTGTATAGACCTAAAAACATAGAATTTTTTTTAAAAAATTAGAATTTTTTTCAAAATACCCCTACTAGGACTCATTCACCATCTTGGGCGAATCAGTCCCAGTACACATTCTACATCATTGTTTTTAGAATTTACTTTCCATATTTTAACCTTCTATTTGTTCCAATTACTTTTATGTTTATGTTCGCTTATTTTCTGTTACATTCAAATAATTAGCATTAGCATCATTTAATTTAATGAAACTTATGGATAGCATTATATTTTTACAATGTCCATTTTCAGTATTAGTTCCTAGTTCATTTAGATTAAATTTATTAGAAAATACAAACAAAAACATTAACCAATCCAATGAAACAATTTAAAAAAATGCTTCACTTTAGGAAAATTATATCATCCAAACCTCTTAGCAGTGATGACTTGGATAGGTTAGATGAATCCCTACAAAGATTCCTCTCACTAAGTTCATCCACTAAGGCTTGTGATGACAAACCTAAACCAATTAATGACAACTAATCTCCCAAACCTTTTAGTAGTGATGAATTTGATATGTTAGATGAAGCCCTTGAAGACTTCATCTCACCAGATCCATCCACTAAGGTTTGTTGTGAGCAACCTAAAACAAAATATGTCAATATAATTCAGCCCTAACTTGTCCTTTACCCACCTTCACATCAACCTCAACCACAACCTAGACCCAAGTTCACCCTTTACCCACCTTCACATCAACCTCAACCTCCACCTAAACCCAACTTTACCCTTTACCCACCTAAGCATGATGTTGTTTCCCACACACATTACACTAGAAATAACCTACAACCACCACAACCAACCCCAACCTCCTTACCTTTTCCTAATTCCATACTGCCTAGTGCACCCCGATTAAGAGAATATGATCTTGTTGAGCAACTTAAGAGCACTCCCACCAAAATATCCCTTTGGGAGCTTCTTCAAAATTCACCAAACTATCATTCTATGCTCCAAACAACATTGCAACAAATAGTGGTTCCTCCTGGTAAAAATGCAACTAATGTGGCAGCTCTTATACAAGGAATAAATGCAATTAACATAGACATTACCTTTCATCAACATGATCTACTGTCGTTAGAATTAAGGAAACAAAATGAGGCCTTTATGATAATTTCTCAATACACTACAATAGGAATCAAAAGAACCTTTTTTGACAATGGCTCTACCCTTAATCTATGCAGTGCAAAGCTCCTAATCGATTACATGTGCATAAATCAAAAATCAAACCTAATTACTTATCTATTAGAGGACTCAACAATACTACAAAGAAACCACTCGGTGTAATCACTTTACCTATCATAGTTGGAGTTGCTACCTTGTAAACTCCTATTCATGTCACGCCCTATGATCTTGCATACAATCTTCTTTTGGGAAGGCCATGTATTCATGAGATGCATGTGGTACCTTCGACCCTTCATCGAATAATGAAATTGTAGCATATATTTTTGGGACCTACTTTCTTTCTAACACTTATGGGGTTTTTCACCTAGAAGGAGAAAGATGGGCCAAAAATGCTAAAGGGTTCATTCAAATTATATTATGTATGATGTTATTTAGAATAAATGAAATGATATAAGTGCAAATAATTGATAAGATTAATCGATTAAATATGAAAAACCTAAGAAACAAGTGGTGTTTGAAAACACATTATGTAATGCAACAATGAGTTAGAAACGAATACAAAGATAAACATAAATGAATGAAACTTGAAGTGTGCACCTGAAAGCTTGAAGGAGACTAGAAATTACTTCTAGAATACTATTGATCCTAAAATTTAGGCTTGGTGGGACTCATTCTGGGTGAATCAGTCCCTGTTTTGGTAAACTATGTTGAAACCTGTTTCTATCAAAAGGGTGTCAGACAATGCAAAAAACATAACACTAACCTAGAAGTGGGACTAATTAACCACCCATAAATAATGAGTCCACTTTTGAATTTTTGAATATTCAAGAGTGGATTCTAGAGCTTCCGATTTGCACTTTGATGCCCTACAAGTGTCCGCTTTCAAAACTCTAATTTATGGGCCTGAAAATGAGATTTTGTTGATTCTTTGATTTGTTGAATGAAGAGAGGACTTTAACAACCTTGCAACTTGATCTTCAATTATTTCTAAGCTTCCAAAGGACCTAAGTCTACAAACACATAAGAAGAGAAGAAGAAATATTGATTGTTAGGACATAGGGGTTTTCCTTGGTCAAACCTTGTTTAGGTAATTAAACCAAAATGATGAAAGAATGAAGTGAAATGTGCAAAAATGGAGTAGAATACCTTTCCATGGTGATAAATCTTGAAATTCTGCAACATAACATGTAGAATCAGCCCTTGGATGTCTTAGGAAGCTTTCTTGATGTCTTGCAATGATAAAAACCTAGGTTGCTTGAATTGAGATGAAAGATTGGTGATGAATGAATGATGTGAATGAGTTAATGGATGAATGGATTGTGAAAATGAGTTTAGAGAGGTTATTTTATAGGAAACTCACCTATTTTACCCATTAATACCTCATCACAAGTTGAAATGAAGCAAAATTAAACATAAATTTCACTTTTTTCCCACTCAAAGGTCAAAATTGAGCCAAATGGGACTCATTCACCACACATGGCGAATGGGTCCCACCTGGATGGGACTGATTTTCCATGCATGGTGAATGGGTCCCACAAGGGCTATTTTTACAGCTCAAATGCTAAGAGATAAGGAAATAAGGTCTAAAATGTAACCTTGTCAAGTATTTGATCAATTTAGGCCTTGAAATGCACAATATGGGTTAATATGGGACTAATAATGATGATGTGAAGGTCAATTAGGACTTGGAACACAAAATTCAATGTGAAAGTGTAATTAAATACACTTTACAACACTAAAATGAGGTCCACATAGCCTAAAAAGGCACAAGAACTAATGTGAATGTGTGGGACACATTACAACACTAGTTTAACATTAAGTTTATTTTATAAGCCTTCTAAATTGATGTAATAATGTTATTAAACACATTTTATAATGTTTAATTAGGGAGAGATAGGTTCATTAAGTTTAGAAAAGCGTTAAAGTATCTTACAACACTTTACAACACCTTTACAAGACATCGTTAAAAGCATGTTATTTGATTTGCAAGGGTTCAAGACCTAGTGCGAATGCATAAAATGCCCCACAACACTAGATTAAGACCTTATTAAGTCCAATTTACCATGAATTAATCCAATTTCCTTGAGCAAAGGGTAATTTTTTCTATGACACATTTAGCCCCCACTTTAGTGAGAGGATGAACTTGCTTCAAATTCACACTAAAGTAGACATTCAAGAGAGATTCACATGTATAGATGCAAATGAAAAATAATGACAAAGATCAAGGAGGTTGTGCAAGCCCCTAGGATCCAAAATCCTAATTCAAACTATCAAGAGAGGACCATTCAAAGATAGAATAATTTATTCACAACTTAGGGGATGTAGTGTGTCACATCAAGCCACCAAGAGGAATGTAATATGCTTAGATAGATCACACTTATGAAGGACATCATGCCGAATGTCATCCACAAAGTGACGAACACATCACATAAATGACAAGGCTACACCAAGAATGCAAATGAATTATGGTAATGTATGCCACCCACTTTAAAGCAATTGTGAGCACCCGTTCTTTGAGAAATTTCTTTAAAGTAGAAGAAGAGGACATGAGAGCTTACTCAGAAAGCCCTATGCCAAGTCATATGTTTCTAATAAGCTACATCATGAAAGAGGGAAATATGTCATATGCGAGCCAACTTAAGGAATGTCATCCACATCCCAAGCTTGCTTTTTTATATTCATGAAAATTTAATGACTAGCCAAAAGAGACAACAATAAGTGACATACAAGGACAAGGCTATCAAACCCCTTACCCCCACTTAGTGCAGGACAAAGGTGAGCCTGAAATGGATGATGGTATGCTACCCCTTGTGATGGATGTAAAACATGCAATGGTGAGTATGCTATGATCCTACAACTATTGCATGGAAAGGAGCATCAACTAATGTTATTTATGTGGTTAAGTAAAAAAGGTTTCAAATTTATTGTATTTGATTGTATATACTTTGGGACATATGTGAGAAAAGTCATTGTAACTTGGTTGGTATGAAACATTATGCTTGGGTGGGTAAAGGATGAGTTGGGGTTGGTGTTGAGATTGTTGCTTGTGTGATGGTGGGTAAAGGATGAGTTTTGGTTGGTGTTGAGTTTGTTGCTTGTGTGATGGTGGGTAAAGGATTAGAGGATATTCTTTGGATGTCCTGTTGGTTCTTTTTTACGATATAACTAGGTTGGTCTTCTAATCTACCTATGGTATTGCCAATTCCAATCAAGGGTAGCTCAAAGGACCTAGACCAACTAACGAGGACTTTAAAAAATCCTCCTACACTTTAGGCTCAACAAGACCCGAGAGGGTGATCCCTTAATGTGTTTACAACCTCTTCACCATTATTATAAATGACATTAACAATAGCAGATAACCTCACTTAATAGCTCAACACAATAAGATAATATCAACTAGAATTGGTTGTTCATAGACCATATCAACTATATGGAGTGTGAGATAACTAAACACAATCCATTGTATAAGATAGTTATTGATTTTCCATTTGTAGCAAGCTCTAGGCAAAGACAAACAAATATTGAACTACACCAATAAGTACAACTTAGATCAGTGGCATATATCCATTGTAGGAGTCAAATTCATAAGCATCTAGAGGTTTACAATAGATTTAATACATGACATATAAGATCCTTGACAATATTGCATTACAATTCCATCAGTATGCATTCTAACCCAATACTACTTATCAAATCCTTATACAGAACATATCTGCCTATAATCCCATTCAAGCATTTTAATTAATTCCTTGAATTAAAGGTAAAATAGAATCATACATGCCACAACAGTGAGATGGATAAAACAACCCTTATTTATTTCATTCAAAGTTCAGATATGCATGTACAATGGAGAGACATGAGCTTGAATTTATCATTTCAACTCAAATGCTAGTACTGTCATACAACATTAAATCCCCATGAACTCAAACCTGTCACAGAATGACTTGAAACCTAAATTGCATTTCTCTAAAAAACCATCAGACTTTACAATTTTCTCTGTAACTTCACCTAGACTTGACCAAAAATCATCTAACTTGCTAACCTGTATTTCTGGCCTTGAAATCCTTCTTATAGAAAATGAAGGATCAAACAAGCATCGGACCAGAAAGTACACATGTCACCAGCCAATTGGAACACCTAGTGATATTCCAAATTTTTTTACAATAGCCATCACCATGAAGAATATTATTGTTCATCATATCAGCTGAGGAACGTTGATGCAACAAAAACCACAAGAAACCCATGCCGAGAATGCCATCAACACAAAACTAGAACCATTGCAACTGCAACATTTGATTTTCCACCTGTTAGTAGTCCACTCTTTTTAATCTTCCTCATTCAAATATTTAGTTACCCATTTCTGGTACTCCTCATTAGTCAGCTAGTCAAAATTAATTACCTCATCCACCTTAGCATTATAAGGTGTGTATTTTACCACTACCTGATTTGCATCCCTTTCAAAAGATTCCAAAAATGAGTTGGTACTAATGATTTTATCCATACAACTCACCAACAAATCATATTCTAAGTCATCACAAATTGAATTAATTTTCTCATTGATGACCTCGCTTTCTTGATCCTGCCATTGTTGGAGTGACCTGATCTTCCCCTACTCATCAATTATATCAGGTAATAATGTGTTACCCCAATCATTAAAATTCTTCACCAACTCCCTAATCTTCCTACTCAAGTCATCTGGTAAGGTCTGAAAACCTTGCAATGATTTTACTAACACATGAGTAGGCTTTAATGATTGGGGCCTATTATTTATATCAAACCTTGAGGCCTTATACATGATATCTAGATCACTGGCCCTAGGGATCCAATTTTCAATTATTGGTATCACTACCTCCTAATCCCTATCAATATTCTTTATTGCATCTAACAACAAAGAATACAAAGAATGCATAGATAGCAATTTACTATCAACCTTTTCATTTAAATGCCTTAAAACAGTAGTAACAATCTCTTTTTCCTTAAAAAGAGATCTCTCCTCATTTACCTTTAATGATGCTTGCAATTCATCAATTTTTTGCAAGAGCTGCTTCTTTGTAGGATCAACAGAGCACTCTGTTTCTTCATCAATTTCCTCTAAAGAAGGGGTGAGGATGGGATTTTGACTGGGAGACCCTGGTGTGGAAACAATTGGAGAAGTAGGAGGCACTGACCCTACTGTGGAAGGTAGTGTATTGGTTCTTGGAGCATTTGATGTCTCCCCAATCTATCTATACCTGAACCTTTCCACCTTAGTTTGCAACTCAACATTTTTCTGCTGCATCTTGCCATACTTCTCAATCAAAAGGTTATATTTTTCTATTAAGCTCTTCCTTTCAGCAGTCTTTTAGGCCAATTTGGCCACATTCATAGTTAAATTAGTGGCCTCAGTGGTTGAGGTCTCTGAAGCTCTCTTTATTATTAATCCTCCTCTAAAATTCAAATTAATATCAGAAACATCTGGTTTTCTCCCTTGTGGGGCCAATTCCCAAATTGCCAAAGTTTCATATTCTTCACTAAAGGTAGAGTTTTGCAATGCTGCCTTGACTTCTTCCTCAAAATTTTGAAAGGGATGCTTGGACTTCATAATAGCATTAAAGGCCATAGCATCTGCAATGTCCCATTCAGACAGAATGAATACACCAGCCTGACTCACCAGCTTTATTCCTTCTTTAGGAGTGATGTTCTTGAATTCTTCCAATAATTCAGGTTTTACCTCCTCATCATTCTCGGGTATGTGCAGGATCATGATGGGCCAAAAAGTGGCAATATGATGGGTTTTTGTAGAGTATGTGGCTGGCAACTTTTTTTTTACCCAAAATTTGTGAAATAAAAAGGGTTTTTAGAGGAGATTCTCAGCTTTCCACCAATATAAATTATGATTTACTTTGAATTTAATAAATAATTATTATTTATTTTCTATTTGAATTACAACCAAAATCCTGATTGATAGTATGATTGAAAAAAATCTATAGCTTTCAAATGGTATCACATTTTTTGAATCCAAAAAATGTATCACATTTTGTGCTTCACATACTATAGTATTACAAAAAAAAGAAATGAATTTCATGAATTTTTGACCAAGTTAAGGTGGTTAGACATACGAGTTTTTTTTTTTAAGTTGTAATAAAAAATTCATAATTAATTATTTACTTGAAAAAATTACAAAAAATATGCATCACATCCGGACATGAGTCCTCTACTTATATCTAAAATATTATAAAAAATATTATAATTTTATTGTGGTTAGGGTGGTTAGGGACACCTACTTCTTATTTTTTCCCTGAAATTTAATTACTACATTGAAATTTCAAATTTTCACCAAATAGATTTTTTTTAAATAAACCTAGTAGTTTAGAAACTAAATTCAATTTTCTACAAATTCTATTCTTACATATTTTTGAAATAATATAGATAACTTATCCAAATTTTTATGTCAAGTTGCCTAACTCTGATTGTTTTGAATTTTTTGCCACTTAAGGGCCTATTTTTTTATGATGATCCTGCACATACCCTCTATTGGTTTGACCTATCAGGCCTTAGTTCTCTTCTCTACCTACATTTATCTTGATATTCTTCAAATTTCATCCTCCATGCCAATTGCAAGAATACAGTAGTTTTTACAAATGTATTGTCATCTAGAAACTCCTTGCATGCTTCCATTCTTGCATCTTGTACACTTTTTCCTTTCATATCTAAATCAAATAAAACCAATTCAGCTGGCCTAGGAGGGGAAGGCATACCAACTTGCATGTCTTGATCAGTAACAATGATTTCATCCATTAGGTCCTCCTGTGGTTGATCAATTCTTTTCTTTTAGGGCTTGGCTCAGATGGTGGTGATGGGGGACAATCTTCTAGTGATGATTCTAAATCAATAATTTTGATTACCCCAAGAAATTTTAATTTTGGACCTAGTTGTGGAGGCACCTTCATAATTGCCTTTCCTTTCCTATCCACCTCTTCCTCATCACTGCTACTATCCTTTTTCCTCCTATAAATGGGTCACCTTTCTGTAGGCTAATATGTTGGCCTTGTTTTAATTGGTCTGGTGCTTTTTTCTTGTACACCCAGACTCAATTCTAAATTTACCTTTTTTGTTCTCAAAGTTCCCATAATCTCTTTGAAGTTCTCCATCAGAAAATCAATTTTCTTATGGTGGGGACTAAACTCCAACAATGGATCATATTTTGGATCTATTTTGTGCACAACATCTAGTAGCTTACTAAAAGCTATCCATTTCTCCTTGTTCAACTCCTGTCTATTCAAATCAAATTCATTTCTAATCAAGTCTTCAAGGAATTGGAACTCATGCACATATTTTCTAGCTTTTATTCTTTGTCTAAAAAGAGCAAAGAAACCCTCAGGATCATGTTTCTGCTTTGGACCACATCTCAAATGGTAATCATCAAAGAATTTATCAAAATGCGTCTAGCCTCCCTTTGAAAATGCAAAATCAGACACCACTGTATAATCAGGGAAAAATGTTCCCTTACCCCTCCTAGTTAGGTTGTCATGATGAATGCAACCTATTTTCCACATAACTTTTGCAAACCCCACTCTTGGTGGCACATTGTATGGCAGTATATGATGGGCTCCCTAAAAACCATATACTCTCAAGACAATGCTGACTGGATATGGGATAATGTCACCTCAGTTATGGAAAACCTTCAAGTATGGCTTCCTCCCCTTTGGCCTAAGAAAATCATGTAATTCCTTAGGGATCCTAGGTATATTCACCATCAATCTAGCCCTTAATTTGGAAGCAAAACAATTATCAAATTTCACATAACTAGTGCTTTCTTTATTACAAGATAAATTTGTAGCCCATATTTGCACTGGAAATCTTTCTCCATCAACCGATTGCCTTAATTTCATCTTCTCAGAGAAGAAGTCAACATTTCTGAACAGGAACATATGCATCAACATAGAATACCAAAAGAATTAGGTGTCGGCATCATTTTTTTGTAGCTTTGACAACCCTTCATGCATCCTCTCAGCCAAGAAAGAAGTGAAGTCATAGGTCATAAAGAAGTTAGGGTGTTGTATTTGTACCCCCGTGAACATGTAAGCAATGGGAATCACCGTACTAGGACTGAAACCCAAAATCTGACACAATGAATAGAAAGTAGCCAAGAAATGATTTGCAAAACAATTTAATCTGAAAGGTTCTTGGTCACCAGGGCTTCAATATGAAAACTTGAACCTCCTGCCCTAGCCAAATGAGGTGGAAGCAACTTATCTCTAAAAAGAGACTTCAATTTTGCATATTCCTGCTTCATCTCCTCAAGATTGATAGGAACCAAGTCTTCACTAGGTTCATTCAGGTCAAAAAATTGTTGGACCTCTTTTCTGTTAATACTCAGCAGAACACCTCCATCATTAGCTCTAATTACCCATGTGATAGTGTCACATCTTGCAGCCACTACCCTAATCAGGTCTACATTAAGGAACACATTTGGTACAACCAACTTCCCCATATCATATATCTAGCCATTTGAAAAAGGGTGAGGCAGATTTCTCTGTCCATACCATAATCTAAACATCTCCAAGCCTATGAGAGGAACCCTAGTATCGACAATGTTGGAGAAATTATACACTAACCCCTCCCCCAAGATTTTCCCTCACATCATAACCAACCCCTTTCTTCTATCATTAGTTGACAAGGGCAATTGATCCAGGAAATCATCATACATGTTTCTTCTTAGATAATCAACATGGCCAGAATGTTGTTTTGGTGGTGCCATCTCAGAAAAACTAGGGCTTCTTATAACTTCACACTTCAAGTAACTAAGACTAACCAAAGATAGGAAATTACATAACAAAATACTAAAATTTCTCACAATCTATAATTAAACTATAGCCCTAGCACGTTTATCAACAAACTCAATGACAAACACAACAAATCCTTCCCCAAATTCAAGTGAAGAATGACCGAGAGGCACAAAAAATGAACTTATGGCTTTGTTCACAGAAAACCCAAATCCTGGTTGCAGAGACTCGCAATTCCACCTTCGGCTCTGAGACTACTCTGCAAAATACTTGAATCCTTTGTGATACAAACAAAGCAGGAAAATTGATTTTATGTCAATCAAATCACACCAGCAAGTGTCTCATCTGCCATTAAAGCTCACTCACGTGCTGTACGAATGACTCCAACCATATTTGATGTAGATTTAAATTCAAGTCATTGATTCTTCAGTTTGATCAAATCATCAATGGTCACCTTCAAAATAGGCTGACATAATCGCCAACATGGCAATAAGGGGCCCACCATACTATACACTTTGAAGGAAGTCCATGTGGTGGTTTCCCACGATATCACAATCCTACAACTTCTAATCATGCGATGGTGGGAAACTGTTGATCTTGAACATCGATGATCTCATTCTTTCAACACAGTCGCCAGCCTTATCATTAACCCTCGAAAAGATTTTCCATCAAGATTATAACGTATCCGTCGATTTGAAGCATGTGCATCTTAAGAGCACTTTATTAACCCACCTTTTAATGTATTAAGGCCAGACAACATTTCCTTTCATCTTTTTGGCTTCATCAGATGAGACACATGGAGCCTGCCCGTGATATCGCAATCTTGCAATTTTGGATCACAGGATGGTGGGCAACCATTGATTTCTGATAATAATTGATTGACGACATACAAACTTATCTCCATCATCCTCACCAAAGAAATCCATGTGGTGCCCGCCCATGATTTCACAATCAACCAAAGCACCATCAGGGGATGGTGGAGAATGACTGAGATCAAATGGTAATTGATCAGTGGTGGCACAAGTTTGATCCCCCAGATAGGACACATGGCGTCTACCTGTAATATTGCAATCCTACAATTCTCGATCACGGGATGGCAGGAAACTATTGATATTTGAAGGCAAATGATCAATTGTAGCATGAATTTCATCCCTCTGCAAAATAAAACATTCATTAAAGGATAAGGGGACATCACTAGGCAGATGGAAAACAACAACATAAGTTGTTTTAAAACTGCAAAACAAAGGGCCAACCAGGACTTAGGAAAATAAAACTCGCAGAGGAGATAAAATATTAAGACTAAAGGTACTAGGCCTAGATGAACCGATAGGACATAAGATGTTTTAAAAGCCCTCCAAAAGTAACAGTGAGATAGATCTTGACCAAGGCGTAAAATAACACAAGGTTTTTACATGTAGGCAAAGCTAAAATCCCAACCTTTAAAAATTTTCCAACACCATGAAAGACCAGAGACATAAGGCAGGACATGAGTGACAAACAAGGAGCAAAAATTTGAAGCTCCATCATGTCCCACGGGGTATGTAGGTGGTTCATTGATTGAAGGGGATCTAATGGAAACTTGTGCATTCATAACCTCGGTGGTCTTGGTTTGATGGATCCCTAAGGAAGACATATCATTTTATTGTACCATAATAGTCTTCCTAGGAGGAGAGTTGTTAAGAGAATGACAATCCAAATGTTCTTGACATTCAAGGATTTTTTCTTCCAAAATGTCATCATCATAAGGGAGCTATCCATGGTTGAATTTTCTTGTTCTATGATGTGTTCCCACATAAGATTCTCATGATTTTCATTGATTGGATCGTGTAACACCATAATATCATCTTCACTAATAGGAGAGCTATTAGGAGAGGGGAATTTATTGTGTGCCATAACATCTACCCTAGTAGGAGAGCTTTGAGAAAAGTGACAATCAAGAGGTGCATCACATGTTAAAGCTTCATCACAAATAGCGGAGTCATGAAGAGGAGGACAACTAGGATTTTCATGTGTGTCAATGATTGGATCCTGTTGTTCAAATAGAGCCTTCCAATTGTTAGGAACATTAGGAAGGAGAGAAATAATGTTATAACTCTCAATCATTGGGGTTCTTGATACCAACATATCCTCCTCACAAATGTGTTGGTCATGATCATTCATGAATGTATTATCACAAATAGGGGAAGTCTTGGGAGATGAATGTAGACTAGGTAAAGTGGCAGTAATGCATTCATCTTGTATTGTTATATTATCTTCCCAGGGGGAATGAGGAGAAGGAAAAATAAGACCTTCATGATGCTCAACGATTGTACCTTCTTTCACCAAGATACCTTTGTCACAAAAATGAGAGATATCAAGGGAAGGACAATTATGATCATCATGTTTATCTATGTTTGTATTCCCTTCTAACACATCATCCTCAGAAATAGGAGAGATACGAGGGAGTGTAAGTTTAAGATAAGCGTTAATATGTTCATCTCTTGTGCTAAAAGACTATCATAACTAGGGAGTGCATTGAATGAAGAACTTGAATGTTTGTTAACTAGCTTTTGCTTCAAAAATTTGGAGAAGATTGAAACTAACATTTTGAAATAACAATCTATGCTAACTCAAAATGCAATGTAAAAGGATAAAATAAAATACAATTTTCAGATAATAAGTGACTAATTATGCTATGTAAGAATATCAGAATGAAAATGTGAAATTTAAACCATGCATGAAATGAGCTAATTTAGGCTAGATTTAATGAAATGCATGATACATAAATGCAACCAATTGATACAGGTATGAAATGGCACCAAACAGAAGCCTAAAAATAGGGTTTTCAGCTCTGTAAAAGATGGTTTCAGGGGTTATAAGGGACTAATTCACCTAGGGTGGCGAATGAGTCCCAGTATGGAATTTTTTCAGAATTGTCACAAATATTTAAGTGAGTTTGATGTGTTATGAGTGCTATGATGCAAACCTAAATGAAAAATGCAGAAATTCAAAAAATTTAAATGAATTTAGATGCCAAAAATGCAACCCAAATGCACTTTTTCTAAATGCAAAATTTAACACCTAGCATGTAAATCCTAATGCACAAGCTAGATCTATGATGATGAAATCCAAATCAAAAAATATAAGTATTCCAAAAGTAGGTTCACCAAAATTTAGCATAGATTTTTGGGACCTACTTTCTTTATGGCACTTCTAGGGTTTTTCACCTAGAAGGAGAAAGATGGGCCAAAAATGCTAAAGGGATCATTCAAATTATGTTATGTATGATGTTATTTAGACTAAATGGAATGATTTAAGTGCAACTAATTGATAATATTAATTGATTAAATATGAAAAACCTAAGAAACAAGTGGTGTTTGAAAACACATTATGTAATGCAACAATGAACTAGAAACAAATACAAAGCTAAACATAAATGAATGAAACTTGAAATGTGCACCTGAAAGATTGAATGATACTGAAAATTGCTTCTAGAATGCTGATGATGCTAAAATTTAGGCCTGGTGGGACTCATTCGCCATTCTGGGCGAATAAGTCCCAATCTTGGTAAACTGTGTCGAAACTTGTTTCTGTCAAAAGGGTCTCAAAAAATGCAGAAAGCATAAAACTGGCCTAGAAGTGGGACTCATTTTCCACCCATGGTGAATGAGTTCACTTTTGAATTTTTGAATATTCAAGAGTGGATTCTAGAGCTTCTAATCTGCACTTTGATGCCCTATAGGTGTTTGCTTTCAAAACTCTAATTTACGAGCCTAAAAATGAGATTTTGTTGATTCTTTGATTTTTTGAATGAAGAGAGGACTTTAACAACCTTGCAACTTGATCTTCAATGATTTCTAAGCTTCCAAAGGACCTAAGTCTACAAACACATAAGAAGAGAAGAAGAAATATTGATTGTTAGGACATAGGAGTTTGCCTTGGTCAAACCTTGTTTAGGTAATTAAACCAAAATGATGAAAGAATGAAGTGAAATGTGTAACAATGGAGTAGATTTCCTTTCCATGGTGATAGATCTTGAAATTCTGCAACATAACATGTAGAATTAGCCCTTGGATGTCTTAGGAAGCTTTCTTGATGTCTTGCAATGATAAAACCCTAGGTTGATTGACTTGAGATGAAAGATTCATGATGAATGAATGATGTGAATGAGTTAATGGATGAATGGATTGTGAAAATGAGTTTAGAGAGGTGCTTTTATAGGAAAATCACCTATTTTACCCATTAATACCTCATCATAGGTTGAAATGAAGCAAAATTAAACATAAATTTCACTTTTTTCCCGCTCAAAGGTCAAAATTGAGCCAAATGGGACTCATTCACCACACATGGCGAATGGGTCCCACCTAGATGGCACTGATTTTCCATGCATGGTGAATGGGTCCCACAAGGGCTATTTTGATAGCTCAAATGCTAAGAGAAGGAAATAAGGTGTAAAATTCAACCTTGTCGGGTATTTGATCAATTTAGGCCTCGAGATGCACAATATGGGTTAATATGGGACTATGAATGATGATGTGAAGGTCAATTAGGACTTGGGACACAAAATTCAAAGTGAAAGTGTAATTAAATACACTTTACAACACTAAAATGAGGTCTACATAGCCTAAAAAGGCACAAGAACCAATGTGAATGTGTGAGACACATTAAAACACTAGCTTAACATTAAGTTTATTTTACAAGCCTTCTAAATTGATGTAATAATGTTATTAAAAAAAATTTATAATGTTGAATTAGGTAGAGATAGGTTCATTAAGTCTAGAAAAGTGTGAAAGTATCTTGCAACACTTTACAACACCTTTACAAGACATCGTTAAAAGAATGTTATTTGATTTGCAAAGGTCCAAGACCTAGTGTGGATGCATAAAATGCCTCACAACACTAGATTACGACCTTATTAAGTCCAATTTACCATGAATTAATCCAATGTCCTTGAGCAAAGGGTACTTTTTTCTACAGCACAAAAATATGTCTATAGCAAAAAAGTTTATCAAGTTGCAATAGACCCCAAGCCTAAAAGTTGCTTACAACTTGAAAAAGGAACAAGTCCTCTGAACACTTTAATTCCAAAATCTCACATAGAACCTCTTGAGACCAATAAACAAGAAGAATAATAAATATCTAAATTATTAAGTGAAGATTGGGGTACATTAGAATTCACACCTTCATTTATGGATGAATACATAATCACATGAAAAGAGGATCAAAAACAAGAAAAATCAATGGTTATGACAACTCAAAACTTAGAAAATTCCTCCCCAACATCTACCTCATCTACTTTAATAGAAAATAAAATCTACACAACAAATTTTGATGAGATAGATTATCAACAACTACCCAATCTGAAGGAAATGAAAAGACTTTATGGACGGGGCTATGAGCTTGTGAAAAAAATGGGATATAATGGTAAAGGATGTGGAAAGAATGAACAAGGTATTTGTGTCCCTATAGAACCTAATACACAAGAGACAAATATTGGTTTGGGGTATTCTTTTTCTAAGATAACAAAAGCAACTCAATGCCCATCACTCAATATCAACACCATCACATGTAAACCACGAATCAATTTTACACTAAAACATCTTGAATTCCTTGATGTGGATTCCCCACCATCCTGGGAGTACATTGAAAGTGATGAAGCCTTGAAATAACTATTAGGAGCTTCTAATAAGTCATCTTCTTCCAAGATTAAAATAACCTACGCTATGATAAGTACCAAGCAAAAAGATGTTGATACTAATGAGACAAACATGAGCATGTAACTATATGATCCTGAATTTACTAAGTCTAATGCACTCCCCTTAGGAGATACAATTGATATACCAATGGACATAGATGATAAAGAAAAATTTATTAAGATTGGGAAGTGCTTTGATGATGAAGAACAAGAGGACACAACTTTGCTTCATGATTTTCCTAAAAATTTTGTTGGAAATATTTAGATATGCTAGGAATAGACCCAAAGATAGTCACACATAACATTGTTCTTGCTGAAAATACTAAGCCTGTTCGACAAAAGATACACAAAATGAACCCTAAGATAGCCTTACATGTTAAAGGAGAACTTGAAAAACTCCTTGACGCAAGTTTCATTCAACCTATTGATTATTCTCCTTAGATCTGAAACATTGTTGTAGTTGCTAAACCTGATAATCATATTAGGATATGTACAAACTTTCGTGACTTGAATAAAGCATCCTTAAAGGATGATTTTCCCCTTCCTAATATAGCTGTGATCCTAGATTCAACTGTTGGACATGCTTTGTTTTCATTCATGGATGGATTTTCTTGTTATAATCAAATCTTCACTAACCAACAAAATCAATACAAGACAACATTCACAACTGTTTGGGGAATGTTTTGTTGGGTTATGATGCCCTTTGGATTAAAGAATGTAGGTGCAACTTATCAAAGAGAAATGACATTGATATTCCATGATTTACATAAAATATTGGAAGATTATGTTGATGACATCCTTTCCAAATCCTTAACAAGACAAAACAATGTGAATGTCCTTCTACATATCTTTGAATGAATGCATAAATACATGAGAATCAATCCATAAAAGCTTTAGATTAGATAATGGAAATTTTTTAGGGTTTATCATATCTCACAAAGGTATTGAGGTGGATAAAAAGAAAAATGATGCTATAATAAACATGCCACCTCCTAGGAATATTTCTCAATTGCACATGTTAAAAGGAATAATTCAAGCCATCCATCATTTTTTCACCTCCTTTGTCGATCGAACATTACCTTTCACACATATCCTCAAAAAGGATGTGCATTTTGATTGGAATGAGGATTGTAAATAGGCCTTTGAGAGTTTGAAGGACTACCTTGCAACTCTGCCTGTTTTACAATCTGCTATTTCAAACAAACCATTCATCCTTTACATAGCCACATTAGCCCATGCTCTTGCAGCATTGTTGGCTCAACAAGATGACAATGAAAAAGAATGTCTTGTTTACTACGTTAGTCAAATTTTAATTGATTATGGAAAATGATACACACAAATCAAAAAATAATGTTTGGCTCTTGTATTCACTACTAGTAAGTTGTGATATTATTTACTAAATGCTGAAATATAAGTCATGACAAAATTTGATCCTCTCAAACATCTTTTCAATAAAACAAACTTATCAAGACATCTAGCTAAATGGGTAATTTTGTTGATCGATTTTTACCTTAAGTTTGTTTCGTAAAAAGAAATAAAAGGCCAAGCCTTGACTGACCACTTAGTTGATGCTCCTTCTCCTCTAGCGGTACCTAGCAATGACTCTTTTCCTGATGATAGTGTGTTGACAATAGAAACTAAAACATGGGAAATATATTTTGATGGATCTAAGTGTAGAATAGGCTCTGGTGTTAGGGTTATATTGATCCCACCTATAGGAAAGCCTATTCCCTTGTCATATCGATTAAATTTCCTATGTACAAATAACATAGTTGAGTATGAGGTACTAATTGTTGGCTTATGTGCTACTTTAATCATGGGTGTCAAATAGATTAAGATATTTTATGACTCACAATTAGTAATTAAACAAATAAATGGGACATATTAAGCCAAGCATGACAAATTATCCAAATACAAAGATCTTATCATGCACTTGCTAGAGAAGTTTTCAAAATTTACCATTGATAACATCCCACAAAAAGATAGTCAGCTTGCAGATGCAATGACAAGTGCATCCTCTCTTACATCCCCTCAAGATCCTTCAAAAAATTTCACATTCACTATTCACCCTATCATGAAACCTTCAATCAATGAAAAAATGGAAGAGGCTTTAACAAAAAATGAGAAAAACTTGAGTGAATGGTATGATACCATATTCAACTATTTGAAAAGTGGTACCTTACCCAAGCCAACAACCAAAAATATCCATGCTCATTTACGAAAGCTCGCATATAAATATGCCATCCTTTCCGATGTGCTATATCGAAGGTCGTTCAATGATATCTTAGATTCTTAAACAAATCTGAGATACCTCTAGCACTTCACCAATCCCATGAAGGTGCTTGTGGTGGACATTTTGGAGGGAAAACATTGGTTCAAAAAATTATCTATATTGGGTATTACTGGTGTAACATGGAACTTGATTGCTTTGATTATGTTAAAAAATATCATAAATGTCAAGAACATAGAAATTTGCACCATGCTCCTGCTAGTGAAATTCAAACTCAACTTTCGATATGGCCCTTTGCGGTTTGGGGATTGGACATTATAGGAAAAATTTCACCTCCTTCTACTGGACATGCCTTTATCATCATGACAACTAATTATTTCACAAAATGGGTAGAGGCCATTCCTCTTCGATCTACAACAACTGAGGTAATATGCCGTTTCATCCTAGAACACATTATTGCTCAATTTGGACTCCTTTTCGCATTAATTTCTGATAATGGTACACCATTTAAGAATAATGAAGTGATGAAATTTTTGGAGACCTTCAATATCCAACATCGTTTTTTGACACCTTATTAACTACAATCTAGTCGTCAAGCCGAATCAACTAATAAAGTTCTTGAAAAAATATTGAAGAAAAAAATTAATAAAAATCATAGGGATTGGCACACACAATTATATTATGCGCTTTGGGCTTATCGTACAAGTGTTTGATCTTCCACAAGGACCACACCTTATAATTTGTTCTACGGTAGTGAAGCAATAATGCCCTTACAGTTAGAAATTCCTACACTAATAATTTCTCTTCAAGGACTTGTTGATGATACACACTATAAAAAACAACGATTACATAAGCTTGAAATGCTTGATGAACAACACATTAATGCTCTTGAACATCTTCAAGCTTATTACAAAAGGAAACATAATCATTATAACCTTAATGTTATCCCTCGCTCATTCCACAAGGGTGAATTAGTTCTATTTGCTAATTAGCGCAACATCAATCTTGACCCAAATGAACACAACAAATTTAGCTCTAATTGGTTAGGACCTTACATCATTGACAAAAATTTTGGGTCTGGTGCATACATGTTAACTGAACTAGATGGCACACCCCTTAAAGAACCTATCAATGCCATGCATTTGCATCGGCATTATGTTTAATCCCTTTGAATAGTATGAATAATAAATTAGTGTTGTTAGAGTTACTCGGTCATATCCTTTATGCTTTCACATTGCTTCATTATTGACAAATCAATCATGCATATGTCTTGAGCACTAAAGTGATTATTTACTTCATCTTTATAATTACTTTAGGTTTCATACTATTCAAACTTCCTATTGTGTGTTATGATAAGTTAGATCATTAAATATATTTAATCTAGCATAACATACTTAATCATCATGTTATATCTAAAGGAAACTGCAATAAGTTTTACTTAGGTCACATAAAATTTGTTAAATCACGAAGACGTCTTACCAAGGTTATTTAATTAATCACATTTCCATTTAACATTCAAACACATTAAAATAAATCATAAAACATCAAATACTCATATATATATATATATACAGACATATATATATATATATCAAAAAAATTATGTACATCTCATCACAATCTACAATATCACTAAGGTCTATGTGAACTAGATCCCTTAGGCTCTAGTGCTCACGATCTAGTAGTAGGATGTTAGGTGATAGTCGTATGTGATCATGACTGCAATTCGCCAAACCTAAGTGCAAACTCTAAGCCTTGTATCCATCCAAGGGCCACCTGATGCTCCCCTAATATCTACTCCCTCTCTTCCTGTAGCTTTGATACCTCTGCCCGTAGTCTCTCCACCTCTGCTGGAGTCTGGGATGACTATCTTGTAGTCTCAGCTCGACAGAGTCATCTCCTCACACTCTCATACACTGCTCGTAGCCTCGTGAATGGTCTTAGTGACTCTAGATCCTCCTCCATGATCGGTGGGGGCACATAATTTAAACCCATCTCCTTCTTGTCGATGGATGCAGGCGCTATCTTTGTAGCCACTTAACAGTAGAGCTCTCACTAGTCTCTCATCACTCCTACAAGGTAGAAACAATACACAATCAGTACACATCATCATGATATATATATAAAGAAGCATAAGCACTAACATACATCCATAAAATCAAATATCATCACCTATATCTCTAGTAGGCTAAACAATATCAACATCATCCTATGCAGGGGGCATGGAGGACATGCTAGCCTCTCCATGATTGAGTATTGGCACCTGTTGTAGCTACTACTTTTGATCCCATCATATAGATGGGAGAGGGATCTACCCACTTGTGTCGATACCCAGTTGTTTCCTCATCACTCTCCCTTAGGGGTGGCTCCTCCTCCTCATACTCCTCCTCCTCATCCTCCTCATCCTCCTCATCCTTATCTCCTGTGTCCTAGCCATCATAGTTAGGATCTACATCCTCATCATACTCATCATCTATAACATTAGTGTCTGCAGCCCTCTATCATACCTCCTCTGCCCTATCCTCTACCTCATCTCCCTCAATTGGAACTAGTCCTACATCACCTATAGGGACATCCATCGAAAGTATAGGAGCTAGTCATGTCATTGACCACCACTCCTCATGCTCATCTATGCTACTAATGTCATAAACATCAGAAATTGGAGGTTGATCATGATCTGAGTCATCAGAGTCACTTTGGACAACATGGTCTATAGTGAGTCATACAGTATCACCTAGTCCCTAGATACTCCACACTGATCTCCTAATAAAGGGGCACACCTTTGGTGGTGTCTAAACCTATCCAAACTACTACATGAATTGGCCATAATAGAAAGAACATACTACATAGTCATGCCAACCATCCAAAAATCTATCTAGCTGCATCCTCCTAAACTGTCTTGTGGGATTTGGCCATTACAGTGTCAGCTGATAAGGTCTCCAAAGGATCGCATCCTCCTCCACTTAGTCAAATATCACTCTCCAAAAATGCAAGTCTCCATACTACCATAAGTGTCGTATAGGATAGCTAAAGGCTTGAGGATACCCTATGGTTGTAGCACATGGGAAATCGATATGCCTAGTGCATGCAATATGCTTAAGGAACCAAACTTGCGAAAGCATGCAATGCACCATACTGTCTATCTCCCAAAAACAAATTGACCTAGATCATAATAAAGGTGTGCCAGGATACAAAATTCACATGCATAGACTATCCTATACTCTGCCATCCCACAAATCAAGTGAACTAATCCTCAATCAAGGTGTGTTACTCGTCCATATGGATTGAGTACTAGTACCACCATGTGCATTATGATCTATCTCACCACTAGGGCTCACGAATATAGTAGCATCAGTAGCTCAATTTGTGCCCTCACATGCTCATCATGTACTAGTCTACCAAGGTAGTACCTCATGTCATCCTTCCACTTGTGAAATGATGGATCTCCTCGGAAATGCACCTATTCTCCCTAAATAGGAACTTGGAGAATACGGTGTACATCCTCTAAGGTAATTGTCATCTCCCCTTTCGGGAGGTGAAATGTGCATGTATCTTTGTCCCAGCGCTCACATAGAGCCATTAGCATAGCATCGTGGTATATCATTGGAGGCATGAGGTACACCCAATATATGCCTATGGCTTGAAGGTGCTCTATCTCCTTTGCTGACAGTGTTGGGGCTAGGTCTCTCAAAAATCTCAACTATCTACCCCTAGCCGCTGCTGTGAACAGGCAGGTACCTATCAAAATTACAACAATATACTCCAAAACTCATCTAATATCTTTAATTTTTACACTATTCATCATGCAAGTGTTCTAAAGTTCTTCTAGTGTGCTTTCCTAAAGGCCCTAGGAACTTTAGAACCCTTTTGGTACACTTCGCAAAGAAACAGAACACTTCGCGAAGAAACGGGACACTTTGCGAAGAAACGAGACACTTTGCGAACAAATGGGAGACTTTGCAAAGAAAGGGGACACTTTGCAAACTTTTTTCCAAGATTCTAAATTAACCTATAAATGCATTAAAAATCATTAAATCACTGCAAAAACACAAAGCGAAGGTCACAGAATTGACTCACCTCATGATGCTACTTACCACGTGCCACCTGGTCTCGAAGTACATCCAGTTGTGCAGGTCTATAATCTCATCTACTTGGCATATTTTTGTCTCACTCATCACTCTCACACTACAAGAAGGTAAATGAAATAGTAAGTGACAAATTATTCCCCTTTTCCCTCTTTTAATTATTTTCATCCTTTTTTACTCTTATGTATTAAATTAGGGTTATTTTTTATCTTGAGAGTTAATAAAATACTTTTTCTTCAAAACACCATAACAGGTGCTAGGGAACTTTGTTTTTGACACCATTTCATGCATTGGAATCATGATTCGACACCTGAAATCATCAATTATCTATTTTTATGTGGCATGGTACTTGGAAATTACCTATGATATGATTGTCCATATTTCAACGTGGCTAGATTGCTACCTTAATTCCACCTTTGTAAATCAAGCAGAATCAAGGGGGGGCATACATCTACCCTCAAATTTGATATATAGAAGTTAGATAAAAGTATTTTTGGACAACTAACAAATTTTTGTTGTAGGATGTGATTCCTAATGATGTGGTTTTGCAGATAAGTACACTAGGGGCTTTATTCTCTCGTCTTTTGAATGATTATCATTTTATGCAATAAAGTATACTATTTGGAGTCCTTTAGCTTACATATGCATGTAGAGTCATATGGGAACTAATGTGGGGGCTAACTGTGGACATAGAAATTGTACTCCTTTGTAGAAAGTACAATCTATGGCCTAATTTGATCCTATTTTAGACACCCTTGCACCTATCACCTCTTAAAAACTACATTTTTAGGCCCCTAATGTTCATTATTCTTGATCTAGAGGCCCATTTCACTCAAATATCATACACATCCTAACAAATAATGCTTAAATCATTCATATCTAAAAAAAAATACCTCTAAAAAACCACATGTTGGAACCATTCGCCACCTTGGGTGAATGAGTCCCCTTTGGTGGGACACATTCACCAAGGGTGGCGAATGAGAACCTTTAAGGGGAATTTTCAATTTTAAGTAGGAAACTCACCAACTTAATTCAATTTTTCAATGGATATCGGCCTCTTAGGTCTAAATAATGAGTGATTAGGTATTGATGCCTATAAATAGGTGTTTCTAGGTGATTTTTCACATCATCTAGTCATTTTTACTAAGCAAATTCAAAAGTCAAGTATTGAATATATTTCACAAGAAGATTCATTAGTCTTTCTATAACAAAGTTGAAGCTTTAGGACATCAAGATAGGGTTTTTGCAAGTCTTCAAGCTCACTTCTCATTCAAGATCCAACATTGTAAGGATTTTATTATGGGTGCCTTTGGAGAATCATGAAGAAATCTAGGCTGAGATGCAGCTAGCCATCAAATCAAGCCTAAAGACTTGTTTTCAAAGTGATTACATCTTCCATTTTCTCTCTAGATCTTCATATTTAAGGTTTGCATGTCATTAATATTCATTTGAAATGTTGTAAGGTTTCTTAGGTTGAAGTCTTACATCATTCAAGCTTATTTAAACATCTTATTCTAGCACATTAGAATAAGGTTTTGTCTTACTTCAGATTTTCCTAGTCTTAGACACACTTAGGGATAGGGTTTTATGCAAATTTTATCCATACAAGGTTTATTTACCAAATTAGGGGCTTGAACAAGGCAAACACCCCATTAGAAAACAAATTATATTCTATTTTGTAGGTGTTTTTGAAGATTTGGATCTAGGATTCAATCTAGAAGTGCAGTGCAGGTGACAAAGTGTAGATCTGAAACTTTAATTTCTAGAAAATAGAAAAGGACTAATTCACCATTAATGGAGAATGAGTCTCACTAAAGGTGTTTGTTAGAGCATAGATTAGATTCCAATACCCTTTTGGCAGAAACAAACTTTTGAGCAATAACCCTGGTCTGGGACTAATTCGCCCAAGTTGGTGAATGAGTCCCAGTCAGTTAAAATGTCAACATTTCTAGCTTTTCAAAGTCATTTCTAGTCTCCAACAAGTTTGCAGGTGCACACATTCAGTTTTACAACTTTCCATTTTATTTTATTTGCGTTTCTATTCATCTTTCTAGATCTTTTGCATACAACACTATGTTTTCAAACACTTTGCATTTCTTAGTTTTCATTCAATTAGTGATCTATTTCATCAATTTTCCACATTTAGATCATCTCATCTAGGCATATTACATCCATATTAGATTAATGTTGAGTGTTTACATTGCATTTTATCCTATCTTTCTCATTTTAGGTGAAAAACCCTAGAAGTGCTAGAAAGACCTTGGGTGCCAAAATATTTGTTTACAGTGAGACAAACTTCTTTCTTGGGCTAAAAATCAATCAAATAGAGAAAGGGATTTTTATTTCACAATAAAATTATGTAAGAGAGATGTTGAAGAAGTTTGGGATGGATGGTTCCAAACCAGTATGCACTCCTATGGTGACTAGGTTCAAATTAAGTAAAGATGATGATTCAGCTAAGGCTGATCAGAGTAAATATAGATCTATGATTGGTGGATTGTTGGATTTGATTGCTCCTAGATCAGATATTATGCATGCAGTCTATCTTGTGGCTAGATTTTAAGAAGATCCTAAAGAAACACATGTTGTTGTTTAGAGAATATTTAGATATTTGAATGGCACTCTAGATTATGGCTTATGGTATCCTAGGGATATTGACTTTACACTAAGTTTGTATATAGATGCAAATTGGATTGGCTATGTAAATGACAAAAAAGGTACAAGTGGTGGTGCATTATTTCTTGGTAGCAGATTGGTGGCTTGGTTAAGTAAAAAGAAAGATTCAATTTCTTTGTCCACTCTTGAAGCTGAGTATATTGTTGCTGCATCTTTTTGTACACAAGTTGTATGGATAAAATAGACTTTGAAAGATATTAGAGTAATGTACATGATGATCCTATTTTTATCTTTTGTGATAATACAAGTGCAATTAACATTTCAAAGAATCTAGCGATGCACTCAAGGACAAAGCATATATCTAATAGGTATCACTTCTTGATAGAGAAGGTTGTGTAGAATGAAGTAAAACTTGAGTATGTACCTATGAAGGATTAGATTGTTGATATATTTATATTCCTAAAGATACTTTTGAGTATCTCTGGGAGAAGTTAGGGGTGATTTCCCCTCCCTTTTTGAACTAGATGCATATGGAGATACATCAGTCTAAGGGGTCTATGGATCTATCTTTCTTCTGGACTAATGTTTTGGTGGCTACCTCTCAGGTGGAGTAGGTAGTGTCATGTGTTGGGATTGAAAGAGTATTCCATTCTTAATGTCAAAGGATAAATCAATGTAAATTATCCTTTTCCTTTTCCATTGATTTCAAAGGGGGGGATGACTTGAAGATGTGAAAAATATTATCTACGAAGGGGGGGAAATAGTTAGTAAAATCATAAAAAGTGCATTCAGAGCTATTGTGTCAACTATCTTTGATGGTTTTTCACATCATGCATTGCCATCAATGAAAAATGGGGAGATTGTTGCAAGAATGAAGGTGTTTTCATTGATGTCATTGGTTAACTAGTTATCAACTAGCTATTTTTGTCATTGATGTCATCGATGTAGGTTATTGGATGTATATGTCGAGGATATTGAGAAAATTGTAAAGAAGAAAGGTTGCAGGTATTCAATGGTTGTTCTGGGTTTTTCTTTGGGATTTTCTCCTATGTTTGTGTGGCTCAAATATGTTGATCATGGTTATTGAAAGTTGCTATATCTAGATTTTGGGTTTCTAGATCATTGTACAATGTGAGTTATGTTCACGAATTGTGAACTATGTTATTTTGGATATTTGGCTGAGGGACCCAGGAAAAATGTAGTTGCTCCAAATTTCTTCTTGGTTTATTCTTGTGACCTGTGGTTCTAGCTCATTTAGTTATTATGATCATATTGAAGATAATTTTGTTGTATAGAAAGATTAGATCGTGTTAAGGGTTGTGTGCTTAATTGTTCTATGTGTTTTACACTAGTTTGGTTGACCTTGTGTTAACACTACTTTCAAAGTTCATGAAGTGTGTTGGGAATTATTTGGATCCTCATCAAGCATGTGTTTGGGTCACCCTCTTTCTATTTCCACCCTAGAATGTGTTTGCAGTGACCTAATTTGAATTTAAATGATGTATGACAAACTTTAGATATGTTTCAAAGTTAAGGATGGTATAAATATAGGATGAGATATCAATGAAAGGTGTGCAAAGAAATAGAGAAAGATAGATGTGAAATAGATGTGAAATAATGTGTATGTGATGTGAGTTTGGTGGATCAATGTGAAATCTCTTTGCTAAGTTTCCAAAAGAAGTGAGTTGAAGGTGTACTCTATCATTCATGCATGTCTGCAAGTGGTTGAGTGAATTGTGGTGGAAATATCTGTTGCATTGAGATTGTTCTCTCTTTGTAACATATATCTTCTATCTTCATTGTATCTGTGTGGCAGTGAGCCCTCTAGGTGGTTAACCCTTGTTTGGACAATGAGTCTTGATCTGGATAGTGAGTCCTTATTTTTCCAGTGAGCATACTTTAGTAGTGAGCCTTTGTAACCAATTTTGATATTCTTTAAATACTGTGAGCTAATCCTCACCATGGTTTTTCCCTTATTGGGTTTTCCACATAAATATTGGTGTATCATTTTAGCAAAGTAAAGGATTTGTGATTGATCTAATTTATGGTGGAATTTTTAAATGTTAAATTTTTCACAACTGATTCACCCTCCTCCTCTCATTTGTCTTATTCAACACTTTAATACTACTCATGGCGTGGGAGAAGGATCCATCATATCCTAGGGTTCCCCATCAATGTTTGTCCCTTTGATAGTTTCTATCAGAGTTTTCCACTCCTTTTTAGCTTATAAGTATCACCCATTTCTAGAAATAGACTTCATGGTAGTCTTCTTGGTACATACCATTTTAGGCATAAGGTTTCCAAATATTAGTGTCAAATTTTTAAATGCTTCACAAGCGTAGTGACCCATCCAAATTATACTTGTATGTAACAAAAAGTGTTAGAATACTTATCACTATTTTAATCACTTATCATATAATACTATACCTTAAAAAATTACTTGATATATATTATTTCCCTATTCCCACTATTTCTACAACATGTGTTATAGTAAAGAAAACAATTACTCTTTATTTTTCTTTTTTGAATTTCAATTCCTTAATTACTATAGTAATATCTTGATAATACTATTAAATATCCTTGAACATAATCATCAAATATTATTAAATTAAAATACTTTGAATTGTTTTCCTTTTTAATAAATAAAATCAAAGAATATACAAGAATCTAAAATATTTTGACACAACACATAAAATATTTCTAAAAAATATAAATATTCAAACTTAACCCCTAAATCATGATTGCAAACATAGCTTCCAATTTGCAATGACAAGGATATCATCTTTTGCCTTAAGTAGGGACCTTCTATAGGCTTCAAGAATTAGGCTATTATACTTTTCTTGAGAACAAAGTAACTTCATGTTATCGATGTTTTGGGTTCCTTTCTCCTTTTATGCCCCTGTGACTCTCAAACAAACCTCATTCACAATTTAATCAAGTGCAAATTTCCATACCTTTGAGTTTACCAAAGCATGCTAACACATATTAAATCTTCTCTAAATCCTTGTGTATGTGAATAGTTTCAAAGGTTTTATAAAATCTATTCTTCCAAAAAAACTCCCAAAATCTAATGGTTGTGATTGATTAATGCCAATACTTCTTCAGATTACAATGCCTTAACTGCTCCTTGCACCGAACCATAGCTGCAGATAAAGCCCCAACGACAGCTCAATACAATTCTTTCGTTGGTGGGACACTATGTCGTTAGTGTGACTTGGGGACTTCAATGGGACTCTCCACTATTTCTTGATGATGGATTGATGGCTATGGCGGGACCCGATCTGACGGGTGCAGAGTGGTAGTTGATGTTGACTTGGTCATGTAGACCACATTGACCAGTATGAAATTCATCAGTATGGCATCCTTATTTCAGTGAGAGACAAGTTATTGTCTCACCGATATGGAAATAAGGTTGGTTGATAGTGTACCATGGGAAGCACGTACATCAGTGTGACTCAAGTAGATTGGCAATAGATTGGTGTTTGTCTCATAGATGGCCTGATATGGTAATTGTTGATTGATGGTTTTTCTTTTGTAACGAATGGGAACCAAATTGGTATGTTTCCAGCAAGGGTCTAGTGATACAGATCAAATTGAGGAATTCTCTCAGAATGTAAAATGCTATAACTTTCTAATACATTTGTAATGGATGGTAGAGAAATTTTGAAATGAGACAAGACAAGTAGTGAGTTTGTGAAAAGAGAACGAGAGTATTTAGTGTTGTATAGCTGCATGTATAGAGACTGAATAGACATCTGAGAGGGAGAAACTGTAACTTTGTATGTGAATCTTCTTCATTGTAATACAAATACTTTTTTCTTGGTGTGGTGGCTTTTTTCCTGAAAGGGTTTTCCCACATTAAATTTGGTGTCCATTCTATTTTTTCTTGAATTTATTCTGCTCTTTTTCTACTATTGTTCATCTTTAATGAATTGTAATTGAAATTTGAACCTAAATCTATATTCTCTTAGAATTTTCATTAGGAAAGTGATTATGCACCTTTTCTTTCCTTACACTTTGTGTTATCTTAGGTGATAAAAAACACTTGGATAATTCCTTTTGAAGCATAAAAATTTGATGCACCCTAAATTGAATGCATCAAGTCTAGGGTGTGTTTTATAGTTTTTAAATGCTTCATTAAGATTCAAATCAACAAGGTGGATTGATTGAACATCAACATCAATTAAAATATAAATTACCTAATGCAATAAATATAACTATGTGACAACTAATAATAGAAACAGTCAAGTTTCAATAGATCTAGAAGATGAAAACTAATATGTACTTGCCCATAATATTTGGTTATGTTAAGCCTACAAGGACAAGGTCACCATATGGTTACTAAGTCCTCATAAAGCTTTTCTACTCAAAATTTTGGGTCCTCTAATGTTGTATCTGAGCTTCTATTTATGCATTTCCCACAATCAAATTGTTGTAAATAAATATTTTAAGTTTTCATCACTTGAAGAGATTGATGACAACAAATGCAACAATGCAAAATGGATCTTCAAGCTCCCTTTGATCAACTTCAATCCTACGACTTGCACATTCACAAAGAGGGAAAATGTTGTACCATATAGGGGCTTACCTCAATCAAACCCCATGTTAGTGTTCCCATTTCCACAATGGAAATTTCAATGGTAAAAACCTTAATGGAAAGGAATGAAATGATGAATGAACAAATACTACAACTCACCACCCTTCAATTTCTACTTGAAGGACTGAAGACATACACATCTCTTCAAGGGTCTTACATCTTGCTTGCTTGATTTACTTGGATGCTTGAATACTCTAAGACCTACAAAAATGTTAGCCTTCACATAGCATGAACATGAAAACACATAAAATTTGACATGATGTTGGATATTGAATTGATGTAATAATGCTCTGATATGTTGCTCTTGAATTCTCTTAACAATAATATTTTATCTTCGATTGCTAGATAAAGTGTGTTAGATTTCAAATGATAAAAGACTAGGTATTTATAGGTGTTTATCTAATTTCTTGGAAATTATATTCCAAAATCCAATGCTTCATATTTGAATTTTGGATATTAAAATACTACTAATAACATATTTAAATTTGGGTCTTGGCTAAGGAGGGGAACCAATTCATCCTTGGGTGAATGGGTCCTGGCCCAAACTTCTAGGACACACTTGATCCAAGGTATTTTAATGATTGAATGAACTTTTTTAATATTATTTCCCTTTCAAAAAATGGTAAAATATAGGCTTTGGAATGCATAATTTAGAAAATTAGAAGGTTAATTAATTCCAATAAATTAGGGGGTCAAAACATAATGTAAAAGTGTAAGCATACACACTTTTTTACTATACACCTTTTAGGAGGCTTACTTGGGGAATTTTTCACCCCAAGGGATGACCTCAAGTCCCTTGTTCCGGTGAAGTATAAATTGCAAGAAGTGAATCAAAAGACACCTATCTTGGAAGTAGGATTGTGTTATTCTTTGCTAATCCTTTATACCTTGGGAAAGTTAAGATGGAGAGTGGGTTACCCTCCCCTCTAGTATATTTGACATTATTTTATTTTATCGATGGATTTGGCCTTATGTACCCTTGAGGTATTTGGAGGACTCCATAGAAACCTTGATAATCCTAGTTTAAGACCATTTTCTCATAACTTCTTGTGGTGTAGGGTATAGTGGCATGCTCAAAGTTACTCATCATGTACTTTATCTTGTTGAGGTGACATATATCCCTTAGTAGCACCTAATCCTTCTAAGGTAAGGGTTGTAAAGGTGGTACATGACCTTTGCATACCATAGTTAACCATTCATTTCAAGGTATTATGCATTAATAGGTGGGCCCACATTAAGTTTAACTCCCACTTGAATAATGTTAGGTTTTTGTAAGTGATTGGTGTTTCATCTTGTCCAAAACCAATGATAGCTTAAAATATAACTCCCACTCAATCCAAGTTTTTTTTTGTGTTTCCAAGTCCACCACCTAGTCAAGCAAGAAAAAAAATCCTTCAATCCAAAATCTATCATCTAGTATTTTCTTCTAAATTTTTCATCCATTCTTCCAATCCAATCCTTGAGCCCATACAAATCACCCAAATAATTATAAAAAAAACATTCAAACCCTAGTTCACTTCCTTTTTTATTTAGCATCGGTGCATTGCTCTTTAGCACCTTTACAAAACACATTCAAACCACTATTCAACACCTTGCTACTTCAGTTCCCTTGCACTATGCTTTATTAGATCTATAAAACACATTCAAAACCATAGTTCAATTCCTTTCTTGCTCTAGTTCCCTTGTAGTGCTTTAGCACCTCTTCTAGTTCACCTTAAACATTACTAAATGTTACCCACAATCTAATTATCCTCATTGAGAAAGTTTAGGTCCATCTAATAATGACCTTAGATAGACCTAGTTACATAATATACCATCCCTAAAAATTAGAAAATGTTCCTAAGCATCCCTATATCACCCCAACAATCTCTAATCATTCCTAAAATACATCAACTCATCCCTAATTAGTACCAACTCAATCCAAACTCTAAACCATAACCCAAATCCTAAACTCTAATCCCAAATTGAAACCATTGAAACCTAACCAAAACCCTCTTCATCACTTGTAAAGGCACTAAACCATTCGTAGGTGATGAACCAGGCATTGCAAAGGTGCTAAACCATGCACATGAGTTGAATTAGGCCTTGCAGAGGTGTTAAACCATGCATAGGCATGGAATTAGGACTTACAAAGTTGCTACAATAAGCATAGACACTAAAATTAGGTCATTTTAGATAGTTCATTTAGCTTACCAAAAAAATAAGATCCACCCCCTGCAGCCCCCTATCATTGGGGATGGGTATCCCAAACCCCTTTGGGCTACCATGTATTTTATTTTAATCATCCTTAACCATCCTTCTCATTCATCATAATCATCCATAATACCATACCTAATCACCCTCATCAACCATAACCCTATCCCTAATCCCATCCTAATCATCCCTAATCCCATCCTAATTATCCCAAATCATCCCTAATCCCATCCCTAATCACCCTCATCAACTCCAATTTCCCATTCCCTATGTATGTTTGCACTTAACCTTTTTAATCATGTACTTGGCACATTGTCACCCTAGTGAATAACTTCAAGTACAATATCAAATCTAGGTTTCTTACACCACTACATCATTATTCTTATCCATTTATCTTAATTCCATACTATTTTTATCTATCATCCTCTAGTCCTCCTCTCCATTTTGAGAGCACACTCATGTTCTTTGAAATTCCTATCCGCTTGAGGGATAATACCAATACCCCTTCGTCATCCTTCATCGTCCTCTCTAGTGATTGGGGCATCATGCCATGAGTCCTCATCCCTTTCTATCCACTATATTTTGTTCTTATTTGATACACTACCACTCCTTACATTCGTGGAACTATATCAAAGGGGAAAAATGTAGACATAAATATGTCCATACCCAACCACACTTGACTTTACCCCATTCTATTCACTAATTAAATAAATCATATATATTTATTTAATTCATCATTATCTCACCCTTAATTAAATAAATATTCATTTATTAAATAATTGAATCTAACCTTAGCCCCCAAACCTTCCAACTAAATTAATTAATTAATACCTTCTTGTAGTGTCAAAAATTGTACTCACTTCTTGGAGATAGTACAATTTCACACTTAGTTTGGACCTATTTTAGTACCCTTGCATTCCTAATCTTTAAGTCATCATTAATAGGCCCCTAAGACCCTTTATTTTAGATCCCAAGGCTTATTTCAATTGAAATCCTGACAAAATCAACAAATACATTCAATATTTCAACCCCTGACATTCTCTCACCTCAAAAATCTATGGTGGGACTCATACACCACCTTGGGAATATGAGTCCCCCTTGGTGGGACCCATATGCCACCTTGGGCATATGAGTCCCCTTGGTGCGACCCATACACCACCTTGTCCCATTTGGGACCTTTTAGGGTTGGAGGAGGAAATTAAGGTCTTTTTAATTCAAATTTCACTAATGGAATTTGGGATCTAATAAATGGTAAATTAGACAGGGTATTTATAAAATCTAAGTCTCACACTCATTTTTGACAATTAGGAACTAGGGAGAACAAGACAAGTGATCAAGCAAGCAAGAGATTCAAGCATTTGTATTCAAGAGCAAGGAGCAAGTAAAGTTGAAGTCTTGGAGCAACATAATAGTGTTTGTGTAGGTCTTCAAACTCATTTTCGTTTCAATATCAAACATTTTCAAAGATTGATGATGGTTTCCTATGGAGGTTCATGATGGATTCTAGGTTGGGGAGATACAACTAACCACTGAACCAAGCCTATTGACTTGTTTCCTAAGTGATTACATCTTCCATTATCATTCTACTTTCTACCAAAAGGAAGGTACATGCATTCTTATGGCTTATTAGGGTGATTGAAGATCTCCCAAAGTGAGTCATCATCATTTTCATGTTTCATGTATGCATCCTATTCTAACACATTAGAACTTAGGGTTTCGTTGCATTCTAAATCTCTTTTAATCTTAGGCATACTTAAGATTAGGACTTTCACAAACATTTCCATTTCAAATCTATTCTTTCTATCAAAGTTAAATTACCAACTAGGGGTTTGACCAAGGAAAATCCCCCATAAGCAAATCAACACAACATATTGTTTTATAGATTTTTAATAGGTTTGGATCTGAAATCAAAGTTTGAGTGACATAGGAAGGAAGTGCAGAGATAGGAGGATAGTTTCAAATCCTCTTTTTTTCAGAAAGGTAGTATCGCCACCTTGGGTGTATGAGTCTATGTATGCCTTTTTTATCAGTTTTTTAATAGATCTTGATCAGTCACTGAGAGATTCCAAATTCTACCCAAAAACCCTAGACTAGGACTAAATTACCCAGTCTAGCATATGAGTCCCAGTACACATCAGAAACAATAATTTTTTAGGGTTTTCAAGCCTTGTTTAGTCATCTTTGAATCCTCTAGGTACTTTTCTATATCTTTTTGTTTAGTGATCCGATTTCATGTTCTAATTTTTTAGGGTTTAGTGTGTTCAAATTTATATTTCTCCTTAGAAACTTCATTTAATGGTGAATTAATCACACCTAAGGAAACCATCCTAATTTCCACTTCCCTCAACTAAGTCACTTGGTTGAGGGATCTTTAGGGTTTCCTAATGAACTAAGAGTGAAATAGGTCCTAACCCCTAGTTCCATCTCCTAAAAGGTGGAACTCTATTTCCTTTGGTTCACTACTTAATTAATTTATTTAGGCTAATTAATCTTCATTAGCATTTTATTTTTATTTAATTCCAGAATACCATTAATCATTGTTGACTCAATTTTAGCCCTTGAATCCATCTACATGGATCAAGATCTAAACTTTTCAACATATGACAAGTTCCCTGACCTACCTATCCTACCCCTTGCTGACACATGTGTGAGCATATCTCTCACACATGTGAAGCCACCCTACCCTTTACACATGTCATAGAAATGTCACTTTTCCAAGCTAATCCAACCTCTTACACATGTCATAGACATGTCTCTTTCATGTTCTTTCTAATGTGTGAGCACGTCTTGATCTAACAGATATTTTCCTCTTGTGACACTTGTCACAAGGCTCATCGTCCATCATCTCATTTAATCTTGAACCTCCATTTAGTCAATTCTTCTAGGCCATTGATTTTGTCCATTGAAAATATATAAATTAAGGCATTTTCTCTCATTTTGTGTCAATGAACTGCCATCACATCCTTATGTTGTCATTTTCTTCTATCAATATTACATCCCAACATCATGGTGTTGGTATAAAAAACCACATTACATCCTACAAGAATCAAAAGGAGCACAACAAGTAGATAAAGATACATCTACTTCAGTTCAATCCATTAGGTGAAAAAGGTAAAGGCAAGGTAATTGTTCTTTATTTGCATTTATCCTTTATTTTTTTTGTCTTTTTCCCCTTTTGTTCATCTTCATATTCTTCTAAGGATGTTGTAGTTGCCTCCTTATAGCCTTCAAATATTGGTTCACATATTTCAACTAGTAATACTAAGGATTCCAATCCTATTACATCCTCTACACTTGAGTCAATAACTCACACAATCAATGAGTATTTCTTTGACTTAATTATTTCACTTTCTCTATCTAATTTATATTTTCTCATGATTCTTCTATTATACATTTTCAAAAATCGGTTCCTACTTTTTCTATCCCTATTGTACATGATGTATAGTATCTAAAAAATTATTATCTTCCATGCATTTACATTATGTTTAAGCATAATACTAGATTCCATCACAAGTACAACCACAAAAGAACTATAATAATTTTCTTGCAACACTATATGCATATGGGTATGATGAGGATAAAAAAATCCATGCAAGGATGTTATTGAACTCTACACTATGGAAACATTAAGAAATTGATACCTTTGTAGGTTTAGCTATGTAAACTAGCAAGTTGTGTGTGTCCTATGATAATATGTTGATTAACTAATGTGTGTTATTTTATAATGACCACTTGAATTTGAAACATGAGACCTAGAAAAATATAATACAAATTCAATAACAATAGCATAGGTAGAGATGTATGTAAGAAAGGATTAAAATTTTGAACATGGGTATAATGAAAATATTAGGACAATAGTACTTCTATTTTTTCTTCTTCTAGAATTATGATATTCTTAGACCACAATATTATTTATTCAAATCTCTCATTCACTCTATGGTTTCTTCTAGCACTTGTTTTCTATGAACACTTTAAAATCATACATTTCCTTCTTTAGTTTCATGAATGAGTAAAATGTTAAAATTTGGCAGACCCTATTTATTTTTATTTTTGTTACTTACACTATTATATAGGTCTTATTGGTAAACAAATTTAGGTTGTGAAAACACATTATATCTATTAATTGCTCATGAAATATGAAAGGCAAAAATAATGGTTTGATCACCTTCGTAGACTCCTCTACAATCACTCCCTTTTTAGTTATCCTAGCCATAAGTTTCTTGTTAAAATTTTCTCTTTATACTTGATATTTCATTTGATGGTTTCATATTCAAAATCTCTTAGGATATTTCTAATAATTTTCTTATATACATTAATATGTCATATTTTGATATTATGTTCTTTTTATAATATATCAATCTTGTAATTTCTTCTATTTTTTTATTGTTTTATTCCCATTTTTATATACAAACAATATATCCATAACTAGACAATAACTACCACAAATTTGGTGGCATCACATAATAATAACTACAACTTCTTGTCCTCTCTTATTTTTTTCATTTCATTTATCCAAGATCTAGCATTTGTATCACAACAATTAAACCAAATTATAGTTTCTAATTCTCTATAACATCTTATTTAATGAGCATAAATTTATTTCCTTACTTATTGTCTAAAAATAAAGAATTAGACCTGACCTAAGTTAATTGTAGCCGCATTTTCTCTCTTTCATTTGATAGTAACTAAATATAGTTTAGCTAAGATGCTGTAAATGCTAGGGAAACCAAAGCAATGAAACATGAAGCTTTAGCTATTTATTAACTCTAGCTTTCATTATCACTATTTATTTGTGGTGAAATCCGCCGGAGTAGCTCACTGCAGCCAGGCAGCGTAACTATCGCATTTCGATTTTCATTTAAATCTATAGTTTAGACCATCGAAAATCGACTTTACTTAATATAGGGTTAGTTTACTTCCCCAATATCCAAGTTTTAATAAAGACAGCCAGGAGAAAGGATATCAAATCAAATTAAACAATCTCGAGGAGATGTGACCAAAATTATTAAATGATAGAGAGGCGTGATTGGGCAAGAAGCAAACAATAAGGTGACTTCCAATGAAATGTTTTGAACTAAGTTCTCGTGCGGCTACATTTAATAAGCAAAGGCGAGAAGCATTACATTTGTTAGATGTTAATCATGGAATGCAACTCTATAAATAGAGGCCGGCAAAGACTCATTGCATACTGTTATACATACTAGCTGGTGTTGCGGCACCTGAAATCCGGAAGTGTTCTCTATGGAGGTGTTGAAGCTGAATAGATTAGGTTTTTTGGTTCCGATTTATGTTTGGGAAGCGTGTTTGGGTGCTGCAACAAATGATAATAGTCCTAAATGCACCGACGATGCAGACAGAACGCGGTGCTTCTTGTCTGCCTGTGCCCGTGGCAAATGCACTGCCCCGCTGCGCGTTTGGTTTCGCTTCCACCGTGACGGGAGGCGTGGGTGGCCAGTCTTACGTGGTGACGAGCTCTCTGGACTCCCCACAGTCCCCGCAGCCGGGAAGTCTCAGATACGGCCTTGGCAAGGGAAACGCGTGGATCACCTTCTCCCGAAGCATGAAGATCTTTCTCAAGCACCCCCTGTGGCTTCCAAGATCCACCACCATTGACGGTCGGGGCTTCAGCGTGACCATTGGCGCACCCAGCTCGTCATGCGACAGGCCTCCAACATCATTCTCAACAACCTGCAGATCGACGCCCCGGAAGACAAGAGCCAGAACACCATTTATGTGGACGAGAGTTCCACGCTCATCTGGATGGACCATCTCACATTTGTGGATCCCAGTCGAATGACAGGCATTGGCAAGATCATCTCCGTCAGCAACACCAGCACGGACGTCACCAATTCCAACTCGATTCTCGCCAACACAGATTTCAGCGTTATGCTGGGCAGCGCTGACGACGAACGGCAGGACAAAAGCATGCGCGTCACGGTGTACAGAAATTTGTTCAAGGATTCCACCCAACGCATGCCTCATTGCAGGTGGGGATATTGCCATGTTGTCAACAACCTCTACACCAACTGGAGTTACTACGCCATTGGAGCCCGCGCTCGTGCCACCGTCAAGTGCGAAGCGAATGTGTTTGAAGCGGGGCAAAAGAAAGAGATAACCCCTTGGGATCCCAGTTTAGCTACAACATTAGACCAGACTCCTCACATCGACTCCAAACGCGATCTGCTCCTCAATGGGGCCACTTTCCATCAATTTCACAAAACAGAAGCGACGTCTGCTTCTCCCGCTCACAAATTGAAGCTCCCTCCCGTCTTGCCGCCTCAACAAGTTTCTTCCCTGCTGCGACGCTGTGCAGGATCACTCGATCCCTCGTAAGCCCGGGCATGTCTTGTTTCCTGACTTCCTTTTTTCTTCTCCTCAACTAATTCCTGGCATAACATAGCATTGCAACCGTTTTTAACGATCTAGTCAATTACTGAATCTTCTTTATCGTTTTTCTCCGACCCTTGAAGCTCACTTTTTCCTCAAATTTTTAACATTAAAAATCGTTTTCTCTCTAAAGGTTGTGGTGCTCCTAGCTTATATGTTAACTTTTTTTATTAAATTTTTATTTATTTATTATTTGAATCTTTCCATTTTCTTATGTGAATCTTATTTTATTATATTTTTTATTATTTATTATTTGAATCTTATTTAATTATATATAATTTTATTTATTGTTAATATTTTTCTCTATTATTGAATTGTGTTTTCTTGGTATAGAACAGTTACATGAATATAAATTTAAATAAACAAATAAAATTAATAATTTTTTAGAATTATAAACATAAATGAATAGTAAGATTGAAAGAGTTCATATTAAATATGTTGTTAATTTGAATATTTTGATGGACACTTAGACATGTCTTAATTTAATTATCAGAATATGATTTTTTATGAGAATAAGTTTTACAAAACATTCAACCCCTACCTTAAACCCTCCCTAAACACATGTCAATAAAATCCTCACCACCTCCATCTAAATTGTGATTATAAATATTTATGTTGTATGCATTTAATATCATTATAATGAATATGTAAAAAAACATATATATATTAATCTTTTCCTTCATTTAAGTTGTAAGGCTTATAAATTATTTTATTGTTGTCTAACTCTCCTCAATAGCTTTCAATTGGAACACATAAAAGTAAAGTTCTACACAAGAAATTTAATCCTAAGAATATCAAATATGAAAAACATCCAAAAAGTTAAGAAATTATTTTCTCTTTCAACTTTATATTTGGAAAATATTAAATGCCTATTGCTTTTTATGGCACCAAAAACATATCAATATTTCTTTTAAATATAAAAATACATGAAGATTAATATTGATAGAATTCATATTAAATGTTTGATTATTTTGAAAGTTTTGATTGGTACTTAGACATTTCTTAATTAAATTATCAAAGTATATTATTTATGAGAATAAGTTTTACAAAACATTCCACCCCCACTATAAACCCTTCCTAAACATATGCCAATAAAACACCCACCACCTCCATGTGAATTGTGATTATAAATATCAATGTTTTATGCATATAATTTCATTATAATGAATATGTAAAATAAAATTCATCATTTCCTTCATTTAAGTTGTAAGGCTTATAAATTCTTTTATTGTTTCCCAACTCTTGTGAATTAGCTTTTAAATGGAACACATAAAAGTAAAGATCTACACAAGAAATTTAAGCCTAAGGATATTAACTATAAAAAAACTGTAAAAATTTAAAGAATTATTTTATCTTTCAACTTTATATTTTGACAATATAATAAGCATTTTTTTTTATGACACCAAAAACATATCAATAATTTTCTTACAAATTGTTATACTCTTGTAGTGGCTAAATTTGCATCCAAGAAAATTCCCCTTTAGTTTTGTGTTTATTTTATATGAATTTATAATGCAATGACACAATCTTGTGTGAAGTTGTCCTCACTTCTCAATCCTTCACCTTTGATAATTCCCCTAAATTTTGGATTTCCCCCATTCATCAATCTTATTACTCTCTTGTCTTGGGATCAATCACACATTGACAAAAATTACTTGTAAAATTTAAATTTTCAAGTTAAAGGTCCATTAACTTGCACCCATTTTATTCTCACCTTTAGCCAACTGAATACAAAATTTACATAATTTATTTCTATGTATATCTTACATAATGAAATTCATTTGGACACACATTCATAATTTGATCATGTTAGATTCATTTTCAACTTAGTTGACCATTCACATAACATTCATTAGAGGAAAAATTCAAGTGGTATATTAAAGGAACAAAATTTAATTTATAATGATCATCTAGGATATTTGCATAGTTTCTTATTGTCTATTTATCTTTTACATGATTGCAAAGCTATATATCTAATATTTAACCTAGGAGAACTTACTTCTAGTGACTTGGAAGACTCCTTCTTAGAGATCAACAAAAAGTAGAGAATATAATGGGCTATGAAAAATAAGTGTATAATCAGCAAGACTAAATTTGGAGGTTGCCAATCAATTTCAAAGCCACAAAAGTGTTTCAAACCCATTAAATTTAGAATTGAATTATTTGATTGTAAATGTCATGGATAAAGTAAGTTAATCTAGGTTGATTTATATGTATGTGTATACATTTTATTGGATTCACCTAGTTTGTAACTAGGGAAAGATTATTTTCCATTACTCTATACATATCCATTCATATATGAATACCCACCACCTCCTCCAAATAGTGATATTAAATAAATAAAATCTAATTATGTGTGTTGTATTATTGTTCATCTATGAACATTCACCACCTCCTCCAAATAATGATATTTAGGAAATAAATTTCAATTATAGCTTTATTATGTTGTTGAGAGTGGCATATCTATTATTGATTCATCTATTATATCACTTGATAAAATATATGGTCCAAGATATTATTTTTTCCAAAAATGGGAAATAAAGACATAGGCTAGGTCCTATGGACAAGGCACATTTAAATTATTACACTTACAAGAAAATAAGGATGATTGACATTTTCGGTGCATGCTTAATTATCTTACCAAATGGTTGAAAGAGTGGAAACAAAAAGGATATTAGAACTTCCAAAATTATTTTTAATATAAAGTCTACAAAATTAATCAAAAGAATCCTTGAGCCTATTACAAAGAATAAAGAGAGAAGAAAAACAAGAGAAATAAAAAAATAGAAATATTAAGACTCATGGTTAGGTTGATGCTTAATACTAACATAAAAATAAAATAAAAATCTTTGATGATGTTGAGCTTAGATTTGATTCATCAAAAATAAGTGATCCTAGATTGAAAGAGCCAAGTTAGAAAAAATCATGAAACCGAAAAAGAAACTTCAAAAACCATTATTACCCAAAAGAAATTTTAATATAAGAATTAAATAGATAAAATCTACAAAACTATGAATTGTGCCAACTAGAAGCCTCTAAAATATTTTCCAATACATATTTTGGAAATTACAAATAATACTCAATGGAAAGAGATCTATGAGTTAATTTTACCTAGCTAGCTAGAGATTAAAACACCCCAACAAGATTTTCATGAAAGTCCATATATGTAAGTTTTTTAGAATTGGCTATGGAGATAACCTACCAAGATCTTAAGGCTAAATGGAAAGTGTTAAAAAAAATATTTCAGCAGCTCCCTTCGGGTTTCTTTTTGTATTATATGTGCGCCGGCCTGTGCTCGCCGAATTTGTTCAACTTTCGGTCAAGTTTTGATCTACCACTTTGCGCATCTCCTCTTCACAACTTCAAGCAATGGCTTCCCTTTAGGGTCCTGAGGAGCTGCGCTGGGCGTCCACGTGTCGCAATTGCGCAAGGTTTTATTTCTTTTTTCCTTAAAGTCTCTTCGAGTTGCGAAAGGCTTCTACGGGGCCATCATTTCTAAAGATTGTTAGAGGGTCCTACATCTTGCTACGTGGCAATAGATCGCAAGTTTTTCATGAGGGGATAAAATAAACAACCACGGGCTGTGAAATGCTTTTGCTGAGTTTCTTTTTATTTTCTAAAAGGTGTTGGCGGGCCCCACCTTCTGCTAGGTGGCAACCATTCACAGATATTTCATGCAGTAAGGAAACGAACTGCCACAGGCAGCGAAACGTTGCCATGCATCTTTCGCACCCGATTGATGCAACTTCCTCTCCACTGCAATAAGGATCTCAGCCGATGGGACACGTGTTGCATCTTCGCAATCTCTCGGCATCAATACGAGAAAGCTTCATGTGGGTTGTGAAGGGCTGCCACGTGCCTTATGACTAATCTATAGAGCGGGCGATAGGCTAGCTAAGGAAAATAATGCTATTGGGTGTCGCTCGTCATAAGTCATTTGTAGCAATGGACAACACTTGTCACCTCGAGCTTGGCTGGGACCACCACCATCATTACGAGGGATGCACCTGCACCTAGATGACCGGATACTATGTTCTAGCTCGATGTCGTTGTAACGGCCTTGGGAATCTTCTGATTCAAGCATCATTACAAAGGATTGCGGGATCTTTTCTGTTACAGTTCTCCAAAACGGTGGGAGGTTTCTTTTCCTACTATATATACTCTGTTTGTCGCAGAGAGAAGGGTCCAAAATTTTAGAAAAAAATACACTGGTTTTTAGCATGACACACCAGGCCTCTTTTACTATTTTATTTGCAAGAAACTTTCAGACTGTGCCAACTATTTGACCTTTCTGTTTTTCATGTTTTGATTAAACTGTAAACTATGCTTTATACTGTCTTAAGCATTTCATTTGAGGAACTTCTATATATGTTGAATACAAGCTTGCTTACCTAAATCATGTCTAATGACTCTTCTTAGTAGGGAGGTTGTATGCAATATTATTTTTATGTCAATAAATGAATTGTTTATGCCATAGCTTTAAGTCTCTGATGTTTTGGAACGCAACAACACTATTCAGACCCCTAAATCTATGATTTATTGTGCCCATAAGCAGATTTTGGCGCATCGCCTTAGATTAGTCTTTGCTTCATTACACCTGTTTCCTTTTCTCTTTCCAAAACCCATTATAGAAGAAGTCAACTTCTTTAAAAACCTGGAGGTCACTCAGTTTAGTGCAAAAGGTCCCCCTTAAACTGAGTTTCCCATAAGGCACTGTTACCTCGTCAATTTTTGGCGTCAACAGTTTGTCTTTTTTTCTAGCACGCCTGGTGGGACCTGAACTAATAAAATTGTCTTATAGAGGGGTGTATGAGCCATTAGCCTATAACTAGATCCCAAACCGCAAGTAACCCAGGTTTACTAGTACCTCCGCTAGGGACAGTGCAGGCCACAAATCAGCTGGTAACCATTCCATTCCCACCTCCCTTTCCTCTCACCATGTTGCCAGTCGCGAATAGCAACTACGTAGCATGGGATGCTGGAAGTCCCCTGGTAGCCTCGGTAGCCCCACTGTTTGGGGTGCTATCCCGATTTCAGCCCTGAAAGCTATTCCCAAATTTGTCAGAGACAACACAAAAACGCCAGCAGAACATTTGCAGGATGTGGCGGATGTTTGTCTGGTACATGATATTACAGTGCATAATGTAGCCCTGAGGCTCCTCGCCACGTCCCTCAAAGGCAAGGCTCTGGATTAGTACCGAATGTTGACTCCTAATTCAATTCGTACCTGGGATGAACTCGGAGACCCATTTTATGAAAGGTTCTCAAACGACGGAAATTATTCTTCGTTATATTATCAGCTATCCATCATAAAATGAGCCCCCCAAGAGGCTCTGACAGACTTCAATGCCCGATTTCACTCAAATTGGTAGAGGATTCATGTGACTATCCGCCCGACTCCAAAATTGGCATTCATATTTAACTGAAGTCCATTAATCCTGACATTTCTATGATGATCAAGTCTTTGGGAGGAGCCACTCTACCAAATACTTATGCTACCGCTATCAAAGTTGAGAATCATTTGATAGATTGTGAAAAATTGCCTCCTCGACCTATTATGCTGATATTTCTTGAAATATCAACCTCTGTATAAGAGGCTGCATCGACTAGTGCGGCAGCAACTCCCTAGTCAATGTACTCATATGCGGCCACTCCTGAAAACTTGGCTTCTACATCAAATTCTTCCAAGGATGAAATAAGCGACCTCAAGGAGATGTTGCGAACTATGGAAAATGCATAACAACTCTCAAGCGGAACCAAGCAACGCCCACATGGCCTGCATATCAAAACTATCAAGGCAGGCGATCTACTTATTAAAAAATCAATATCAGAGTGCGCCTCGCACTAATCCACCAGCGCCAACTATAAGTCAAATGGTCCCGGTGCCTACTCCGGTGACAAGTGCATCGCCAAGCTCGAGTAGGGAATTAACCGCGGGACAAAACAATCTTATTGATGATATCAATCCATGGTTTTTCCCCTGCAGCGATGCGCATATGCCCCAAAATTTTTTGCATGGAAACTTACAATAGAAGGTAGTAGAGCAACGCAGTCAAGGTACTACAATAGAAAATGGAGGATACATATATGCCTCGCCAATGGAGAGTGCGGTCCTTACTGCACAAATGCAAAGAATGTCCTTAGAGCAAGAGTCTGATATTGCTCTTGATCATGCGCTCTTTTCTTGGATGGAGGAAGAAGAAACGGTGTTTGCCAATGACGGATTCATATCTGAAACGTCGAAAGTACATCTTGATTACAACACACGCTCAAAGAGGAGATTCACCGGTGAGCCTGTTGTTTCACTTCTGGATAGCCCGCAATGCAAAGGCGTGTCCGATCAAATTCCTGGCGCTTCGACCGTCCCTTCACCTTCTCAACTGCGGAAGGAAATTATTATAACAAGAACCAAGGAGCAGAAATCTCCAAGTTTGCCATCTTTTAATGTGGTGGAGCAATTGAATAAATCATCCGCTAATGTGTCTTTATGGGACATTCTAGCTATCCTGGAACAAAAGACTATACTACAAAAGGTGCTTCAGTAAGAGATCAACTCAACACCAACAGAGCTGTCTGCCAGTACAGAGGTAGTTTATCAAATGCCACTGGCTAAGGTTCTTACCCACCAAGCGAAGGAATCCCATGCTGAAGATAGAAGTAGGTCAAAACCTCAGCCCTTCTTCTTAACTCTCATTATAGGAAAGAAACTATTACACAACGCTATGATTGATTCTAGCGCTAGTACAACGGTTATGCCAAAACTGATAGTCGAAGCTTTGGGACTCAGCTACGAACCTATGAAGAAGGGGGTGATGCAGCTCGATGGAAATAAAATTGATACTATAGGTGTCATCAAAGCACTTCCTTTAACTCTATTTGCTTGCCCCAATATCACGGTCCCGCAAGATACGGTGATCATAGATGTTCCTCCTATGTTTGGTCTCTATCTATCCTGAGAATTTACTTCAAAGGTGGGTGGATATTTGTCTTTAGATTGGTCACATCTGATACTTAGAACCAAGCATGGAGCAAAAATGAAGATAGAATCGGAGGCTCTACATTCTGAACATGTGGCAGATGAAGCCCTGATCAATTTTGAAGCCGCGCATACCTCTATCACCAAGGAGGAAATGTATAGTGTTGAAATTCTAGAGGAAGAAAAGGTGACTGGAGACCGAAATGATAAGGAAGATGCTCTGTTGAGCGAACACATAAACAATGACCCTTTCAGGAATTATCATGCTACAGGATTGGGCACATATGTGATTTATGATGAAGACTAGGTTCTTCCGAAGGTCGCCAAAGAATCTGACGGTAACCAAGCAAGTAAGCTATGGACATTGTATTTTGACGGAGCAAGAAGCAAAGTAGGTGCTGGAGCAAGGGTATGTCTAATATCCCCACAAAATGAAAAGTTGTTGAGGTCTTTCTACTTTCAATTCGCCTGTTCAAATAATGAGGCTGAATATGAAGGGTTAGTCCAAGGCCTAAGCCTTGTGGAACGAATGGGTATTAAATAATTGATTGTGTTCGTATATTATGAATTGATAGTTAATCAGGTCTGAGGAATTTCTGTAGCGAAGAACGTTTGCATAAGATCCTATCGGCATCAAATCTGAGACCTGATTGAGGGTCTCGAAGCTTTCAACATCCGAACCATTCCCCGAAGGTAGATTAGTGATGCAGATCATATGGCAATGATTGGTGCTCAGTTTGATCCTGTCTCTGACTTGCTTCAGAACAAATATTCAGTACAGGTGCTTGTCCTACCAGCGATCCCTGACAATGATCAGAGTTGGCAAGTCTTTGAAAGTGATGAACATATCACTTCGTTTATCCAGCACTCAGGAGAATTTGCTAATCAGCTTCAACCAAAGATCGTCGAGGCTTATGAAGGAAAAAATTATGCAGCTCAAATCAAATAAACTTCTGAAAGGGTTAGTTACTCTTGAGAACTTTTTCGATTGTAACAATGCTCGAAATGATAAGCAGAAGTTCGTGGCAGAAAAAAGTGATTATGAGGACCTTTGGGTCTCCGATGGTAAGAATTTTTGGGTCGGGAGAGATGTCCCACATCGAGATAAGGAAAGGCTTATCAGTTTCTACGAAAAATATGGAGTAGGGCTTGGTCCTATGATGATCTGGAGGGTTACGACCCTGGCATCATTTAGCACACTATTGAGCTAACAGAAAGTGCAAAACCAGTCCAACAGAAACAAAGGCCAATCAACCCTAAAGTTGAGGCCTTAATGGCACAGGAGCTAACCAAGCTCATTGATTCACGTATTGTCTTCCCAATCAAACATAGTACTTGGGTATCAAATCTGGTACCAGTCTGAAAGAAGAATGGTGATATCCGCTTATGTGTGGACTTCTGAGACCTGAACAGAGCATCTCTGAAGGATCACTATCCGTTGCCTTCTATGGAGTCAATCCTACAAACTGTCGCAGGATCAGAAATGTTCTCTCTACTGGATGGCTTCTCTGGCTATAACCAAATTCGTGTTAAAGAAGAAGATCATCACAAGACTACGTTCACCACCAAGTGGGGAACATTTGCATATGCTAAAATGCCTTTTGGTTTATCCAATGCAGGGGAAAATTTCCAGCGAGCAATAGACATCGCATTCAGTGAACTGATCAATAAGTTTATTCTAATCTATTTGGATGACCTTACTATGTTCTCTAAATCTAAGGATGATCATTTTGATTATTTGGAATTAGTTTTTCAAAAGTGCCAGGAGTTCGGGGTTTCCCTGAATCCAAAGAAGTGTGTATTCAAAGTACCGCAGGATAAGCTGTTAGGACATGTTGTGTCTAAAGAACGTATTTCAATTGACCCCGAATGAGTAAAGGCTATCAAAGAACTTCCCCTTCCGGTAAATAAGAAAGGTGTCCAGTCTTTCCTGGGCAAAGTAAATTTCGTCAACAAATTTATTTCTGATTTCGCAGGAATGATTAAGCCGATCACCCTAATGCTGAAAAAAGATCAAGCTTTCAAGTGGACAACGGAAGCTCGGGAGGCTTTTGAACGGGTCAAGGAAGCAATCTCCATAGCCCCGGTGTTGGTTAATCCAGATCAATGCAAAGATTTTATAATGTATGCTTTCAGTAGCGAGTCTAGTATTGCTACTGTTATAACCCAAAAGGATAGTGAAGGAAAAGAGAACATCCAGTGGTATTCTATTCCCGAACCCTGAAAGAATATGAGGCGAATTATAACTTTGTCGAAAGACAGGCCTTTGCAATAGTAAAGGGACTTAAAAAATTCTACCATCTGATTTTTTGCAACAAAGTTCTGGTATATGTCGCACATTCTAGTGTGCATGAATACATCATGGAAGGAGAGATCACAGAAAAAAGGGCTAATTGGATCACCAAGATCCTAGAATATGACATCGAAGTCAGGCCTACTAAGCCTATTAAGGGCAGAGGACTGTGTGAGTATATGGCATAGAATGAGGAGGTACCTGCCAAGGAGGAATAGCCAGAGCCCATCTTGATAAATGGATCAGGATCAGAAGACGATTGGCTGACTAATGGAATGAACTTCATGCAAACGAGAAGGTATCCGCCAGCCCTCTCATCCCAAAAAAGAAGGTATTACCAGCTTCAGAATCACGGGTATATGCTGATAGAAGGAGTCTTTTTCAAAAGAAACTTCAATGGTGTGCTCCTACGATGCATTACTTCAGGGGAGGCACAGAGGATCCTCGACGCATTCCACAATAGTGACAAAGGTGGACATTTTTCTGCCAAAACTACCGCCATCAAGATCATGCGAGCTGGCTATTACTGGCCTACACTTTTTAGTGACTCACACTCTCTAGTAAGGGCTTGTAAAAAATGCCAAACTTTCTTCTCTGACAGAAGGAAGAATTCAGCAATGCCCCTCAGACCTATAGTGGCAGACGAACCATTTGCGCAATGGGGCCTGGACTTCATCGAAATGATCAACCCAGTTTCTAGTGCCAGACATAAGTGGATTCTAACCACTACGGACTACTTCACAAGGTGGATAGAAGTTGTTCCCCTTAAAGGTGCAACAAAAATAGAGATTGTAGACTTCCTCGAAGAACTAGTGACAAGGTTTGGTCCTCCGAAAATGATCATTTCGGACAATGCCAGAGCATTTCTAGGTACAAAAGTATGTCACTTTGCATTAAAGAATGGCATATTCCTTAAAACATCATCAAACTATTATCCACAAGGAAATGGTCTAGTCGAGTCAACAAACAAAAGCTTAGTTTGACTCCTTAAAAAGGTTGGGTCAGAGCACTAGAGGGAATGGCATAAAAATATCTGAAAAGCGCTTTGGGAAAACTGCATAACTCCTAAGCAAGTCCTTAAGACTTCGCCTTATGAACTGGTATATGGGAAAGAGGCGCTGTTACCTATCTCCATGGAGATCCCAGCAATACGGTTATTGAAATCCCTTGAAATAGAACAAAATGAAGCCATTGAGGTTCGGCTCACTGAGCTGATGGAAGTACAAGAAAAAAGGGAGAGTTCCCTAATAGCAATGATGAGCTATCAATAGGTGATCAAATGATGGTTTGATAAGAAGGCTTCCGACCAAGACCTAAAAAGTGGAGACTTAGTGCTAAAATATGACAGTAGGGTTGCAAAACTAGGTCAGCACGGTAAATTTGATAGCCTATGGGAAGAACCCTTTAAAATCATTCGGTGTAAACAACACAACACTTTTGAGTTGAAAAATATGGTACATGAACCGTTAGGAATCCCGGTCAATGGGATTCATCTTAACTTATTCCATTAGGCATTAAGCTCTACTTTGTACATATGTAAATAATACTTTTATTTTCTTTCATATTGTTTGGTCAGTTCTTTTTCTAAAGTCAGTTGTCGTTTTGCAAATTAACTTATTATCATTAGCGGGTGAAATACCAGAATTGCTTTACACAAAATACATGCATATACGGAGAAATAGCACATAAAACTTGCAAACCCAAAAAAGTTTAAACACAGAAGCAAGAAAAAGCATGGATTTTCTTTAAAATGGGAGATATATTTATATATATGTTCTTTGGTTACAAAATGGTTGGGAAGCCATTTTTCAAAATATACAAGTATCGAGGTATATTATATATGATAGCCTTTTATCAGACTTATATAAAGCAGGAGAGTTACATTTTGAACAAGCAGGCAAAGGGGTTGTCTATCTGAAGGCATGACTGGCAGCAATTGACGCATTCACTGCAGTGTCCACTTCTTCCTCGTCCACAGGCTCCTCAGCGGCACTAGTAGTATCATTTGGCACAATCGCCATTGGCGATGGAAACAATAGGTTCCTGAAGTTAGTATACCAGTCTACGTTGTAGAAAGGTATCATGTTGTAGCTCTGAAACAGGAAGTGTAGGGCCTGAGTAACCCTCTGCTGGTTCTGGTCACAGGTCTACAGGAGGAATCCGCTAAGGAATGGCAGCCAAACGACGATAGCTTCTTCTTCAATAAAGCGACACAGGTCGCTGGCTATTGGCAGGCCTATCCCATATGCAACATGCGCAACGACCTCACTAAGCCCATTCAGGTATTTCTTCGAGAAGATTTCTTTAACCAGCTTCAGGATAAGTGGTCGGGGAACGCAAATGTCCAGCATGGATGCTACAAAGTGAGAGCATACGTCGATATTCACCCTATACTTATCCTCATATTTTATGCAATCCTTGCCTAAGACCCACTTAATGGCCACCAAAACCAGTGAATGCTTGTTCTTCATCATCTTTTTCAGTCTCCTAGTTGAAATCTCACCTAGGAACGCCGTATGTGACTTATACGAGGTTAGATGAATTGGGGTATCCATTGTTCTGACATTGTCCCTAGGCTTCTAAGATAATGTTGAATTTGTTCACCACCTAACCTATGAAAGGACTTTTTTAACACTCTGCTACTAGCCTATCACTTCTCAAATGCTAAGTATGTTTTGCTTACTATCTATTGGCCTATTTATAGAAAAATTGACAAGACCCATGTTAATCCGCCTCTAATAAATGTGATGTTATGCTAGCTGCTTTCTTGAAAGGTGGGCCTACGTTTGTTCACATTTTCGGGCCAATTACATCTGTGATAGCACGGCTCGATGCATGCTTAATTAAATGAAGCTAATTAATTAGTTTTTAAAAAGGTGGCGCTTGTTGGTGGAGGGACGTATGGCCGTAGGCTATTGTGTCATCTCTCAAGAGCATCCCAGAGCCCAAGACGATACTCATATCTTTTCAGGCCATGATCGTTTGCTTGGCGTAATCATTCCGGTCAGGATATTAATTACCAGCGCTTGCTAGCGCAGGGTTGGCAAGCCAATTGTAGGCTCAAGTTCCAAGGAGATCAGGGCATATCACACGATTGCCCAAATATAATAATGAAATCCAGCCACCTCGAAATAGCAATCAGTTCATCTTGCACGAGTTGCAAGATTAACGGTACATGCCGAATTAAATATAAAAGGCTTGCTTTCGCCTACCACCTTGGGAAGAGTTGCTATTATTGCATGAAAAGGCTTAATATTTCAAAGTCTTTTTACAAACGCAAGGAGAAGTGCAGAGTTGTTTTTTATCTGTCTATCTAGAGCCAAGCATAGTCACAGTCAACCAAGAGCTTACAAAATCTTCAGAGAAGAAAAATGTCAGAATATTCAGCTCAGCTAATGCAAGAAAAAATTAACCAGGAACTGTTCATGGCTATTTGTTCCTTAGTTGAGGTATATGTCTACGAGGATGTAGTGTACACCACACCTGGTATACCCAGCAAGACGAGAAGAGCCCACACGGAGGAGTTGGATAGACCCAAGAAATGGAGTAACCAGAAAAGGGTTGAGGAAAAATGGGACAATATCTATAACCCAAGGCTCGCAAAAAATCCTAAGTCCCTCAAAGAGGCAGGTTGTGCAAGGTTATCAGCACCAAAGGCAGATCAATCCACGACAAGTAGAGTCTGGTATAGTGGTCTCCCGCAATACATGGTCTCATTGGTGCACTATTGCCCAGAAGTGGTCGATACTACTATTCAGCACTATAATCCAGATACCCACTACATTGAAGGCCGCAACTTAAGGGTGCATATCAGCCCAGAGGCCATCTGGCATATGTTATGTATCTCAGATTCGAGTCAAAGGAATGAGACTATTGAGCCTTTTCGCCCAAGCAAGGGAGAGAAAATATGGAGGAAGATGAAAACCAGCTTAGATTTCTTGTTGGAAGAAACTAATAGAAAAGGTAGCTCGACCGCTAAAGTGCCAAGTATCCCATTATCGTGTGGTGCATTCCGCGATGATCTCCAAGACGCCATGTCCATGCTGGCATTTGTTTGCGGACGAGACTCCGATGAGAAGATAGAAAGCTTTCAGCTGGGACCTGCAATGTAGTTTCGCAAGCAACATGAACTCTTTTAGTATAATTTTGCTGAGTTCATGGTTGAAGAAATGAAACAGCAAATTGAGAATTATCAGGCAGAAAAGAAGTTTAGGTTTCTTTCCTACCTAGTCCACATGTTCCTGCATCAGAATCCAGATTTCTTCACCCGATTTTTTCCGCTATCAATTTTTGATGAGTAGAATAAAAGGAAGTCGGTGTCTACATGGACACCTTTTCTTCCTACATCATATGACTATTATGCATTTACAGACTATTTCATAGCCCCAATTTTGAATGATTTAATCAGAGAAGGTGATATTCTCCGGCTCGATAAGGAGCAGATCGGATTTATGCAGAGTTACACCCCTGCTTGTGACTGGTTCTTAGGTAGGGATTTTACAATCCTTCGAATGCGGGGCTTTACTAGCAAACCTTTCCTACTCCCAGCTTGCGTCACGGATAGAGTGCTCGCGCTGAAAATTTTTCGGTAGGTGTGTATCATTGATTTCACTTTCTGTAGCAGCATAAAGGTCAAGAAGAAGGGATTCTTCACTTGTCTGAAGAATTTCAAGTCAGTAATTCTAATTAAAAAATAATCGCACAAGTTGTTAGAGGAGAAGCTAGCACATCTAGGGTTGGTACTGGTAAACGATAAGTGGGAATACAACCCTTTCAATGACTTGCCAGAGCCACATATGAAAGTTACCCATGTTTCTCGACCATACTAGGAGAAGCGGTTTAATCCACGAATGGATAGAGATAAAAAATTTGTAGAATTAGCGCAAATCCCTACGCCGGACACTAGAGGCCCATGGCACAAGTTCTATTTTCCTACAGCTGTGGCCAAGGATAATGTTCCCATGGAGTGCAGCATGTATAACAGGTTGAAGAGGGATGAGGAATGGAGTAATAAAAAAATAAAAGCTTTTTAAAAATATCGCTAGAAAATAGCACAATTGGATGCCCCTATAACCAACTAAAAGATGACCAGGAATTTGAAAGATGGTGGAAGGAATGCCACCCCAGCCTGAGCTCTAGTATTGATAGGAGCGAGGAGGGGGAGGAATCCGAGGAGCATGAAGAAGAAGCGGCAGCATCGTCCTCCTCGACGCAAAGGGGCAAGGTCTCCAGGCATGCTGCCTATATGGCCACGAACGTATGTTTTAATATATCAAGAGGCTCGCATACACTCACTTGGGCCGCTAAACCAGCCAGGCTAATGCCTCAATAGATGGATTCGGCTGCCGAAGTTAGTGAGTGTCCTCATGTGAAAAGGCAGTGCACGAAAAGTATTATCGGAGGGGTTTTGCAAAAACCCACCAAAGGAGAAACACCTGCTGCTAGCCAGATACCGCCAACCAGTCAACATGTATATTTCGCTCCTTCTCTTGCATGTCATTCCTTTGTATCTACCCTTGCTTCACTCACAACTCCTGCCATAAGTCTGAGCCCTCTACCTTCTGCTTTTGGTCCAACTTATTCAGTTGGATTCACCCAGTTTTCGCAGCCACACCCGCTTGTAATTACTCCTCCGAGTATGCTAACGCCTACGGCTGCCGCTCAGACCTTCTTTGCCTCGCTTTTGGAGAATGTTCCCCCTATCGGTGCCCATTTTCTTTTTTCGCTATGCTTACTGATCCTCTTCCATTGCAACAAACTGACACCCCGTTAGCAACTCCCCTTTCCCGGCCAATAAGTCTTACGACTGAATCCTTGATTCAACTGCTATAAATGCCTAGCCCTGCTGATAGTTTGCAGGTCAAACTATGGAACGTACCGCACTTTTCTCCACAAACAGTCACTCTCCAGAAGAAGCAAATGCGTGCGCCTATGAAAGTTACCTATCCCTATGCCCTGCCTTCTACTGCTCCTTTTGCAGGTGGGCTAGTTTCATCACCAGTCGAATTCATAGCACAAATAAATTGTGGAAAAGAGGCACGCGCGAATAGAATGAGGCAACGCAAGGCAAAGGATGACAATGCTCCCACCGAGCTGAGAGTACAAGTTTCGTATGATGAGGCCTGACAAGAATTAAAATTTGCAACCATGTACCCAAGGGTAAGCAAGCCTTAGGGAGAAATGCAACCTAAAGACTATGAGATATATGTTGTTGGACTCGACATGAAGGTAGCCCGGCCACAGGACAAGATCGAAATCATGGAGGAGATGCAACAGGTGTCACTTCTGACTTCCTCAAAACTGGTCACCAGTTAAAGAAGGACGAGCAACTCAGGGCAGCCAGGGAAAGGGTGAGTTTTCTGGAAACAAAGGAGAAATCTTTAGAGGCAGATATCGCCTGAATGACTGAAAGGGTGTTGACAGCAGAGAATGAGAGGAACAAACTTCAGGGTGAAATTGCGAAGACCCAGGTTGCTGACCCAGGCTTAATAAAAGAACTACAAAGCCAGAATTAAGCAGCGCGACAAAGCCTATAGTTAAAAGAGGAAGAGAGCTTGAATGCGTCAGCCTTGAGTATAGTCAGGAAATGGCACAAAAGGGTGAGAAGTTGGAGCGCCTACAAGAGCAGTATGAGCAAAAAGTACAGGAGAAAGAAGCCAAATTTAAAGGCCTGAAGGCTAAACTGGAGGAAGAACTCCGAGAGACAAAGGCTTCTCTGAAAGAGCAATCAGCGAACCACTTCCGAGCTGAACAGAATTGGAATAAAGAAATGAGCAGCTATGCGGAGCAGCTGACGTCCGAGAAAAGGAAGAAGGCAAAATTAGCCGAGGCACTTATTTCAAGAGACGCGGATATTTCTTCGCTTAAAACCTCTCTATTGCCTGCCCCTGCCCAACCTAATGTCATTCCGCTGGTTAGGAAATTATACATTTCTCACTGGGAGAAAGTCAAGACCTTTTTCCTAACACTATAGCCTACCCTCTGATTTATCGACAAGGCATCAAGGCTCAATCAAAAGGCAAACAATACAATTGAGCAGTTCCCATGTTTCATCCTGGAGAAGGTTCTTGAGGCGAGGGACTTACTTAACAAGCTATACTCCGTATCAAATAAAATCCTTACTGAGGTGGGTATCGAAGATCGGGACGCTACTGCTCAAACAACAAATAAATTCATTCATTGTCACTCTGCTTTCCAGCGCACTAAGGTAGCCGTGGCTTTTCTAGGTAAGGCACTAGATGGCATTCGGGAAAGTTTCTCTAAATTAGGCAAGATGGGGCTGCCATCCCCATTCCTCGAGGATGGATCTATTGCCACAACTACACAGATTGTTGAGGTTATTGAGCAGAAAGAAAATAATCTAGAGGCTTTCAGGGAATTCAGCAGCTCCCCAACGGCAGCCGACATTGAGGCAGTCATTCATCCACTCTCACAGCTACTTTTCCATATCCAAGCAGGCGCTGGTCTACCTGATGTGCTGCCTCACAAGGAAGTTATTGATCTACGCGGAGCACAAGAAAATTTACGCAGCATAGCAAAGCCGTCTGAAAGTGAATGGTCGCCCTTGCAAACTGCTCTTTCCAAACTATGACTCTATTAGCCCTATGAATAAAGCTCTGGTCTGCAAAACTAGAGAGATTTTTGGGTTCTCCATTCCTTATCTGAAACGCCCCTGATAGTCGCCAAAAGCTATTAAAATAAATATTTCAGCAGCTCCCTTCGGGTTTCTTTTTGTATTATGTGTGCGTCGGCCTGTGCTCGCTGAATTTGTTCGACTTTCGGTTAAGTTTTGTTCTGCCACTTTGCGCATCTCCTCTTCGCAATTTCGGGCAATGGCTTCCCTTTCGGGTCCTGAGGAGCTGCGTTGGGCGTCCACATGTCACACTTGCGCAAGGTTTTATTTATTTTTTCCTTAAAGTCTCTTCGGGTTGTGAAAGGCTTCTACAATGCCATCATTTCTAAAGATTGTCAAAAGGTCCTACATCTTGCTACGTGGCAGCAGATCACAAGTTTTTCATGAGGGGATGAAATAAACAACCACGGGCTGCGAAATGCTTCGGCTGAGTTTCTTTTTATTTTCTAAAAGGTATTGGCAGGCCCCACCTTCTGCTAGGTGGCAACCGTTCGCAGATCTTTCACGCAGTAAGGAAACGAACAACCGCGGGCAGTGAAACGCTGCCACACGTCTTTTGCACCTGATTGATGTAGTTTTCTCTCCACTGCAATAAGGATCTCGGCCGATGGGACACGTGTTTCATCTTCGCAATCTCTTGGCATCAATAGGAGAAAGCTTCATGCTCGTTGCGAAGGGCTGCCACGTTCCTTACGACTAATCTGTAGAGCGGGCGATAGGCTGGCTGAGGAAGATAATGCTATTGGGTGTCGCTCGTCATAAGTCATTTGCAACGGTGGATGACACTTGTCGCCTCGAGCTTGGCTGGGACCACCGCCATCATTACGAGGGATGCACCTGCACCTGGATGACCGGATACTGTGTTCTAGCTCGATGCCATTGTAACGAACTTGGGAATCTTCTGATTCAGACATCATTGGAAAGGATTGTGAGATATTTTCTGTTACAGTTCTCCAAAGCGGTGGGAGGTTTCTTTTCCTGCTATATATACTCTCTTTGTCACAGAGAGAAGGGTCCAAAATTCTAGAGAAAAATACACTAGTTTTTAGCATGAGACACCAGGCCTCATTTACTATTTTATTTGCAAAAAATTTTCAGACTGTGCCAACTGTTTGACCTTTCTATTTTTCATGTTTTGATTAAACTGTAAACTGTGTTTTATACTGTCTTAAGCATTTTGTTGATGGTGTTTTCTGCACAGCAACAACTCAGACAGAATATGATATCCTATCTCTCTTGAAAGGTTATTTTTAATAACGAATCACTGAAAATCACCCCAAGGTCTTTCGGGTGTTAGGTCATAACAATGCATAAAACAACTCAGATAAAATGTGAAATTGCTGGTAATCACAATCGGACCTTACTACAAGCAAACTGTACCTTTTCAATTTATCAAATCTAAAAATATGATGATCTTAAAATCCTAGATCTAACCGAATAACAAAGAAATCGCAAAAGATAGGGATGCAAGGAAGTAATAAAATCTGAACTACTACAAGGACAAGCAATGCAAATGACATATATCTGGAATGGACCTATCTCAAATAACCAATTCCTGTTCGACCCACAAGGCAATCTTACAAGAACAGTGCAATCTTCTGAGGAATATAGATTTTCAAATCATAGACTTGCATCTACAACCGAACTTAAGCACATTTGAATATACGGTCCAGGTTGACTTTACCAGCCTACTACAATCAGATAGTTACTGGGAGTATAGACCAGAGATAGCTACAAACATTCCAAATATGAGATCACAAACATCATTTATCCAACCAAACTAATTTATTTCTGAATATTAAACCCTAAATCTTCAAGCAATTTAAAAGATAGAACAAAGGAACCATGCAAGATGAGATAACACAAAGGATTTCACCAGGAATAACCACAATGTCTTCAATTGTATTAATCACCAGAAAATGCTGCAACAATTCAACTGTTCTGAATATAGTGTTTGCTTCAAGAAACTTCAAATACTCTAACTATAGCTCTTGCTCTATTACTGTCTTGCTATGTCTATAACCAATGTCTAACCCTTACAATGAGGCAAGAATGCCTATTTATATCAAATTCCCCCCAAAACATGTCGGCCTAGCCAAACATTTTTACAAAATAATCAAAACCGCCAAAACAGGTCGGCCAAGGAAACAAACTAAGGCACACATTTAATGCCATCATCCAAGTCGACCAAGGCACGGTCCCCAAGGAAGTCTGGTCCAATGCATGCCCTATAATAATAGGGAAGCACAAATCTCAAAAAGAGCATTAACTGCTACTCCCTTTGTCTTTCCTCTGCGCTGGTGACCCTTAGACCTTTGAGAATATCCCATCCAGCTCAGCAATAGGTGGCAATGGCAAAACCCTGAGTCGGCATTTAATTGAATCAATTCCCTCATTGGACCGCTCAATAGTTTTCTTCCAGTCCCTCCTGCTGGCCATGTACTTGTCTATCACTGCCAAGTAGGTAGCTGCATCATCAAGAAAATGGGAGGTGACAGTTCCATCAGATTTCGGGGCATAAACCTCATGCCACCATTCTTTCAGTTGATCTAAGCTCAAATATTTGGGAGCTATTTTATTTCTCCCTGTCATCACCTCAAAGAAGGCAATGCAACCACCATAAATTGCAGTGAGGTCAGCATCAATTGATTTCCTTCATTTTTGTATCTTTTTCAGGCCTCCCTGCCTGATCTGCAATGCCTCGAACCACTCCCATGGTTCATCCAATCTAGCAGAAGGAAGGATTCCATCTTTTCCCAACTGATCCTTGCCATATCCTAGAATAGTCCTTGATTTCTGTAGCAGGAGGTCTATGTCATTCCTATCCTGAGACAAGATGCTTTCCAACAGCTCCTTTCCTTGGACTGCATCCTTGCCCATAGACAGAATCTCTTTGATAGCTTCATCCCCTTGTGTCTGGACACCCATTAACTAGTCTGTGGCAGCCTGAGCGGAGGCCTTCATCTTTTCAATTCTGGAGATTGTCTCCTTAGGCAGAAATCCTGGAGTAGTAGAGGAGGAAGGATGGAGAGACTGTAAAGGCTTCATTACCTCCTCTAGACATTTTCTCAATCTTTCATTTTCTCTTTTCAGCTCTCGTTTTGACTGGGTCTCCTTCTTTAGTCTGTTAACAATTATAGCACTCGACCCTTCAAATTCCTCAATATCCTGCTCGAGGGAGGCTGGCCCAAGGTTAATAGTTTGAACATTGTAATCCTGGCCTGTTACCTCATCTCTTGTTTTATCTGCAGCAGGGGTGGCAATGTGAACTACCCGGTTATGCACCTCATCCCTTTCCACCCGGGAAATCACCCTTGCAACCTTCTTCTTCTTCCCTTTGTCGATCTGAGATAACATTTCATCCCAGTCTAGAGGAGTGTCTTCAACAATCACCTATTTCTTCTTTGCAAGTTCTCTCTCTAGCCAGTCCGGGGCTACAGGGTCAGTCTGGATTCCTTTTGTATGAGTTTCTCCTAGATCTTCTGTCACTTTCTCCCCTTCTGCAGCTGCCACCTTGACCTCCTCCTCAGCCGTGGCTTTGTCATCTTCTTTCTCTGGACTCTGCTTGCCTTGATCAGCCTCCTCAAGTCCCAATTCTGGAAGCACCGGTGATGGAGTCCTAGCAGGGATGCTTTCCTCCGGTTCCGGTGATCCGCGGCCCTTATCACTCTTCGGAGAATCCTCGTATTGTACCAGGGGAGAAGTGTTCCTTTCTTCCGTTTCCACCTCGAGCTCGGCAGCCCCACTGAACAATGTTCCTTCTTTGAACGGTTCTGCTTCCCCGCTAATTTCCTGTTCATCCGGATTCTTCGGTTCTGGTATGCTCTGTGGAGGAGAAACAAGCTTATCTTGCTCTTCAACTGGTAATGCTGGCGGGGAGTCTTTTGGCTGTGCAACATCCTTGGGAGAAGGGGTTCTTGATTTACGGGTATATACTTTGGTCTTTTCCCCTCCGGAGCTCTCTACATCAACAATTGGAGGTTCATCCTCCGAAGTGGCCTGATCCTTCTTCTTTGCCACCCTTGCAGTTCTAGCTTTCTTAGGCGGCGGAGGGGCATCCTCCTCTTCAGCTTTCTCTGCTTCTTCCTCATCCGAGGACTTGCTGATTGTCAGAGTCTTCCACCTGCGCTTGCCAATTGGTTTCCTCTTCGTTGCAGGTTCAGTTCCCTTAGGACCTCTGACTTTAATTTTGAATGGCGAGGTTTTAGCCGTTTTCCTTTTGGGGTCCTCCTCCTCCCCGGATTCTTCAGAAGTGGACATGGGGTTGAGATTCCCCATCAAATCGAAGGTACAGGGCACCTTGGAATTCTCCAATACCTAGACTTTATGCTTAATCCAAGAAAAGGTGAATCTCAACACAGAAGTCATCAAGTCCTCCAACTCCGTCACCTCAGGCTCACTCCAATCAATGTTTACAACTGACCTGTCCTTTATGGGCTCGTAAACATGGTCTTGAACCAATTTTCCGTCATCATCCAGCTGATCTAGGATCAGCTTCACATTATACTTTCTAATTGCCTCCACAGGCAGCCGGGAATACCTTTTCTTCCTTGCATCAAGGTCATCCTTGATGTTGACCTAGTAGTCTTCCAATTCCTCCTTGTGTCTGTATTCCCGGGTAGCCCTCTTTTGTGCCTCTCCGGTTATGTCAAAGTTCATTCTCTTTGAATGGAAAGATAATCCATAGGCTGCCAACTCCTCTCCTGCAGTGTGAGCTGATTGGATAGACGGGCACATTTCTCCCACTCCAATCCCAAGGGGGAAGTCTCCTCCAAAACCAGTCTTATGCTTTTCCCTCTTCACCACTGCATCAAACTCACAAATTTGTCGTACAACCTCAAGCAGCACCATATGGTCAGTAGGATACCGGGGTAACCTGTAGGGAGCAGCTGGGCATCCATCAATCCGGAGGTATGTGAAGGTAGGGAACTGGATAAACCATGCTCCGTAATTCTTGATCAGCCCCTTAGCCCCATCGGATAATCTGATGTGCTCTGCATTTTGAAGTGTCCGGGTAATGTGCATTGTGAATGCATCATTGGCCCTCCTGTAATCTTTATGTCCTAAATGCAGCTCCGGATAGACTTCATAGATGATATCCTGCCCAATAGTTCCCATCGGGGTCAGTCCTTTGTAGGGATAGGAGATGGCCAGCACATATATGATGTAGGAGGACATGGTGAACTTCTTTGCCTCCAGGACATTTCTCAGTTGTTTGTCTATCTCTGCACTAATGAGTCCTGCCCAGTGATAATTTGTCCCCTGACTCATCTTGGTGATCACGTGGACCATCCAATTCTCCAATACTCCGGCAGTTCTCAATCCGGCCACCCTGCTCAACAGTGTGATGGCATCATAGATATCCGGCCTGAATTTCACCCTGTGCAACTGTTTAGGCAATTTGGAATGGTGAGATTTTGGCTTCTCCAGCCATGAGTTGATGATCTGCTGAGCCTTAACTAGCTCATTCTCATAGTATGTTCGGGCAGTGTCAATGTTTAAAGCACAGACTGAGGGGAGATTCGGCATGCTGAAGGCCCGGGCAATGGAGGCCGGACTGAAGTTGGCCAAGACTCGTCTCTCAGTGCTGACCACCATCTGTGTATCAAAAGCGTATTGTCGGGCACATTCAAGAATCAATTCGTAGCACTGAACCGCTGGAGGGAACCCTGCCACATGCACCAATCCTGAGTTCATCATTCCTTGTCTCAAGGCTGACTGGTCCTTCTCAGCCGTTCTTTGCTTGAACTCCTCATAGCACCAAGCACCGACGTTGGTATCAGATACATCAGCCCACACGGAAGATATCTTACTTTCAGGGACCTGGCTCTTCATGTCTAATCTCAACCGTTCTATCTCAGAAATTGAAGATGCCCCTGCACCACCTTTGGACTTCCCAGCAGCAGCCTTGCTTGATTCGGCCTGTACATTCAAGAATTGTCATTAGAATCCAATTATTAAGCTCATATCAATCCAAAGGGTTAGCACACATCATATAAATCCTTCAAAATTTGTTGCTAACTACCAATCCTTCAAGATCCGGAGAAATCAGACAATCCGGGAAAATCACGCAAACCGGGAAAATTTTGTCAGGCAGAATTTTGGAGAAATCTGACCCAGACGGATTCCTGCTACCAAAGCATCATTAGTCGAATAAATCATTAATGCGCATGGAAAATCAAAGGATGACCATCAAATGCATTATTGGCAACAAGAAATAAACATAAACCATCATTCCATCAATCATATCATCGAAATATACAAAAAAATGGAGCCAGACAGGAAATCCGGAAAAATCTGGATGGGACAGATTTTCACGGACAGCATAAAACGCATCGGGAATTAACCCAGTCCGCGGAATAAGCCCAAACCAGGAAAATCCGAGAGCAGCGAAATTCCGCGACGGTCCCGGAAACCCGAAAAATGGCAAAACGTGCACCAAGACTCGAACGACCGCGGGATCTCCACTACCTGAGCCCAAACGATCCTGAAACTAGCAATAATTAACAGTCTCAAGTATGCAAAGGATTCCAACTCTCAAAAGCCATCAAAGGATGGATCCCCATGTTAAAATAATGGTGCCCTAAATCGAATGACCAACTCTCCGCCATTAAAACCAGAGCAAGCTTTAGGGCTCAAAATATCGGTTCAGGATTTACCTAAAAGCCCTCCAATCTTAACAGGACGGGAAGCCAACATGACACGGGACAAAAGTCACTCAAGCATAAAATAAAATCATCGTTCTGGGCCGAACACTAAGGGAAACCCTAATTTCGCATGATAACACATTTCGCGCCCGAAACAAACAAGCAATCCGACCCAAAATGCCATCTAAAGGGTAAATATGCAATCCAGCGGACAAATGGAGCTCACAGGGCATGGATAATGGGGTTCCATAATAAAAACGGGACGGACCCCGACTCTATAAATACAAAATCAAAATCAAATCAAGGGCCGACCCAAATTTAACAATACCCAGTGCAAGAAAACCCCAAATCATCTCGTAAGCAAACGGAAGGGCAATGGATACATACCATGGATCAAGGCGGACGGAATTCGAGCTTAAAAAGTTGACCACGCAACGAACACGCTCAGGAGGTAAAAATACCAGCACTAGCACTCAAGAAATCCTCACGCAAACAAAGCAGGATCAATCCCTCAAAGCTCAAATGAAAATCTCAATCGCCAGAGCAGTCAGCAAGGAAGCAATGGAGTTAGAATAAATCAGAAAATGCCCTAAATTTGACCTTATACCCGTCTGAGCAGAGGTACCTCAGTCATTAATGCGCGATAAGACATTTCTGACAAGTCCGGAAACCCGAGCCCCAAGCGGAATTTCAGAAAATCTCAGAATGCGCGAAAACACAGATTTCGCGAAAATGCAGAAACTGGGGAAGTCAGGAAGATCGAGATTTTGATAGAATCCGGGAAAATCCGATAGGACCGAAAAATCCTGAAGTCAGGCAAAAACCCATAATCGGAGAATCCTGCCAGAAACGGACAAGGAACCAGGGTCGAAAGAATCCGCCAGAGGTGGAAAATCCCGGATCTAGGTGAAAATCCGGACTTGGCCCAAAACTCAATTTAAATCAATTCCAACCTCAAGGAAGGGTCCAAGCAAACAAGACCAACATGTCAAGACCCCAAAATGATAAGTCCAATAAAATCAAAGGTCAAAGACACCAGAAAAAAGAGGGTCCCCACCCCAAGTGGGGCGTGTGTGCAAAACTGCACAACACATTTCATTTGAGAAACTTCTTTATATGTTGAATACAAACTTGCTTACCTAAATCATGTCTAATGACTCTTCTTAGTAAGGAGGCTATATGCAATATTATTTTATGTCAATAAATGAATTGTTTATGCTATAGCTTTAAGTCTCCAATGTTTTGGAACACAACAACACTATTTAGGCCCCTAAATCTATGATTTATCGTTCCCATAAGTAGATTTTGGCGCATCGCCTTAGATTAGTCTTTGCTTCATTACACTCGTTTCCTTTTCCCTTTCCAAAACCCATTATAGAAGAAGTTGGCTTCTTTAAAAACCTAGAGGTCACTCAGTTTAGCGCAAAAGGTCCCCCTTAAACTGAGTTTCCCATAAGGCACTGTTACCTCATCAATTTTTGGCGTCAACAGAAAGCACAAGAGAGAAAATGAATATGACAAGAATAAACTATATTCTTATCATTTATGCAAATATGATTCAATGTTGTGAGTGTATAATGTATGAGAGACCCCTTGGTTAAATAGCCAAGGTGATACATAAGATGTCATAAGATTATGACAAGTGTATTAATCATATGTCATGAGACAACTTATCACAACTACCTAGGTCACCTGTGTTACAAGTGAAAAGATAAGATAAGAACTAATGACAAAAAACACTTTCTAGAAGGATTCCTAGGACCTAAGTAAACTTAACATGTAAATAATTTGCCTATGTCCCCTAGTAATGAATTAACTAGGTACAAGAATTCATTTACACCAACACCCCCCTTAAGTGCAACTTAGGGAGTAGCAAATTATTATGCAAATGACATAAAGATGCAAGGATGGGTCCTGACTACGAGGCCATGTTAGGTACCCATGAACAAATGCAAATGAAATCTCTCATAAATCAAGAAAAGGAGAAAACCCAGTGGGACAAAAGTCATCCCCAAAAGAGAGATGAAGGATACAAAAAAGAAATGCTCTCAATGAAGAATGAGAATGCCAAAACCCCATGTGAGGAAAAAGACCCCCCATAAGAGAGAAGAAGAAGAGAGACAAGGTAGCCCCCACTCAATGTTGAGTCTCCTGTAATGACAGTAGAAGCTCGACATTGAATGTTGAAGATGATCCAAAAGCATTGAACAATGTTCCTCCCCTTAGGAAGAAGCAAAACCATGGATTTATGTAGGATTTCAAGAAGATGGATGATGTATGATATCACTAAATCATGCTCAAGTGTCTCCATGTCAATGTTGAAAGCTGACACACTCCAAATAGGCATTCTAGGCCATATTTTAAGTCCTCATCCTTCACCCATCCTTTTTTATTTTATTATTTTATTCTTACATCCATCATAGTATGTGCCTTGTTATACACTAGGGGAAAATGCATACATCCTACTTTGGAATAGATATTTTTTTATGTAATTTCGCTCACTTAGTGACTAGGATTCCTTCCTTAATAAGTTTCATGAATGATCCACTTCTCCATTAATAAATGTAAATACCTACATAAAACATCAACATACACTTTCAAACCTTCAAACAACACACCTAAAACATCATGCTTTCAACCAAAAACCTAAAAAGTCTAAATCAACCTCAATAACATACAATTGTCACATCATTTTCCATTATTAAATGTTCCTTTTCCATCCATCATTTTCCTATCCTTTCCCAAAATAGGCATAATTATCATCCATCTCTTTATTCTTTTAACACCTTGGCAAGAGGTAACATTGTTGTGTGTTTAATTGATTTTTTATTTCTTTGATTTATCTTTTTGATCCTTATATTTTTTATCCATACTATGCCTACAAGGTCACCATGATCATTCAATATTATGGTGAAACTTGACTAGTGTACATTGGGGTATGGTCTATTTTTTCTATATGCCATGTTTTTTGTTATGTTGATTATCTCATCACACACCTGCCAAGAGCATCAAATGTCTTTAAAAATTTTGGTATGTTGAACTCTACACTATGGAAACATTAAGAAATTGATAGCTTTGTAGTTTTAGCTATGTAAACTAGGGAGTTGTGTGTGTCCTAATATATAATATGTTGATTAACTAATATGTGCTATTTTATAATGATCACTTGAATTTGAAACATGAGACCTAGAAAAAGATAATACAAATTCAATAACAATAGCATAGGTAGAGATATATGTAAGAAAGGATTAAAATTTTGAACATGGGTATAATGAAAATATTAGGACAATAGTACTTCTATTTTTCTTCTTCTAGAATTATGATATTCTTAAACCACAATATTATTTTATTCAAATTTCTCATTCGCTCTATGGTTTCTTCTAGCACTTGTTTTTCTATGAACGCTTTAAAATCATACATTTCCTTGTTTAGTTTCATGAATGAGTAAAATGTTAATTTTTTGTAGACTTTATTTATTTTCATTTTTGTTACTTACACTATTATATGGGTCTTATTGGTAAGCACATTTAGGTTATGGAAACACATCATATCTATTAATAGCTCATGAAATATGAAATGCCAGAATAACAATTTGATCACCTTGGTAGACTCCTCTACAATCACCCCCTTTTCGATTATCCTAGCCATAGGTTTCTTATTAAAATTTTCTCTTTATACTTGATATTTCACTTGATGGTTTCATATACAAAATCTCTTATGTTATTTCTATTAGTTTTCTTATATACATTAATATGCCATATTTTGGGTTTTTGTTCTTTTTATACTATATCAATCTTGTAATTTCTTCTAGTTCTTTATTGTCTTATTTCCTTTTTTATACACAAACAATAAATCCATAACTAGACAATAACTACCACAAATTTGGTGGCATCACATAATAATAGCTACAACTTCTTGTCTTGCTCTTATTATCTTTCATTTTATTTATCCAAGATATAGCATTTGTATCACAACAATTAAACCAAATTGTAGTTTCTAATTCTATATAGCATCTTATTTAATTAGCAAAAAATTATTTCCTTATTTATTGTCTAAAAATAAAGAATTGGACCTAACGTAAGTTAATTGTAGTCGCATTTTCTCTCTTTCATTTGATAGTAACTAAATTTAGTTTAACTAAGATGCTATAAATGCTAGGGAAACTAAAGTAATGAAACATGAAGCTTTAGCTATATATTTACTCTAGCTTTCATTATCACTATTTATTTGTGGTGAAACCCGCGGGAGTAGCTCACTGCAGCCAGCCAGCGTAACTATCGCATTTTTATTTTCATTTAAATCTATAGTTTAGACCATCGAAAATCGATTTTACTTAATATAGGGTTAGTTTACTTCCCCACTATCCAAGTTTTAATAAGGACAGCCAGGAGAAAGCAGATCAAATCAAATAAAACAATCTCGAGGAGATGTGACCAGAATTATTAAATGATCGAGAGGCGTGATTGGGCAACAAGCAAACACTAGAGAATTTGGAATGCGAGCCTGAGATTGGAATCAGGTGACCTCCAATGGAATGTTTTGAGCTAAGTTCTGTGCGGCTGCATTTAATAAGCAAAGGCGAGAAGCATTATGTTTGTTGGATGTTAATCATGGAATGCGACTCTATAAATACAGGCCGGCAAAGACTCATCGCATACTGTGATACATACTAGTTGTTGTTGCAGCACCTGAAATCCAGAAGTGTTCTCAATGGAGTTGTTGAAGCTGAATAGATTAGGTTTATTGGTTCTGATTTTTGTCTGGGAAGCGTGTTTGGGTGCTGCAACAAATGATAATAGTCCTAAATGCACCGAGGATGCAGACGGAACGCGGTGCTCCTTGTCTGCCTGTGCTCGCGGCAATGCACTGCCCCGCTGCGCGTTTGGGTTCGCTTCCGCCGTGACGGGAGGCATGGGTGGCCAGTCTTACGTGGTGACGAGCTCTCTGGACTCCCCACAGTCCCCGCAGCCGGGAAGTCTCAGATACGGCCTTGGCAAGGGAAACGTGTGGATCACCTTCTCCCGAAGCATGAAGATCCTTCTCAAGAATCCGCTGTGGCTTCCAAACTCCACCACCATTGACGGTCGGGGCTTCAGCGTGACCATTGGCGGCGCCCAGCTCGTCATCCGACAGGCTTCCAACGTCATTCTCCACAACCTGCAGATCGACGCCCCGGCAGACAAGAGCCAGAACACCATTTATGTGGACGAGAGTTCCACGCTCATCTGGATGGACCATCTCACATTTGTGGATCCCAGTCGCATGACAGGCACTGGCAAGATCATCTCTGTCAGCAACGCCAGCACGGACGTCACCATTTCCAACTCGATTCTCGCCAACACAGATTTCAGCGTTCTGCTGGGCAGCTCCGACGACGAACGGCAGGACAAAAGTATGCGCGTCACGGTGTACAGAAATTGGTTCAAGGATTCCACCCAACGCATGCCTCATTGCAGGTGGGGACATTGCCATGTTGTCAACAACCTCTACACCAACTGGAGTTACTACGCCATTGGAGCCCGCGCTCATGCCACCGTCAAGTGCGAAGCGAATGTGTTTGAAGCGGGGCAAAAAAAAGAGATAACCCCTTGGGATCCCAGTTTAGCTACAACATTAGACCAGACTTCCCACATCGACTCCAGACGCGATCTGCTCCTCAATGGGGCCACTTTCCATCAATTTCTCAAAACAGCAGCGACATCTGTTTCCCCCGCTCACAAATTGAAGCTCCCTCCCGTCTTGCCACCTCAACAAGTTTCTTCCCTTCTGCGACGCTGCGCAGGAGCACTCGATCCCTCGCAAGCCCGGGCATGTCTTGTTTCCTGACTTCCGTTTTTCTTCTCCTCAACTAACTCCTGGCATAACATAGCATTGTAACCGTTTTCAACGATCCAGTCAATTACTGAATAAAGCATCGGTTGTGCTGCTCACTAAAATCTTTCCATTTTGTTATGTGAACCATATTTTATTATATCTTCGTTTATTTAATATTTGGTCTTATTTCTTGTTATAGAACAGTCATGAATATAAATTTAAGTTAAATAAAAATCGTGTTCTCTCAAAAGCATCAACCTATTACTAAAATCTTTCAATTTTGTTATGTGAACCTTATTTTATTATAGTTTTGTTTATTTAATATTTAATCTTATCTAATTATATATAATTTTATTTGTTGTTAGCATTTTCTTCTATTATTGAAGTGTGTTTTTTTTGTTATAGAACAGACACATGAATATAAATTTAAGTAAACAAATAAAATTAATAATTTTTTAAAATTCTAAAACATACATGAATATTAAAATTGAAAGAGTTCATATTAAATATTTTATTATTTTGAATGTTTTGAGGGATGCTTAGATATGTCTTAATTTAATTATCAAAATATGATTTTTTATGAGAATAAGTTTTACAAAACATTCAACCCCACCTTAAACCCTCCCTAAACACATGTCAATAAAATCCCCACCACCTCCATCTAAATTGTGATTATAAATATCAATGTTGTATGCATATAATATCATTATAATGAATATGTAAAAAAAGAAAAAAAATATTCATCTTTTCCTCCATTTAAGTTGTAAGGCCGTGAATTAGCTTTCAATTAGAACACATAAAAGTAAAATTCTTCATAAGAAATTTAATCCTAAGAATATCAAATATGAAAAACTCCAAAAAATTAAGGAATTGTTTTCTCTTTCAAATTTATATTCTGAAAATATTATATGCCCTATTGTTTTTTATGGCACAAAAAACATATCAATATTTTTTTTAAATATAAAAATACATGAAGATTAATATTGATAGAATTCATCCTCCTTTTCTACTTGGGAGGCATCTGTAATTTTTTATCTCATTATAATAAAGGGAGTGGGCCCCTAGTCCCATAGCTTATGAATCAAAAAAAAATTGATAGAATTCATATTAAATGTTTGATTATTTTGAAAGTTTTGATGGGTGCTTAGACATTTTTTAATTAAAATGTCAAAGTATATTTTTTTATGAGAATAAGTTTTACAAAACATTACACCCCACTAAAAACCCCCCTAAATATATGCCAATAAAACACCCACCATCTCCATCTAAATTGTGATTATAAATATCAATTTTTTTTGCATATAATATCATTATAATGAATATGCAAAAAAGATTCATCTTTTCTCCAGCTCTTGTGAATTAACTTCAATTGGAACACATAAAAGTAAAGATCTATACAAGAAATTTAAGCCTAAGGATATTAATTATGAAAAAACTTTAACTAGCACTTGTACCCCAATGAGGTGCAATACTTACACCGATAGGCTGAGCCCACATTATTTATGGTCATGAAAAGTAGTGGATGGCATGAAGAAAATAGTGGTATATCTCACCTATCGCTCTCTACCTCTCTGCCCCTCCCTCCCCCCTTCTCTCTCCCTCTTGCTCTCTCCTTCCCTCTCTCGTTTAATGTCGCAATGATCGCGTGATCATTTAATATGCCTGTTCATCATCACCTCGTGACATATCGGAATATCATTTAAAATATGTCATTTCACATCTGGTTCAATGTAATAATCATCACAATCACTCTGCCCATCCCATCCGGAATATCATGGTATGCCAGGCGCGAACCATGATCGCGCTCATGTTCATCCCTGTCTGATAAGCCCGGTCATCTGCGCTCCTCGGTCATTTTGCCCATCATAATAATAATAATATTAACGATCATTTTGCCATATCTGGCTGGCCATCATATAATAATATGTCTTCAATCATTTTCCACAGGCTGTTTTGCCCATCAACATGCGTCATAAACGCAATCGCCTCGTGCCATCACATCTTTTGTACATGTAATATGGTTCTCCTCCTTCCCTCTCTATTTCCTCTCCATATCCATATCCACTATCCCTCCCCTCCATCCACTCTCTCCTTCCTTATTCCTCTCCACCTCTCTCTCCTTCCCCCTCTATTTCTCTATATCTCCCCTATCCCTCTCTACCTCTCCCTCCCTCCCTCTCTCTCTCACTCTCTTTGGCTCTCTCTTTCCTTCTCTACTTCTTTCTATCCCACCTCTCTCTCCTCCCCTATCTCTGTCTCTTGTTCATCTCTGCCTCCCTGTCCCTTTTATATCCTCTGTCTCTGTCATTTACCATCTCTGCTTCAACATATATAATATCTCTCTCTCTCTCTCTCTCTCTCTCTCTCTCTCTCTCTCTCTCTCTCTCTCTCTCTCTATCCTTCCCTCTCTACTTCTTTACTCTCTCCAATTCATTCCAAAAACAACAATTCCTATACAACTTTAGTTATATACCTCAATGATTATCGCGCCTAGCATATGCCTGCATGTGAAGGCTCCAAGGCTCAATGAATGTTTCCTACATTACCTTTCACATCACGAAGATGAACAGGAGCGTACAACACGCCACGTAATAGATCCTGGTGGGATGCTCGGTGGAGTTTCCGATACTGGAGGAAATTTCGGTGGGGTCCCCCATGTAATAGCCTATCGGCTAATTTTTTTTATAATGTATATAAATTATCTTGTAGTTAAATAGTTATTTTATTTATTATATAAATTTTATTTATATTAAAAATTTATTATATTATTTTTTTATTTTATTTAAAGAATCATTTTTATTTTATTTATTATATAAATTATTTTGTAGTTAAATAGTTATTTTATTTATTATATAAATTATTTAATTTATTTTTTATTTATTATATAAATTATTATTTATTTTATTTATTTATTTTTATAGTATATATAATGAGAAAACTCTAATTTATATCTCCACTAACTTTGTTTATAACTACCTACCACAGGAAAAACAAACTAAGTGAAAATTAAAATCTGAATAAGCTTTTTCCAGAACATTACAGCTCAATTCATAAGTACATTGATAAAAATAAGATAAATTATTTAATTTTTTTAATATAAATAAAGTGCAAATTTACTGTTAGTTGTTTGACCGTTCAATAAATTGCTCTTTAAATAGAGTTGTTGAAAACTGAAAGAAGTAATTTACTCTCATATGCCGCAAACAGATTCTCGACATCCTCTACAATTTCTAATGTCGGGGAAAAAATGGTGAATAACAGAGAAAGATGCATGATTAATTCTCTCATCCAAACCCCTTACCGTTATCCAAATCCCTTATGGTGTCTGGACATGCGGTCTGCTCACAATATTTTTAGACTTGATCCATTAACTTTTTTACTGTGATTACATTTATTTCTCCACCAGGGTTTTGCAATTACACAGTGCAATTGTCGGGCACCACCGGGTTTCTAATGTCAGACTGTTGGAAATTCCAATGGGGTTCCCCCAGTATAATAGCCTATCGGCTAAAAATTTAAGGAATTATTTTATCTTTCAGCTTTATATTATGGAAATATAATAAGAATATTGTTTTCTATGGAACCAAAAATATATCAATAATTTTCTTACAAATTATCATACTTTTGTAGTGGCTAAATTTGCATCCAAAAAAAATCCCCTTTAATTTTGTGTTTATTTTGCACGAATTTATAATGCAATGGCACAATCTTGTATGAAGTTTCCCTCATTCCTCCAATCTTATTACTCTCTTGTCTTGGGATCAATCACACATTGACAAAAATTACTTATAAAATTTAAATTTTCAAATTAAATGTCCATTGACTCCCACCCATTTTATTCCCACGTTTAGCCAACTTAATACAAAATTTACATAATTTATTGCTATGTAGTGATATTTAATGATATTCATTTGGACACACATTCATAATTTGATCATCTTAGTTTCGTTTTCAACTTACTTGACCATTCACATAACATTCATTAGAGGAACAATTCAAGTGGTATATTCAAGGAACAAAATTTAATTTATAATGATCATCTAGGATATTTGAATAGTTTCCTATTGTCTATTGGTCTTTGACATGATTGCAAAGCTATCTATCTAGGATTTAACCTAGGAGAACTTACTTCTAGTGATTTGGAAGACTCCTTCTTGGAGATCAGCAAGAAGTAAAGAAGATAATGGGCTATGAAAAATAAGTGTATAATTAACAAGAATAAATTTGGAGGTTGCCAATCAAATTCAAAGCCACAAAAGTGTTTCAAACCCATTAAATTTAGAATTGAATTATTTGATTGTAAATGTCATGGCTAAAGTAAGTTAATCTAGGTTGATTTATATGTATGTGTATACATTTTATTGGATTCACCTAGTTCATAACTAGGGAAAGATTATTTCCCATTACTCTATACATATCCATTCATATATGAATACCCACCACCTCCTCCAAATAGTGATATTCAAGAAATAAAATTTAATTATGTGTGTTGTATTATTGTTTATATATGAACATTCAACACCTCCTCCAAATAATAATATTTAGGAAATAAGTTCTAATTACATTTTTATTATGTTGTTGACAGTGACATATGGGTCAGTGCAGGATCATGGGGGTCCAAACTAGGCCCTTAAGTGACAATAAAATTTAGAAAAATAGAGTTAGACAACTTAACATAAAAATTTGAATAAGTTATTAACATAATTTAAAAAATATGTAAAAACAAAATTTATAGTAAATTAAATGTAGTTTCTAAGATACTATTCCTTTTCTGGAAAAAGTTGAATCTATTTGATAAAATTTTGAAATTTCAATGCAGTAACTAAAATTTTAAGAAAAATTAAAAAGTGGGTGTATGTCTAACCAACCTAAGTACAAGCAAAAAATAATATTATTTTTTGAAACTTTCAGTATAAGTAGAGGACACATGTACGAACGTGCTGCATTCTTTCTTTTGTCTTTTTTTGCAAGTTGTAGTGTAGGAAACAGTATCGATTTTTCACGCTTAATTTGGCAATAATTATTATTAAAATGAGCCTAATATTTGTGTGATTTAGTATTGTAATATGTTTTTCATATTTACATTAAGTTTAGGGCCCTTTTAAACTAAATGGACTTAATTGTGCCTTATTTTTGGTGTTGTAAAGTGTACCTTTACACTTTCACATTAATCTAAGGATTTATTAATTGATTGAGGTTAATTCGCCTTAATTTTCCCCTTTAATTCAAATCCAAGCCTAATTAAATACAATTTCTAAGAAATAAAACCTAACATTCATAAATGTTATTACACAACACTTAATGTTGGAAGATGTGTGTCCTAGGTAGGTGACCTAGAACCCATTCTCCACATGGCGAATGGGTCCTCACTTAGTCCTAGGACCCTATTTTTACATGATATTCAACCTTGTCCGATATGTGTCCTAGATAAGTGGCCTAGGACCCATTTTTCGTATGGCGAATGGGTCCTCACTTGGACCTAGGACCCCTCTTTGGAATATACTTTTGGTGGTATTTTAATGATTTCAAATCTATAATTAACGTCATCTTGTGATATTTGATTTTTGGGAATTAATCTTAAGATATGTAAGAGGTCATTCACTCTATTTCATCTAAGAATTTTTAACAATGCATTCCTAATTCAATTTTATGAGATCAAGATTGATTTCAAGAGCATTCAAGAGAGGATTTCTTCATCATTTATTGTATAAATCAAGATCCAAGAATTATTTCAAAGTTATGTGTATTCATGCATGTTTTTGGAGCTAATATATTGATGTAGGCTTCATGATTCAATTAAGAATTCAAGGTATCATTTCAAGCAAAGATTCAAAGTCAAGATTCACATCCATTAAAGCCATTTCATGCAAGTTGCAAACCTCCATTATCAAGGTTCATTAAATGTTTGGTGAGTTGTGATATAGGCTTGTTCATTCATCATCCCTTCATGTTTCATTATTTTATTTCAAGGTTTAATTACCAAAATTGGGTTTGACCAAGGTAAACCCCCATTCACCTAACAAACAACATTTTTCTCTCTTTGATGTGTGATTGCAAATTTTAGGTTAAATATCCTTTAAAAAAAAAATTTGTAAAGTTGTCAAAGTTGTTACCATTCTTGCAAAATCATTAAAATTGACCTACAAAATTTATTTTTGGCTATCTAACAGTGGAAATCGAGAATCTGGGAGTGCAGACACAAAGCATATTTTTCAGAGCCATAGCTAGGACCCATTCGCCATAGGGCGAATGAGTCCTCAGTGAGCCATGAAAAAGCACTTTTTGTAAAAGGTACATTGTATAAATTATCCCTTCCAAAATCTCCCTAAATTCTGTAGGTTCCATCAGTATTATGTTTAAGCTTCTAAATGCACTTTATGGCTTGTAATTTGGATTTTATTTGATGGTTTTAATCTTTCTCCCCAAAGTGTTATTTAGCTCATATCCTTGTCCTAGCATAGATAGGAAATTTGTTGATTCATACCTTGAGTTGACTCACCTAAGGGTTGGTAGTTAATTCTTGGTGTGGATCTCATTTCCTTGAATGAAATTGGAGAAATAGGTCCATCATACCCTCTCCCCCACCACCCCGCCCTTTATCAATTCATTTTGGTGAACCTTATTTTTCTATGTTTCACAAGTAAATAATTAGTTATGAATTTTTTATTAAAACTTTTTAAAAATATTAAAACTTGTTTGTCTTACCACCATAACTTGGTCAAAAATTTATGAAATTTAATTTTTCATTTTTTTATCTTATAGTATGGGAAGCATAGAATGTGCTATCCTTCAGAAGGACACATCTAAAGAATAAGCAAGATTTGACTGGTTTTACTAAGTTTGACTGAGTTTGACCAATTTTGATATGCCAAGATGATTGTCGTGCTTGATTGAAAGATTGTAGAAGTTCGCTTGGGTAGATTGTCTGTTTGAATTTTGACAAAGATCATGATAAATTTAAAGACTATGTCATGTGTGTGAGAAAATTGTGCAATGAACCCTAATGGACTAACCTAGTATGGCCTCGGGGGCTCATCAACAGATGGCCTTGCCTATGTCATACACTCAGAGACCTCGTAGTTCAACACGACCAATGACTTTGTCTTGTTGACCAAAGATTGAGTCATGATTTATTTTGACAAACCTAATAGGACTGACCTAATGTCTTAGGGGCTCAAAGATGAGCCTTGCCTACGTAGCAAGTGTGCAAAGACAACGTAGTTCGACAATGAAAAAGACAAATCAAGACTTGAATTGACATGAATGTGTTGACTAACATGACTATTTTTTGAATTTTTTTGTGTTTTTTAAGACATTTTTCAATTTTTAGGTCTTTTTTTAGGACATTTTCTGATTTTTAGGTCTTTTTTAGGACATTTTTATTTTTAGGTCTTTTTTAAGACATTTTATGATTTTAGGTCTTTTTTAAATTTTATGATTTTTAGGTCTTTTTAAGGACATTTTATGATTTTTAGGTCTTTTTTTAGGACATTTTATGATTTTTAGGTCTTTTTTAGGACATTTTATGATTTTTAGGTTTTTCTTTTTAGGTCAAGACATTTTTTTATTTTTAGGTCTTTTTTTAGGACATTTTATGATTTTCAGGATCACATGTGGTACCCACTGTAGTCTCATGATAAAAAATTTCCCCTAATCAAGTTGAGTATGAGCCAAGAAAAATGGAATGGAAAGAAAAGGTATGACTAGCATGGACAATGGACAGTATGCAAGACTTGATTTCAACCATTTTCAGCCATGGACAGAAATGTCATGATGTCAAGGTGAAGTGTTATGACAAATGTCAGAAAAGAGTATGTTTATTAGGGACAAAGGTAGATAGAGTGACAGTAGATGGCACAACAATGACTGACTACACATGGCGCATGTTTGCCAGGTTTTCACCATGGTACTTATCCAAAGCGCCTGTTTACCAAGTTTTCACTATTGGACGAATTATTTCTCTTTATTTTTTTCATCATTTTTTAAAAAAAATTTAGTAGCACCAAGATGCCTATTTGCCAGGTTTTCATCAAGGTGACGATTTTTTGTATTTTTCAATTTTTTTGTATTTTTTAGGACTTTTTCCCTAGCTCTTTGAAGCTAGGTATAAAATTGATAAATTCTAGATCCATGGACTGCCTTGACGATGCCCCGATCTTGTGTGGATGACCATCCTAGATGAAAGGACCTGATCAGGATGAGGAGTATGAGTGGCAGATATGAAGGATGATAGATCATGTGACAAATGAAAGAGGCTACGGTAGGATCCCTAATGTGCACACTATGTGGGCCATTAGGCTTTAGCTGAAAAAGGAGCTTGGGCAACCAATGAGCTAGAGTACAAGAAGGAGTTTTCGTCAAAGATACATTGAAAGACATCACCAATGGAGGGATATGATGGATATGTGAACATGGATGGATGTAACAGAGTATATTGTATGAGGGAGAGTGACATGGATATAGACCTTGGAACAACAAGTGCTTTGTTTAAACTTTTTCCTTAATAGATGCCTCCAGCGATTTCTAATGGAGAGGCATACTTTGAGAATGACTTTTTCTCATTTTCACTTTTGAATTTATTTTTGTTTTTGTCTGATAGCTTTTTATTTTGGCTATGGGACTTGTCTTGATCTTCTTTTCTTTCTTTTAATTTTTGATCTCCTTTGAAAGATATCTTGTTCATTGGATCTTTTCCTTTATTCTTTTCTTGAGCTATGATTTGTTGATCCATGTCTATGATGCGAGTGGATGTGCGTGAAATGGGGGAAGTAGGTGAAGTGAAAGAAATGTTTAGTGGATGAATGGGAGTGGTTATGCCATTAATGGAATCTTTTGGACTATCCTTTTTTGTACTGTTAACATCAAAGGAGGCTTGCACATCCTTAATGACTTGGCAAGATGACTTAGTAGAGATGACAATAGTAGATTCATATCCTAGCCCAGGGTAGGTGGGATGGAAGGATGATGATTGGATATCCTCAATAGGTCATGCTCAAAGAGTGGGTTATCATAAATTTCTTGGTCAAATAAGGGGTTATAATAGACATGAAAAGCTTGAGAGGAAGTAGATATGGCAAAGGTCGATGTGTCATCAGGGTCCCAAAAGGTTTCAATCCAAGCACGGTCATCCTTTTGTGTTCCTTCTGTAACTATCTTGACATCAACGTTGGAATTTTGATCTCTATCAGTGGCATTAGCATTGTCGTTTGCTGGTAAATTATCCATATATGATATTCTCCACATCCCATTTCATGAATTTGCACCTTGGGGTTTGATGGCGGGGTAAATGGAGTGTATGACTTGGTCAATGAAGATGGATCAATGTAGTGAGATGATGTGGCGATGGATGTGGACATGGAAGGCTTTGCAAGTCTTAATGGGTCAATGAATTCAGAAGATGAAGACGTCAAGGCTTCACGGTTGATAGGCACTTGACATTCTGAGACACCTCATAAGTTGGTACAATATTGGAATGGATCGGGGTCTCTGTATATAGTAATTTCAGTGCCTTCAAAAGGAAACTTCAAACATTGGTGATACATGGAGAAGACGACTTTCAGTGCATGGATCCAAAGTCGACCGAGTAAAATGTTGTATGGGAGGTCCAAATCCAAAACTTGACAAGTGGTGTCGACAATGACTGGCCCGATTCGAATTGGAAGTGTAATTACGCCCCAGAGGAACGTTCTTCATCATCATATGCCTTGATAACAATGCTTCTTGTGGCATTTATGCAAGCATCAGAAAATCCTAGTGCCTTGACCAATTTTAAGGAACATATATTTAGTCCTGCTCTGCCATCTACTAAGACTCGTCTGATCTTATGTTTATGAACAAAAAAATGCGATATGAAGGGCATCATTATGGTTGGATTTGGATGACGAATAGTCTTGGTCTGAAAAGGTGATATGGTGGGGATTCGTGAGATATCCTACCATGGCTTCAAATTGGCTGACATCAATATCTTGGGGAATAGAGGATTCTTGCAATGTTTTATCTAGGATGGCCTTATGGGCAGGAAAGACGCGTAACTCAAGGATAGAGATTTGTGCGGGTGTTTTTCTAAGCTGATCAATAAGATTAAAGTTTCCTTTAGGTTGGGACTGCTTGTTTTGTGGACACGATTGCAACTGCAAAGTGGACAGGCCAGCTATTGTTACCTTTGGTTGTCTAGGGGAAGGAGGGCCGACTATGGGGACCTTTTCGCTGCAGGTGGTGACATTGCATTCAAGGGCCTTTCTAATGGTGACTATGCAGACATGTTCATTAGTTGTTCTAATGTGATGAATGATAGGTCCCCCAGAATAGTCATATCCAATATGGGCATAGTTGGCTCGACTATTGTTATTTGTATTTGACATAGAAGGGTTTCCAAAACCATGATCCTACAGTGGGTTCTTGTGTATTGTATGATTTTCATTAGAAGCAAACTGTGGTCCACCAACTTCAATGATACACTTTTCAATAAGGTCTTGTACCATATTTTTCAATTGTCTACAAGAAGAGATTTTGTGTCCTTTTATTCAATGACAGTCACAAAATGTGTTATCATCCCACCAAGATGGTTTAAACTGCCTAGGGTTGTATGGTTTTGGGTCCTCAAGTGTGATGACACCATTTTGAAGGCATTTCCTGAGAACTTCTTCAATAGGCTCACCCAAAGGAGTGTATGTATGTCCTCTAGGGAATTGTTTGGGTTGCCTAGGCTTCCTTTGAATTTGATTGTTTTGATTGCCTTGGTTATTATGATTTTTCTGGACAACATTAGCAGCATAGGTTTATGTCATCATCTTTGTGTTTTGTGGTTGTGTCCCTTTTAGAGTAATCATAGGACCTACAGCATTGATAGCCTTAGCATCGACAACACCATCGTTGGTGACATGTTTGTTCTTAACCCAGTATTTGTTTTTGTCCACAAAAGGAGGGTTTGTATTTTTGTTTTTGGGACCGTATTTTAGTCTTCCTTCAACAATGAGGGATTGCTCAACTTGGACACCCTGTTTAACTAGGTTTGCAAAAATTGTGCAATAATGAACATGCAAGCCATTTTTTAGTGGGCCCAATAACATTTGTATGAACATGTCAAATTTTTCCTTTTCAGGTATGTCTATATGACAGCTACTCACTAGGCCCTCCATTTTTGAAAGAATTGTAAAAAGGTTTCACCCAAATCTTCTTGTGTGAGTCGGCATAAGTTGGTGATGGAGGTGTCTATGTCAATGTTGTATGTGTAATTTTTCATGAATTTTTCAACAAGTTCTTTCCATGACTGAATTTCAGGTTGAAGTGTATAGAACCATACCAAGGCTGGTCCTACGAGGCTTGTAGGAAACAGTCACATTAGATATGTGTGCTCATGAGCAATATTCACACAACTTGCTATGAACTTTCTGATGTGGTCAAGTGGATTTGTTTTACCCTTGTATTTGTTGAAGTTTGGAGCCACATAACCATGTGGAAATGGTGGCATGTACAAAGTTGTATCAAAAGGATATGGACATAATTCGTATGGCATTTGCATCTTCTTATCAGAGGTTTTCATATTTTCCATCTATTTTTGAAGGTCATCCACTCTTGCTAACAAGGCGTGTACAATGGGATCATTGGTTGCCTGAAAGTAAGGTATGTTATGATTAGGTGTTTGCTAATATTACCATTTGTAAGTGGGAATTTTTTGTTGAGTATGAATCTGGGACGAGTATGTGGGAATATGTGACCCAGCCATGTTTGTTTGTATTTGAGGTATCTAAAATTCCTGACTCATTTGATTTCCAAAGTTACAGATTTGTTGTGTCATTTGAGTTCCTTGTCCTTGTTGAAAGAATTGTCCATGTAGCATGTTGGTGTTTGTTCCTTGGGAGTTTCCATGTGGTGCATTGATATTTTGTCCTTGTCCATGTGTGATGTTCATATTTTGTCCTTGTCCATGTGGGATGTTCATATTTTGTCCTTGTCCATGTGGGATGTTTAATTGCGATGATGTATTAATGTTGTGTTGAGGGCCTTGAATGAAGACTCGTCGTGGGTTTCCTCCAAAGGGATTAAATGAGATTCCACCATAAGGATGTAATGAAGATGCCCCCATTGTCATAGATGAAGATCCCAACATAGGGTTTGTGGGATTTTCTCCCATTGATGTGGACCCAACGGTTATTCCTATCATTTGTGATGATGATGTGGACGTTGTAGGCATAGATATAGTAGATGTTCCTCAAATAGATGTTGTATTAGTTGAGGTGGAGGTTTTTTGACTTGTGGTGCCACTAGATGTCACATTAATAGTGTTAGTAGCAACTTGTGTGGTGACCACAATGTTATTGCTATTGGGGGCATTGTTCGTGTTTTGATGAGATGTCATGGTTTGTGTCGCATTGTCCAGAGAAGGTCTTATGGTATTAATGTCAAAGCCTTTTGGTAGTTTTTCCCCTTGGTCCAAAAGCATAGAAAGGTATCTTCTAGGATCATTCAAGACCAATTCTTCTACAAATGAAGCTATGTCAGGGTTTTGAGTGACAGCATCTAAATCCTCAGCTAGTACCTGTCTATTTTGGTCTCTCTATATGAATTGTTCAAAAAGTGGATTTTGAAAGGAAGTTGACATGCTCATGGATGATTGTACGTTCAAATTTCCAAATGATTCATCATAAATCCAGTCATTGGGATTGGTGTTGGTGTTGGTGTTGGTGTTGTTGTCAAAGTCTTCTCCAAAGTCTGCCATTTGTCTTTTCTTTCTTTGAAGTCTTGTTTCCACCATCAAGGAAATTGCTCAAATGAAGATGATGAAAATGCAAGTATGACACTAGTCTATGTTTTTTTCTTTTTGTGTGATAATGGATGACAATGAAAAGAGATGATAATGCAAGTATGCCCAAAGTCAAGGTGACTAGGATGATGGTGCAAAGAGATGATAATGCAAGTATGCCAAAAGCCAAGGTGACTAGGATGGCGATGTTGACTTGGATGACAATGTTGATTAAGAAAATGACAATGTAGACTAGGAAAATTGCAAGGTCAAGGTGCAAAATGAGGACTAATGAGGAACTAATGCAAGGTCTAGGTTCAAAATGACAACTAGGATGAATGATATTTTTGGATTTTTTTTTGGGAATAAAGTATGCAAGGTAGGAACTAAAATGAATGCAATTTGGAGATAGGAGTACCTAAGCACTCTAAGCTTAATCTTTGTTTTCGATCTTAGTTACCAAAGGACTTGTTGAAAATGACAAAGTGACAAGGTTAAGATGACTAGTGAGTTTTCCTAACTAGACTGTTGAGTTGGAAATCCTCACAAAAAGGACAATGACTGAAAATAGAAATGAATGATGAAGTCCAAGATAACCTAGTTTCGAAAGCAATGATTTTGCAAATTATGATAAGGTTGGCCTAACCCAAAGTATGCAAAAATGAAAAGCTATGGTAAAGCTAATATTGAAAATGATGATTATGAAACCTAATGGATGAAATCAAAAATTTGAAAGTTTAATCCTAGGGTCAAAAATGCAAACTAATGGTTGAATGATAAATATTTTGAGCAATTTCAAAGTTGGTTTATGATAGAGTCCTCTTGGAAAAAGTGTTTAACAATAGGCTGACAGTGTTTAGACTTATATTTTGGTTTGCATGAGGGTTTTGTTGCTATCATACAAATGTGTCATTTCGGGTCACGAATGCATCATAGTATGGAAAATGTGTTTTAGTTTAATCAAATGCAGTTCAATAGTTATGTCGCAAGTTGCAAAATTTTTAGTTTTATGATGTATAATTTGAGGAAAAAATCTTATCTATCCAAGGTCGAATGTTTTTGTCCAGAGTTGTGAATGTGGTGAATACTATTTGAAAATCCAGAAAGCACTTGACAAGCACAATGTTTTAGTGTAAGCAAACACACGTAAGACAAGCATGATCCTAATATTCCAAGGGTTTGTATACTTGGTATAGCCCACTGATATACCCCGGATTGGTGTTGAACACCTCTTCTTCTCAAGAGTGGATAGCTTAGAAGTTTGGTGGCACTGGCTCCTCTCCATGGCACTCACTTCTACGAGCACACCAACTTCAAATTCTTGGGTAGTCACTTCCCAAGAACTGTTATCTCTACTCAAGGGACTTCAGTAGTGAGTATCTTTGGGCATGATACTGTACCCTACAATATACAAAGTAACGGCTGAAAATGGTTGGCTTCTAAAATAATAGGTGTCTAGTAAGGGCATCTGTTCGAGTGGCCACACATGGGGTGAGAGATTAATCACTGATTAGGTAGCACTCTAGCCTGAAGAGGTTACACTCAATAGGGTTTATGGTAGTACTACTCCATCTGTGTGACACATCTGCACTCGTGGTACTTGAACTTTCCTCAAGCACCCATTTTATATCCTGGCTAGAAGTGGATTGGCTTCAGCCTATTACCGGTCAGGTCGTCCCTTAAGGTGAGTACTTTTTTCCCTTAAGGAAGGCCCATTTCTAGAAATAATAATCATTTCTCTTACACCCAGGATTGCTCGAAAGCACACGGGGAGAGGATACTTCGATTATTAAGTCATGAGGGTGACAAAAAATAAGGTGGTTCTAGTTTTATGATCACCTAGCTTTCACAAGGTGAGAGCATAATCACCTACCACCTTCAAGCACAGTCAGAAAAAATCAAGCACATGTTCATTTTAATGCACCAATGGAAGTGTTTTCTAAACTAGAAATTGCAAACATATTGTTTGAGAAATGAGTTTTCGACTAACGGAATTGCAAAACCACAAGTTAGTAGTTTCATAAATGTCTTGGAACAATGAGAAAGCTGCAAAAAGCTAAGTTAGGAAAAGAGATTAAAAACCAAACTAAAAGTCAGTAAATAACTAAACTAGAAAATGAAGAGACTAAACTAAACTAAGAAAAGGAAATCAAAGAAAACTAAAAACTAAGATCTCAATTTTTTTTGCTCCAAAAGAAGCAGTTTTTGGGAGCCCCACTCCAAAGCCGCACGCTATAAACAGAAGATTAGTAAAAAAAAAAAACTTGAATGAAAACAACAAACTAAAATAGTGATAACTTTCTCAAAACTAAATAAAATTTTAAATCGTAGATATCTATGGAAAGCTAAGACATAGACCTTCAAAACCCAGAAAATTTTTTGCAAAATCCTACACAACAAAAGTATTATAAACAAAATAATATTCGGATATTAACAACTAAATCTTAAGAAGTTGTGATCACTTAAACGGCCATAACTTTCTCAAATATTAACAAAGTTTTAAACCGCTTGAAGTTTTCGAAAAATTAAGAATGAGGCCTACAAAACCCAGACAATCATTTTAAAATATTTTATGTACTTATTTTTTTGTGCTCAAAAGAAGAAGATGGTATTTCATATGAATTCTTGGCTGTAACCTGCAAAACAACGAAAATAAACAAGAAAACACACAAATTTCTCTACAAAATTTTAAGATTCACATCGGATTCACCAATGTGAGATGGGGTTAAAAATCAAATAGCATAAACAAAGTGACAACCAATACTTCTAAACTATTAACCTCATCCAAACAAGAGAAAATAATGAAAGCATAAGGAAAATAGAACATCAAATCAAAATACTCCCCATGCTTGAACTTGAATCACTTCTCTTGCTCTCCTATTTCTCCTTTTGCAAATATTCCCTCAGATTTGTAGTCTAACTTGTACAAATACCTACAAATTGTAAGTAGAAAGTTGGAGAAGAATAGTTGTTAAGGTGAAAATGGAGAAGGAAGTTTACTTTTATAGACAACCTTTCGAATGGACGGCTGAGATTAATCTTCTAAAAAGATTCCAAGATCAATGGATGGGAATGCATGAGAGGAAGGTTATGAAATGGATGGTTGTGATTAAGTCTCAGAAAAGATGCCAAGATCAACAATCTAAAATTGATGCACCAAAAATATGCCATGCATGGAAAATCTATGACGTCGACGACCATGACACCTGACAGCTATGACAGACATGCAAGACATGCAGGCTATAACAGAAATAAATGTTATGATAGGGGATTATGACAAAGCATCTTTGACCACGTGGTGCATAAATAATTTATTTTAAATAATTTATTCAAAAATGGAGAGAGTGGAGGAAATGGACAAGTGGAAAATAAATTATTTATTCAAATTATTTATTTGGAGAAAATGAAAAGAGGAGCATTTAATTAAATTTATTAATTTAATTAAATGGAGAGATGAAAATTAGACCTTAAATAATTAATTTAGATTAATTATTTAATAGGGGAGGTGGCATGCGATAGTTAAATAATTTTAATAATTACTTAACTATAGAAGAATTAAAGGACCATGAATAGATAAATAATTAATGGTAATTATTTAACTATAGATGAAAGGTGACAAAATAATTAAATAAATAATAATTTATTTAACTATTGAAGAAGAGGGAACTAAAAAGAACCTCACGGTTTCGTTCAGGAGGTCGATTCAACAAATTTTGACTATAAATTTGTCCAATTTTGGCCATCAGGAGCTTTTAAGGAATTTTTTTTGTATAAGGGCCTGTATGAACCCTATACGGATTCCTATGCATGTAATTTGAAAAAAACAAAATAAAATTAGTGATGCGATTAGTTTATTTAATCAAACAAGATAGAATAAAGATTAGAAAGTGAATTAATTAAATAATTATTAAAAATTATTTAATTAATAGAGTAATATGATCAAACATAATTGAATAACTAAAATTATTCAATTATCGAAGGATGAGGATGAAGAAAAATGACACTCACAGGCTGAGAACATTTTTCATTGTCTACAAAAATAAATATCTTTGATGATGTTGAGCTTAGATTTGATTCCTCAACAATAAGTGATCCTAAATTGAAAGAGCCACTAGAAAAATTCATGAAACCAAAAAAGAAACTTCAAAAACCATCATTATCCAAAAGGAATTTTAATATTAGAATTAAATAGATAAATTTTGAAAAACCACATGAATTGTAATAACTAGAATCCTCTAGAATATTTTCCAATCCATATTGGAAATAACAAAGAATATTCAATGGAAAGAGATAGATATGAGTTGATTTTACCTAACTAGCTAGAGATTAAAACACTCTGACAAGATGTTCATGAAAGTCCATATTTGCAAGTTGATTCTAGAATGTTTAACATGAATCAAAGTGACATAATAGAGAAATAATCCATTATAAATATCATGAATTTTTTATAAACATCACTTAAAGTATCATAATAAGAATGTACATCCATTAGAAAATTCTTAATGACACACATCTCTAAAAATTGCCAAAGGAAAAAATTATGTTTTTGAAAAATGTGACAAAAGATAAAAAAAAAAAAAAATACCATCCTTCATAGAGAAAAGGAAAAGTCACTCAAGTTTTTCTTTAACAAATTGTTGAAGTTCACAAAAAAAACTTAAAATCGTTACAAAAATCTAAATATTCTTAAAATTTCTTTGGATGCCTAAACTAGCAACCCAATCAACAAGTTGATTTATTTCTTGAAATATTTAAATGATTCTACATAAGAATAAGACATTCTTGAATGAGACTATGAATTCTTCACTATTTAGCTTCTCAAATTTTTGAACCTTTTAGTTTCATTTAAAAAAAAAAATCATTAAAGGTTAGTTAACATACCCATTTGTAGGAAACATATAATATATTCTATTTCTTCCTTCCATATTAGTCATGTTAGAACCAAAAACTAATTTCCCATCCCAATTACAATATATTTATGGTTTCTAAGAATATCACTCCCTTCAACAAATTATATTATTTTTTGAAACTCTATCAAAGTTATTTTTAAAAAAATATCAATTTTTTTAGTCCTAGAATGACCAGACCCTATGGAGTGGTAGATGGTATTTCTTTGTCATCATATTATAAACATGTGGTAAGTTCAAACTCATTTATACCTATAATTAACTACAAAAAAATACACCTATGTTAGGATTTTATTTGAGTATTTTTGGATGGAATGAGTGGTGGATTTGTTGGTTCAATCCCTTTGTTTGATGAATGGTGTTATGTTTGGATGTGTTATAACTATAATTTTTCCATTTACAAACAACAACACAAAATATAATAGTATGTAAAGATTAACATTTCTTCAAAATAGAATGGTGTTTGTAATGGGTACTGGCCCTTCAAGTTTTAATCTAATCAAAACATTTCTTCAAAATGGAAGGGAAAGATACCTTGTAATAAAACTAACCTCTAGAACTCTAAACCAATTTATTTCATTATGCCTATCTTTTTTTTCTTTAGCAAGGGTCCAAAGGTTATCAAAATGTCTACTCAAGGAAAGAGATTTTATATATTTTTTCTTGAAAGTTAAAATTTTCAATAGCTAACAATTCACACCCTCTCTATCTAAATGAAATACTAGACAACACATGTAAAACATGAACCTTGGAATTGGTTTAAGCACAAACATAAGATATGATGAGTAAAGCATTGGAGATTCACATATAAAAGTTGAAAATACTCAAATAATCAATAAACTGTATTCAGCTCATGACATCCCACAACAATAATTAAACTATACTCAACTCGTGAAACTACTTACACAATCACACAAATCATCTTAAACAATGATTTTAGTAGCAAGTAGGCATCAAATTAACAATGGCTCAAAGTCTAAGTGCCAATAGCACTTGTTTATAATTCTTACACTAAAAAGAGTCTTCTTGCAATTAAAAAAAGCTCAAAATACAAAACTACTCAAATTTTAGATCATCTAAAATAAGAAATCTTGAAATAGACCTCAACTAAATATTAAATACATCCTAAGATTTAAACTTGCTAGTAATTTATCTAAAAATATCAATCCTTCAATAATAAAAATGGCTAAAGATAGTCAATATAATGCATGCACAACCTTTCATAGTGATTTTTACATAGTTCCCTCATTCTAACCATGAATGATCCCAAGAAGAAACTAGAAACCCTAGCAACCGCTGATAAATTACTAGATAATCTTGGTGACTTGAATCTAATTTCCTATTAAGAACATGTTGCATTCTCTCATTGTGTTTAAAAACTTGTAAAACTCAGTGATTTAAAGCCCCAGGTATCGTCAATAATTTCAATCAAAAAAAATTATCCTTAGCATGATTATTTAACAAAAAAAAATTATTGCAAGCCCTTGTTTATGGGGCTATCAATGTTAATTTTCCAAACCTGGTACTATGCATCAAATGTCACTACCTCCTTACAACTAGGTCAAATTAAACTCTAATGATGCATCAAAATGGAACCCCAAAACTTTTTGTGCTATCTACCTAATGAAAAATGAACATGGTAAGCTTATTAGAGCAACTCCAAAAATTGACTAAAATGACAAATGATAAATGGATAATGTTACCTTAGGCATGAAACCTTGTCAAAGTGATGTTCAAAGCATAAGTTGTCACAAAATTTGATTGATGGATGTTTGGGTTGCTTGATATACATGTAAGAGGTTAGTTGACAAAGCACAATAGATGATTGTATCTGGCATGTGGATTCCATAACTCAAACATCTTCATAAAAATGGAATAATTGATCATAATAGCTCCATGTTCATATTTTCTTTGTTGATTATTTGGAATACTAAGAGGGGGGTGAATCAGTATTCCATAAAACCATTTAGATGTAAACCACCCACTTATTAAAGCACATATGACTGAAAACTAGAATGAAGACATTGAAATGAACATCAAAACACAAAACATATCAACACCAAATTTTTACGTAGAAAACCCAAAATGGGAAAAACCACAGTGAGGATTAGCTCACAATATAATATATCTAGATATAGAATATTACAGGGCTCACTGCTAGGACACACTGACCTTAGAAGGCTCACAACCAAAATATACAATGAAATGGCTAACCACCAAGATATAAAAGATATGGCTCACTGCCAAGAGTATGAACTAATGGAATGCACCTTCAATGTGTTTTTTCAATTCCAATGAGGCTTTGAATGTGAAGTACTACTCTGCATAGCAATCGCATAACAATTATGATTTGATCCTTGTCTCCTTCCATAGTATGTTGCTCGCAAATAATAAATCATTTAAGCTTGCACAGCCTTTCCCCTTTTTTCACGCACTTATGGGTATGTGCAGGATCATCATGGAAAAAACAGGCCCTTAAATGGCAAAAAATTTAGAAAAATCAGAGTTAGGCAACTTGACGTAAAAATTTGAATAAGTTATCTATATTATTTCAAAATTATGTAAGAATAGAATCTGTGGAAAATTGAATGTAGTTTCTAAACTACTAGGTTTATTTAAAAAATAAAAATCTATTTGGTGAAAATTTGAAATTTCAATGTAGTAGTACTTAAATTTCAATGAAAAAATAAAAAGTAGGTGTATGTCTAACCACCCTAACCACAATAAAATGATAATATTTTTTTATAATATTTTATATATAAGTAGAGGACTCATGTCTAGATGTGATGCATATTTTTTTGTAATTTTTTTCCAAGTAAATAATTAATTATGAATTTTTATTACAACTTTTAAAAAATATAAAAACTAGTATGTCTAACCACCTTAACTTGGTCAAAACTTCATGAAATTCAATTTTTCTTTTTTTAACCCTATAGTATGTGAAGCATAGAATGTGATGCATATTTCGGATTCAAAAAATGTGATGTCGTTTGAAAGCTATAGATGTTTTTCAATCAGCATATCAATCAGGACTTTAGTTGTAATTATAATAAAAAATGAATAATAATTATTTATTAAATTCAAAGTATAGCATAATTTATATTGGTGGAAAGCTGAGAATCTCCTTTAAAAACCCTTTTTGTTTCATCAATTTTGGGTAAAAAAATGTCGTCAGCCACATACCCATGATATTGCCACTTTTTGGCCCATCATGATCTTGCACATACCCTTATTCACACACTCCTTATCTCACCACAACTCCAAAAAATTCTTATGTATATATACAAGTATATTTCATACATCAATTAGGTCGGCCTAATTAGATGTAAGAAAACCAATAAAAAATAACTCATGTTGGCACCATATAAGATTTAAAATATTTTTATCACGTTGGCATAGATTTGTAAGGGGTCCAACTAATATATGAAAAGTATGATTATTCTTCTTAATACATGTCATATATTAGGTCGGCCAAGATTAGGACATAATCACAAAAACTCCAAACCAACACATACTTCAAGTAAGACACTTTTCAAATTCGACATTACTTTAGTTTCTCATCACATTAACATCAAAGGGATCACTATTAGAGACGCGACACTAGAATGTTCTTTCGAAGAATATGTGGAATCTCCCACATTGGCATACTGAACAGAAAAAAAAATTGTAGTATATAGAGTTAAACTATGTCATTGATAACTTTATGTACGCAACACAAAAATTCTCAAGATCACGGATATAGCTGTCTAAATGAGTCATAATAATGAGATTAAGAGAGTAGATTCATATCTCATCTTATGGTGAATTTCAAACTCAAAAACCAATGTACTAGCTCAATAGTAGATAACACTTCCGATAGAGATCAGCTTCTGGTATACCAAATATGTTTCCCATCATGATGCCATAATTTTGACATCAATGACAACATTGGAATAATCAAAACACTTCATGCTCATGTTGCAAGGTTCCCACATTTCCAACATTCTTCTTTCTTCCTAATGTAATACAAGAACATGATATTGATTGATTAAATTGTTAAAACAATTCTACTAATTTTACCATTGAATTTTCCTTGACTTCTTTTAGGATGCTCAATTGCTATTCTAAAAATGTTGGCTCTTTCACTAGGATTGCCTAAGATTTTAAATGGTGAAAAAGACTTACATATTTATATGCATTTATTTAATTTCCTAAAAAATTAATTATCAACAGTCGACAAATGAATTTGAAATTTCTAAATATAAAATACCAATAATGAAATGTTTAAATAAGGGCCAAGATAGGCTAGACAAGGGTGCTAGCACTCATGTCTGGACCTTTTTTGGGGGATTTTGTGTCATTAAATAAATTTGAAATTATCATTCCCAATTTAATTCTTATTTTTCAAAGGTTATCATAAAATGAGAAAATTACAAGCATAATTAGGTCCAATCACATTGGGGGGAGCTAAACCTAGTGTGAAATTGTTAAGGGTGAAAATTTATGACAAGTTACATCAAGTATTTTTTAATTGAAATAGATATTAGCTTTAAATGTTGAAGTGTGTAAAAATATAATCCAATCGATTAGTTAAAAATACATATAAAACTATGACTTCCTTTCCTAGACAACTTTCGCTTGGTCACACTAGCTCAACACAAAGCAATGATGAGTATGGGGTGTGGTTTCTGAAGAAATTTAAAAACGTAAAGACTATCTCAGATCTCTAATAGATAGTGGATTTTGATGCCTCCTCAAATGTTGTGTGAGGGCCTCAACTTATCTCTATTTCAAAAACTATCATATTTTTGTTTCCTCCTTTTTATATCATTTTAAGGCTTATGCTCTTTTTTGGCCTCTCTACGCCTTTCTCCAATTTCTAGGGACATTTTTTCTATGTTTTTTGGTCCCTCGGCTACACTTTCACTGCAAACTTTATTATACTCTTATGTATTTCCACTTACTATCAATATATATATAGTTTAGCTTATTTCCTTTTATTTAAAATAAAATAACATATAAAAGAGAAAATGTGTTCTTTATTTTTCAAATATACATGTACTAAAAGCAATAATTTCCATAGAAAACCCAATTTTAGCTTTTTGTAAACTAAGTCTACAATTTTTAAGCCTAAAAAGTTGAAAATCCTATGAAATTAGGGTTTTTCTTTTACAACTTTTCTCTTAGAAAATATCTTGAGCTACAAAATTATTTCCTCACATAAGAAAGAAAGAAAAAATTATCTCATATTTCTTAAATCGTGTATGTTAGATCAAATGCTAAAGTCTTCTTTGGAGCATAATCTCAATTAGTTGGGATTTAGCAACTTGTGGCACTAAATTGGAATCATTAATATTGGTTGTAGGACATAATAACCCGACCAAAATAACCCTAGAAAGAATAACCCGGTCACAATAACCCAAGGATAAAATAACCCAAGGTCATAATAACCCAAGCCAAAATAACCTGTGGTTAGAATAACCCATGGATAGAATATCCCCGTAAGAATATAGAAAAAGGAAAAAAAATTATAAATTACATGTATGTTGCTAAAAAACTTTATTAGCTTGATCTAAAATGACCATGGGTTATTCTATCCATGGGTTATTTTGACCATGGGTTATTCTGTCCATGGGTTATTGTAGTGCCTCTCATGTTACTGATACTTTTGATACTACTTTGTGTGTGTTTTGATTCTATGTGGTTTCTGATTATGCTTGATGCTTACTGGATACTCTGTTAGACATCTTTTCTGCCATGTGTTTGGCGTGGTAGACAGTTATGTTTATTTTCTTCTGCTAGTTGGACTTATGTGTGGGATACTTATGTTGATGTTACTGAGTGTGATATATTGATGATGTGATATTTAGATTTTGATTACTGTATTTGATTTGGGTGAAGGAGATGGGGTGGCATCAGTCATCCATGAGCGCTCTGCCTCACCACAACTCTCTTTCACAATGTGTTTGATTATGAGTTATATGCATATATGTATATGTTGTTTGACGTTTGGTGTTATGCAGGAGTGCAAGTATCGAGTGCCAACTCCACCTGCATTGTCGAGTCTGAGTGCACCCTACATACCCAATGGTTTGATGTGGTTCGGGAGTGGATAAGAAAGTACCCCCGTCTGTGTCAGTGGTTGGTCCAGTGATTGTTCATGTCTTATCTATACTTCATCCATATGGGTATGATTTTAATTTAAGTGATTTACTTTCATGAGTTTCATAATGTTGCAAAAGTTGTGTTTATGGCTTTGACTAATGTATTATTATTTTAATTTAAATACTATCCTATGGTGTGAAGTATTAAGTAACTAAATGTTCAATGTTGAAAATGGTATCAATTCTTTTGGGAAATAATTGTGTGCATTAGCATTTATTATTATTGTGAAATGTGAATTATCATTTAATTTAAATCAATAGAAGTTAATAATTTATTTTATTGGTTATTTAAAAATTAATTCACATAAATTATTAGTGTGATTGATATTATTATTAAATAGTAATTTAATAGTACATTTTAATTTTAAAGGTGGCTAAGTTAAATGTTGTTTTATTTATTTTAATGTTATTTGATTGTTTTTTGAAAGTCAACTTTTATTTAAAAGGAATTACATATTAAATGGTTGCATAAAATAGTGTTAGTTAATTGAAGAAAAATTCCTTTTTCGAAATAAGAAAAAAGAAGGAAATTGTGGCAAGTGGCATTTGCATGGGAAAATATGTCAGTAAATTTATAGCAAGTTCTGATTTTTGCTTTTTTTAAAATTTATATCCAAATAGTGCTTTTTCAGAAAAACAAGGAGAAAAAGAAAAAAAATGAAATTTCTATCTGCAACTCAAAAATGGTGAAATTTTTCTGAGAATTAAATCCTTTGTGTTTTTCTTTGAATTTCTATTTAGAGGAATTTATATTTTAGTTTTATGTTAGGCATTGTTCTCGAAATTGTTTTGTTGGGGTTTCGGATCTCTAGATTGCTGAAGGTTGTGGCTAGCTGGATACGCTCAACACAGCACTTTGTCCTTGAATCAAATTAAGTGAAAGACTCCAGGTATTTTTTAAAATCCGTGAAAAAATCTCTGTAAATTTTCAGTTTAAAAAAGAAAAGGATTTCCAAAAAAAATAAAAAATTAAGATTTATTTATGATTACTGTGAATTTTGGAATTTTTGTTTGTGAAATCCAATTCTCTGTGAATGTATACCAGCCTATAGCTTTCCCCTTCCATTCATTTCCTGCCCTATGTATTTTATATTGGTTTCTATTTGAGAATAATCAAATTTTCGTTTCCTTCTGTCCATTGTAATCTCTCAGCCAAGATCCTATGTAAATTGTCTTTGTCAGAGATCCTGTGTAGTCTCCATAGAAGACTGCCCAGTTTTAGATAATCAACTGTTATCATATTTATGCTCCCCCTTGTGGTATAAAATGAAAACAAATAAACATTTGTTGCAACTCTATAGATTGTTTGGAAGATGAGAAGATAGAACTAATAAGAAGTGTAAGTATCCACAAAGCATAGATTACGTCAGGAGCATACTGGTTTTGCAGGAAGCTAAAGCAAATAAATAAATAAAAAAAACAGAGATTAATCTGGCACATGTAATCCCAATATTTTCTTCTGGAATAAAGCTTACATTTCACCTGTAGAAACTAGACTTTGTAGGAAGAAAATACCATAAAACTAAGCATGATTTTACCAATAAAAAGAACAAGATAAGAGGTTTGGTGGATGCAATAGCGGAATTAATGCTAATCAGTTTTGGGCTACCTCAGCTGCCTCTTTCAAATCATAATTAAATAGATTAAATTCTTCTTTTGTCAGTGTACTCCTACCCTTGGCTATTACGTGATCTTCACATTTACCCAGCACCTTTAAATACCATTATCTTCAATCTGTACTACGTCTTCCTTTGGCGCCCAACAGAGGAATATGTGGGGAATGGTTTAGGAAACTATTAGGGAATTATGTTTATATGTTTGATCTTTCATGTCAGTTACCGTATTGATATTTACTCTCAGGTCAGGCACAAGTAAGTTGCGTCTGTCAATATATTAGGTATTGTGGTCAATCACAAATGTAAATGCTCCCACCTACTCCTATCGTAGGCACCCAAATAAAAAAATTCAAATGGGCGTCCAATTAATCATATTCAACATACCAGTTTCCCTCCCTGTAGTAAGCTTGAAACGTAGGTGATGAACTTTGCGCAGGTGAAGAAATAAATTCAGAGTGATTTGATATCCATTCTTATATTTTATAATTTTATCATTAACTATGCCTGCGAACATCAACATATTCTGTATTATGGCCACCGTAAATATTAATTTGAAGAAGACTTTCTTCTTTTAAGATGAACCTCAATATACCGACTAAATTCTCCCATAAGCTAATGGCTGAAACAAAGTAAAACATGTTTCTGTTGTTCATGCCCAGGCATTTCATTGTGCCATAAATTAAATCTGAAATTAATGATAATGCTGAAACATTTAAATTATTAATGGTAATATTAAATACTGACATTAATATTTGTATTCATATTATCAGCATCATTCAAATAATGTTAAATGTGACATTAATACTAGTAACAAAATTAATGTTAATCACAAGATTAATACTAGATTTTTAATTAAAAGAGAAAGGCATAAAGAGATTTCTTTTTAGGTTATATTTTCTTTAAATATCAGTCTAGACGGTTGTTGAGATTAGGTTCAAACTTAAGCTGTAAATGACACCCTCATAAAATTAAACTCATCAGTTATAGCTGAGCGCGCTGGATGGTTGAAGCGTTTTGGGAGAGTCCCGAAAAGCCATGGACTCGAGTAGTTGGCAGAGTAATTATGGCACCAGTAAAAATGGAAATCTTTAATGCTAAATTTTAAGGCAACTGACCTACGTTACCCTCCAGCAGGTTACTTTAAGTTTTAAACTAAATTTTAAAATGGTATCCCTGGATAATTTGCATTATTTGTAAGAGGACATCTTCAATCAAATCAAATGGCAGACAATAATTAATGAGATAGCTAGTGGTGGACGCATCTCAGTCAATAATTAATGAGACAGCTAGAGGTGGACATATCCAGAGGATCTCACAGTGGACATAGCAGCAGTAAGGTACAGCAGGGATGATAAATGCTTGTGGGGCGTTCTTGGTCCTTTGAAAGCATGGCTTACCTTACGACCATTTAGACTTAGCGTAGGTGGATGGTTAATAGCTGTTAGAGTGGTGCTCATCTAGGTCACCTCAGTCTTAACCCATATATAATGGAATCAAGTATCTTTAAGCTGGGCATAAAATAACGAGGACAATAATAACCAAAAATGAGAAACTAGTAAAAAAATAAAAATAAATAAAGTTGTGTAAATTTACCCATGTTGCAAATTAGCACAAAAGTCACCAAGTAAAATTTCTATGAAATATACTGAAAGCTTCAGTAAGTAGCGAAATGCCTTCGTAGATAACATGTTGCAATGAATAAATATGTCTGGCAACCTCCATTTATGTGTGCATAACTGATTAAGGAAATATTTTTTAAAAAGAGAGAGAGAGAGGAGATCTTATTGTATATAATAATAAATAAAACAAAAGTTTAGGCATTCCTTCAATAGATACAATAATACTGAACCATTTGCAGCACCAAGCATAAGGAAACAGCCTCATAGTTTAGTTACTATTCCAATTTCCTTGGCACAATCTTCTGCTTAGTCTTCCACCATGCTGGTACTTATAACAATAGAAAAAAAATAAAAAAAAGATTCCTCAAAGAGAATGATAGAATAAATAAATATCAAAGATAAGATCTGCCATAAAATAAATTTACATACTTATTCTTCAACCGTGAGACCCCAATCTACCTGTGTCACCAAATTTTCTTGCTTCTCTTAAATCTGCTTCACACAGCCATATCACACTTCCTTGCAGAGATGTGGAGGTTTTAAAAAAATTAAAATAAAATAAAAAAATGTGTAGGTTTTCTTGTCAAAAATATGGGCATGACAGGCCCACCTCTATGTTACATCCAGTATGTGGACTATTTTAAGTTTAATTATTGATTATGCCCGATGATACCATTGATGATAGGAGATTTAGACATTTCTATTCATGTGATGGTTTGACTATGCTACATCTAGTACTTGGATTATTTTGAGCTTGGTTATTGTCTATCCCTATTGATATCATTGATGACAGGATATTTGAACATTTAATTTAATATGATTATTTGATTTTGATTATGTGACATGCTAGCTAACTATGATGATTGATCTAATTTTATGTTGGTTATTGAGTTTGTTCAATTTGAATCTGAAAACTTAATGATGAAGGGATGAAACAAGTGGTGTGAACCAATCATGTTGCAATTAGATGAGTATGAAAATTAATGTTAATGAAAATGAGATAAGATAGGTGGCTAATGATTTTTCAATTATGTTATAGGATCTTTATGCTATACAAATTATGAAACTTGTGTGAATGCAATTGTGATTCAAATGATTTGATTATTATATGAATATGATTTACTTGGATGGATTAACGTGTGTATTGAGTGTGCAGGTACATTTTCCATGGCCAATGGAAATTGGAGGCAACTCTTGGGAACCCTATGTAAATTAACCAGTGAAACCGAGCTAAAGTCCATATGAAGGGACTATAGTTCCATCATGTAATTATTGATGTTATTTGTGAATGTTTTTAATTTGGTTTTTATTGCCACGTCAGTCCATCTAGGAGGTGAGTTGTCTATCCAAGTGGACAAACTCGGATTTGAACTTTTAGGCACTTTTTGGGGATTGAAAAGTGATATTTTTTAAGCGTTTTTATGGGTTTAAGGTCCCTAGGGCAGGTACCTATGGGTTAGGTACCTTTTTAGCTCAAAATCATGGGTCAGTCTCAAGATAGGGCACTCTTTTTGAGGCCTTAAAGAGGTTTGACGAAAATAAGGTTTGGGAAGTGGGATGGGGACTAGTCCCTTTCCAATCCCACTTCTCCATGTTGTCTTGGAAGTCTCCCAAGTCCTCACACATGTGTGAGAACACATGGGTGAGTGTGCCTGGGAGGGTGAATGGAAGGTTGACAAATGTCAACTCCCTATTCAAAGGAATTAAAACTTGAGTTTCTATAAAGCAAACTCAAAAACAAGGGTTAGGGGATTCTTTGGCATTCTTGATTTTGGTTGAATTTTGGGGGAGTGAGGAGTTTGAAGAAAAATCTTGGAAGAAGAGGAGTTGTGTGGATCCTCAACCCATCTTTCCTTGAGCTTGGTTTTAAGGTAGATTCACCACTTTTGTTTTCTACTTCTTCATGTTTGTATTTGAAAGATTATATGTGTAGGTGAAAAGATGTGCTTGAAATTTTATCTATTGTGTTTGATTTGTATGTTTATTTCAAATTGCTCTTGGAGCATATCTTCTTGTGTTTTTGATGTATTATGTGTTATGGGAAAAAGGGTTGTGTAGGGATAGGCTCACCCAAGTTGGGAAGAGCATCCCTTGTTGGGGATGGTATGGAGTAGGAACCTCCATGGGGAAGTTTAATCCCTCCTTGAAAGGAGAGGCTCAAAAAGGGTATGAGTACCCATATGTAATTGTGAAATGGTAGAAATGGTTTTGGTGGTATGGGTTTTGGAGAAAGAGAAGATATTAAAAAAGGTTTGCATGTGAAATGATGGGAGTATGATATTGACTTGTTCTTGTTGCTATTATCATAAGTCCCCATATGGAGTGCCCAGTCCACCCTACATCCCCCACTTTGGATTCTTGATGGAATCCTAAAGTTATGTGATAATCCCTTGGGTGGGTGTGAAAATAATCTTATGTGTATCATGTTGTGTGTAAATACTGTTTTGCTTGGGTTGTTTGTACCTGGTTCCCTCGGTTGCCTCCTAGCTCAGGGGTGGTTGGTTTTCCAACCAAAGGTTGGGAGGTGAGCACTAACTTGGCCATGGAGAATATGTTTGTGTTTTGTGTAGGTTGGAGAAAGTTATGAGTATTGCAAACTTGGGGAGGGTTAACTATTTTTTCATATCTTATGCCTATGAGGTGAAGATTACCTCCCGAAAATGTAACTACCTTTGTTAATAGAGGTGGGATAAAAGTGTTTACGTATGAAAGTGGAGTACATTTTGCATAATCTTGTAAAAAAGTACGCATGAGTGAAAAGAATACTTGTAAAATGTAATTTTCATTATTCCTTTTGTTTAAGAAAATATGTGTTTCATTTTGAAAGATTGAAAGTTAAATCTGAAAATAATGTTCTTACCTTTTTAATCATTTATTTAAAGAAGGATAATGCATTCTATTGTAACACCTAAGTGTATAGTTATAGTTTCAGTTTTGTTGAATGGAAAAAGACTCATCCTTTGTTTTATAAGAATATTTGTGTTTACATTGTAAGGGAAATATGGTGGGCATTCTGAATTTAAAGATTTTATCATACTTCCTTGTCAAAAGAGATACAATAAAAAGAATGTATATGTATATGAATGTGTAGTTGCAAATTTCTGAGGGATTATTTGTATTTCTTTTTATGTAGTTAGAAATGAAAGAAATATGTTTGAATGATTTATAACCACGAAGGAAAGAAAAGAAAAAAAAAATAACAAATATTGCACAAGGGCTTACTCTTATCTTCTACACCTGTCACACTGACTATAAGCTCTTCATATTTTGAGTATGATCTTATAAATACTTGTATCATTCTTAGGGCCCTATGCTTTGGTGGAAGTAAACAATATGTTAATAATGCAGGAATAAAATGTTGTATTAGAAGCACAACATATAAGCTTTCCCCCATTTTCCCAACATGTAGTCATTTGCAGGAATCAACATTATCGATATTTATATCAGAAGCCTAGGAGTCTGTTGAGATAAGAAAATAAAAATAAAAAAATGAAAGAATCTGGATTTTAGTCATCCTTGGTATTTCAGGAAAAAAAAAAGAATATTATTAATAACTGGGTTAGGGAAATATAGTACTTCTAGCAGAGCTCGAGTGCTTATTTCTTCATTTCGTGCTCGATAGATAGACCTCACCCAGCATGATTGCTTGTTTAAATCCCTCCTTAGTCAGACACTGTAATAAAAGGGCTGATACTCTCCCATGTCAACTACTTTTTCCCCACCCTCCATTCTAGCCATGTTATCTCCACAAGCTGCATCTTTCTAAAACTGCCACTGTTCAGATTGTCTCTACTATTAACCATAACACATGTTATAGAAGTTAAGAAACAATGAATAAATAAATAAAAGAAAGAGGAGATCTAGTCATCCTCTACACAGGAAACCCTTGTAATTTGCGTTATCAAATCCAGTAGCTATCAAATGAAACAATCTTCTAACCATTCGCTACTCCTGTATCGTCATCTATTATCTTCCACAGTAGAATATTGAGTCTTAGGGAGGCACCTACAACATATATTTTCCTGGTATTTTGGGATGCAACATTTTGTTCTTTACAGCCTTCTATTTTCCTTTACATCGCATTGATCGGGATTGAGTAAAACTGGAGTGACTTTAGGCTACCATCCTCTTCCAGTAAGGTAGGATTTGCACCCTCTGCTAATATTTACCTAAGAGAGTTATAAAGTCTGAGTGGAATATTAGTAGCTAGCATGTTAACATCTCTTGCATTGATTTTGATTCCATGAGGTGATTGTTTGGTAGCTATCACACAGAAGTCTTGGGGGGGGCATGGTTCTGACTGTCACAGTGCCCCGCCTTCTTTATGGTTGCACTGCAACGAAAAAGATAAGGAGACCTATGTAAATTTTTAACCAATTACTAGCATTAGAGTAAAATGAGACCTGCAGAATGTGATGACAGACTAATAGGTGCGGTTGGCTTAGTTCACATGTAAAAGGTACTACACGGCTCATTTATTTCCTTCCCCTCCTACGTTGACTCTAGCCATGAGAAGTCCCATCCAATCTCGGACATATTTTAATCTTAACGTACACTGCCATGTGTGTAATGTCAATTTAGCTATTATCATGGTATGTGAATGGAGTTAGAATTCAACTGATATGATTCTCCCTAAAATTGTAAATCTTGTAATGCTTTAAAGATAAAATGAATATCTGAATGTAGAGAAGTATGATACAATTATAGCAAGATTCTCAACATCCAATGAACAAATGGAAGATCTGCTTCATGCAGTTGAATGTCTACACAGTTAAGATGGAGGAATGCTAAAAAACAAAAAAAAAAAAGCAAGGGAAGGTCCCTATCAACTTGCATCGAAAATTCCCATTGAGTAAAGTACAATTGACAATCGCGCTACCCTCTCAACGAGTTTGTCATGCACTACCAATACATCTAATATGCGCAAGTGCAGCATACAGACTTATGTGAAGTAATAGAGCCAAGTTTGAAATCAACATAAGGCAACCAAATAACAATTTATAGAAGACCATAGTAGGTCATGTAATATTTGTCAAAATTCTAGTAATTAATATAATACTACTTATGCGCCTGGAAGTAGCACATACACTCAGAGAACATTAACATGGATGCCTCAGAAGTATTACTATAAAATTACATTGTATATGGCTATTCAAATAATATTATAAATCTGGTAATAGTGAAGTTAATCGATGGATAAAATATATATATATATTACTAGCTTTGGCTGGCGTTGCTATATTTAGTCTTCCTTGAATTTGAAATAACTGAAAATAATAAGATAGATTATTCTCAAGGAGTTTAGGATTGTGTATGGGGTTTTTCATTCCTTAACGTTTTCAACTTTTAAGAGAATTCTACCCTCCATAACATTTTAAGCCTTTATGAGAATCCTACGTAATTCTCAAGTTACATATTCTTGCAAAAGAAAGGAGATTATATTCCCTCTCCCTTAAGAAAAGATCATAGTAATTTAAAGAAAGAATATGGGTAAAGATAAAATTTAGTTAATAGAGGAAGAAGGAATTCCCTTTTGTTTATTATTATGTTTATTTTATTTTTCTCTTGTAAAGTCATGTGCATAATATATATATATATAGGAAATAATTTAAGTAGTGGTTTAGGATAATCATTTTTATCATGGTTTTAAATTATTTCTTAAAGTAAATAAAATATATATGTAAATAAGTGGTTATTTATCCTTCTCAAATACATATAAATATAGGAGGATGAATAAACAAATAAATAAATAATAGTGAGGCAAATAAATAAAGTAATAATAATCTATCATATTTTTATTTTTTTCAAAAAGAAGAAGAAATATTAGTAATTATAACTATCTTAATAGTAATACTACAAGCATCTATAATAAAGATAGTGGTAATATTAAGAATTGTACTAATACAAATGTTAAGCGATAATTTGGTCAATGAGTGTCTCTTTGTGAGGCTCAACCCTGTCTATAAATTGCGTGACACCTTGATTAGTCAAATTATACTAGTTTGGTGGCCAAATAGATAATTGAACCTAATTCCAGGCTTAATGTGGTGATTATCCAATAAAACAGATTAAATAATTATGGTGACAAATGTTCTTTATTGAAGGTGATTTAGAAAATTGTTAAGAATATAAGTGAGCACATAAGATTTAGATTTGTGTACTAATATCATATGAAGAATACATTTAAATCGATATGAGATAAGAAATGACATGTACCTAATGTTGGTTCGAATGAGTTTCTAATATGTTTTATGTTACTTGGAAATTTTAATAGATAGGAATGAAGCAAGAATTTGAAGATCATAAAGAAGTTTCAAAAGGATCACTAGCCAAGCATCATCGAGGTAAGTTAAGACTATTTGAATCAATGGCAGGTATACCCAAGGTAGGTTAGTAAGGAAAAAGGTATAACATAGGTATCAAATTTGCATGATGAATGTTATTAGAGGAAAGATGTAAGGGTAAATTTAGTTACGTAAATAAATGATTTAGCTAAAGTCATTCTTCATTATTATTATATGCATGCTCAAATTTATACCTAGCATAGGGGAAGGAAATGAATGTATGTATATGATTCGCTAACTATTGAGTTTGATCTTGCTAATATTTTGGACAGGTGATCATTATATTTCTAACAAACATGTATTGGGAAATATATATATATACATGTGAGAGAAGTGTCAAAGGGAAAAGAGGAGAATTATATAGGCCCAAGTTAAATGGTTACCTTTCAAGTTCTAATTTTGACCTTATGACCTAGGAGGTAGTAAGTGTTTTGTGTAAACTTTAATTACGTTTAGGATTTTAATAATGGGAAGTTAATATAAGTATGTTTTGTGAAGTATTTTTTTTGAATCAAACCAAATTATTAGGAATGTAAATATAATTAGGGTTTTGAGATCCTTAGTTAGGCCTTCATCTTCGAATTGCTCATTAAAATGGTCTTTCAAGGGTGTTGTTAGGTCAATTTTATTGATATTAGTGCAAAAATAGACCCCTATGGCCTAAACCTATGGAAGGGGGACCTTTTTGGACATGTGACCTTGTCCTTGAGGTATGATATGACCCTTCAAAAGTCCACTTCAAGGAGTGTGACGAATTTGAGTCTTTGGGTCTTGGGAGAAGTGACTTGTCACTCTCCCACTCCACTTCACAAAGTTCATTAATGAACTTGGGAAGAGCACCAAGGCTTTCACATGTGTGAGAACTTGTTGGGATATGTATTGGAAGATTGGATGAGAGAGTGACAAGTGTCTCTCCCTCATTCAAGTGACTTCAAGTTGAATTCATTTATATTGGGATGGACAAGAGGAAAGGGGTGTTACCCACTTCTCCTCTTGGAGAATTATTTTTGAGTGGAGAATTTGGAGAAAAGAGAGAGGATGAAAGTTGGGTGGAGGAGGGAGTGATCAAGAGAGCTTTCTTGGAGGGAGAAGGATAAGAGAGTTAAAGACTAGTTCCTAAGGCAAAGAGATAAGTTTTGTTATTCTCATCTTCCCTTATTTAGTTGTTGCAAGAGAATGATACATTTGTGTGGATTTTGTTGAATAGGATAAGTGAAGAGTCTATATGTATGTGGTATGAATGTTGTGTTATTTTCCATCATTCGTAAAAGTTTTTAGAAGACCCCATTAATCATCTTGGGGTCAAAATATTTCTTGCTCGGGGGTATGGCTAGAGCCCATGGGGCTCCATGACGCCATTATGGTAGGGTGGAGAGCAAGCCTAGTTTAGTCGTATATCATTCTTTGTATTTCTTAAAATTATATGCAATATGGAAAGTTAGTGATTGCTATAACATGAAATAAATGGTGAAAAGAAAGCCTTGATCCTTGAGTACTATTCATTATGTTTCTAAACGCTAAATGCAATACTGAAAGTATTTTTTTTTGTTCCCTTAAAGAAAACATGTATACTCCATGAGTTGTAGCACTTGAAGTTTCATCAAGGAATTACTCTAAAAATTTCTTGTATAGTTGAAGGGTTAAATGATGTCTCATTATAGTAGTATGGAGGTACATTTTATTTCAGTCTTCAAGACAAAAAGATGCAAATAAAAATAAAAATAAAAAATAACATGGAATGAAATGACTATTCTAGTGTACTCATGGTCTAACATATTTCACTGTGATGAATGTTATTTCTTTGTTCCTTTTTCTTTAGATATATATATATATATATATAATCAAATAAATAAATAAAATTAAAATGAATAACTAAGCTTTAAAAATATGGTTGAATGGAATCTATGTTATCTGTTCCAGAGAACACACCCCTCGCAATATCCATAGGTTTGTAATGAATCTGTCTGTTATTCTTCACAATACGGAAAGCACATTTCTAATCATGTATATTTATGTGTAAGCCACATTATAAAAAAAAGAAGAAAAGGGAAAAGAAAAGGGGAAATGTAAGAGCTAAACTAACAATTAGAACTGTGCAAGCTTAAAGTAATACGTGAGCCTCTCACTACTGTGTATACACTTTGCTAGATTTCAAAAATACGGCAACAGCTTAGAAATATATATATATAAATTATAAAGTGAGTAAGCATTTAGTTATCAGTTTATCACATATATTCAATAATATTAAGTATAATAAAATGATGAAATTAGGAGAAACTTGAAGCAACTTGAAGGAGAGATCACAGCCTGAGTAAATGGATCGGTTTTCATAGATGTGTCGCTCAGTAACTGCTTGTATTCATCTCCAAATCTAGCACAAATTATCAGGACTGTTATTAAACAGAAGATTGTAAACATGATATTCGAGTCAGACAATAGAATGAGATAAGTTTTGAAACCTACGCATCAAATGCTCGACTCTGTTGAACATAGCATCGACCCCTGAATCGAATCGTCCTTTCGTCTGTTGATATGCAAGCAAGAAAATAGGCATAGGATAATGTTTGTGAATGAGCAACAGCTGCCTTTGATTGTCATTGGAAAACTTATTCAATATTTATTTTATAATGATCTATTGGATGCACTGCGAGACATCAAACCATTCACCTAATCAATTTGGTCGCCATAAAGCCCTACCATTGCTGCAAACAATAATGGATTAAAAGGATATTCACAGCTTTTGGACCTAGGCTGTATGGATACCTCGATTGGCGCCACCGACCATACTGTAGTAAGCAGTCTACCTCATGTACCAATCCGATGATTATGGTACTCAGTAGCAACCGTTGGGCAGATAGCAGGGTGGAGTAAACTGGTCGCCACTATTAGTAAAAAGAGAGTTATGAGTGTAGCTGCCAGAAATTGGTTATGAAGCGAACGTATGTTCAAACACCGAAGTCATTGATTTCTTGCCTGTGTTCGAAAGGGAGTAGTCAAACCCACTTAGGGACTCACGTATTCCACCTTGATGCGTCGCAGCTGTGAAGTGACAGGAGAGAAGGATTGGTTCTGTAGCTTGATGTGCCTCGATAACCATACGCCTGTAGCCTGTCTGCTTCACAGGTTTCTCATAGGTGAAGTATCACGTTAGAAAATCTTTACCGACTGCCTGGAGCCGACATTTGGTTAGGGCGGACTCAGCATAGTGTCCTCGTCCTGGCAATGTCAATGCGGCAGGAGGGAATGGATCAGTGTTCGTTGAATCTAAACAGATTCCTTTATTTATTTTTACATGGTAAACTCCGATGCCAGTGCTTGCTACTGTATATAGTGTTAAAAGTCAATGGTGATAACTGCCTGGTCGTAGGGTTAATGGCGCCGCCCCTGCAAGAAAATAACGATTGAACAAAATATAGCATGCTGAAACTTTTGGGTAGAATAAAGCCCAACCCAACGATACATCTAGGGTTTCGTCTGTTTTCAAAATGGACATGGAATAGTATAAAGTCCGTTTATTAAATATATTATACTTTGCCTCCCCACCTTTTTGGTCGCCCTAATCCAAATATAGATATGTCATGCAAAATGGCTATGTGTTAAAACAAAAAGAGGGGCGAGTAAAGTGTAAGGGACCTTCATAATGTAGTGAAATAATAATTTACTTGTCATGGGCCATACATGAAGTTTCCAATAAATTTACGGGGAAACAAAATATCTCACCTAAAGCCTCACGTGAACACGATATGTCAAGTCTCTTTAGCTATCGTGGCAAGCTTCAAGTAGATTCTTCTTTCAATAAGGAAGAGGGGAACATATTCTCACCTTTAGAGACTCTTATGAATTAAATAATTAGTATAAGAAAGAGGTCTACTTTTACTCATATAAGGAAGAGGTCTACTTTTAGTAGAAATCATTTAAAAAGAAATAAAATCAAAACTCCCCCTTTATTCGTGGCCCCCACCCTTCCTTATTTAAGGGAAACTAATAAAAAAGTTAAATGTAAAAAAAAAACTAATGTATGATTATTTGTATATGTTATTTCTTAATTCTTAGTAATTATTTATTTATTTTTTTTTATTTTTTTTAAAGAAATTACTTATTATATATAAAAGGTTAAGTAAATAAACAAATTAATAGTAATATAAAATAAATATTAAAATTGCAAATTTGAAATACATTATAAATATCTTAGTTATTTTGTATTGGTATGTTGATGTTAAATGTTAGTGTAGATTTCACTAATTTTGTTTAAGTAGCTTAAAACGGGTAGGGCTATCGAGTGAAATAGTGTTTCGTTAATTAATTCTTTGGGTTCTAGTAGGTCAAATTGATAATATTTATATGCTCCCCATGTGAGAACCCATTCTATGGAGGTTTAACAAGGAAATTAACCATTATGCAAAAGTGAGTATAAACTTTGGGTTGGTGGTTAAGAGTCTTGAAAACCTTATGTTTGGAGTCAACCCAAAATCGTTTTCCTTTTGTACTCCACTCTCGAGCGGATTTCTAGTGAAAATTTTGGGCATGACACTCTTCATGAGATTTGGGTTGGCTATTAAAATCATAGTTCTCTTGATAGTTATAATATCAGGAATGGTATCTGTGTTTACATTTCCTTGGTATTATATAGTAATGTTCATAATGGTGCCATAAGTAGCATAGATATCTAGGAACGTACTTAATTTGGCATGGAGGATTATAGGAACCATATTTATACTTACTATTATCACCTTAACTTTGGATTGAATTAGAAAACTATAGGGTGAGGTTGTCGGGGGTCATTGGCATGAACACCATTAACAATAATCCCTAGTCAAAAAAAAAAAATTCTTAAATCATTTTCCAATGAATGAAATTTAGGGCATTACAGATCTTCTCTTGCTTTCCTTGCATTTCCCCAATTTATTTTGTTCTATTTGAAATATTTTGTGCATTGGGCTATGCCCAATTCTTCCCGTTTAGATGCACATATGTACATATATACATATATACATATATATATATATATATATATGTACATATATACATATATGTATATATGTACATATATAAATATATATATATACATATATGTACATATGTACATATATACATATATATATATAATATGTATATATGTATATATACATATATACATATATGTATGTGTATATATTCTGGGAGATATTCAATATTATACTGTGTTTTTATTTTTGCAGCAGTAATTAGAAGATTTAATATTCTTTCATTTTGGTATACACACATATATATGTGTGTGTGTGTGTGTATGTATGCATATAGTATATATACGTGAAATGAGAATATTTTATTGTAATGAGGAAGAATAATAATTTTGAAAAAATTAAATATAATGAGAAAATTTATATTGTTTAAATTTTGATTCAAATTATCATAATCTATAATTAGAAATGAAAGAATAGAATTTAGAAAACAATTTATTGTAAGCGGATTCTGAACTTAATAATTATTTTATTAAATCTATTTTTTATTTAGAAATGATTTGTTTTCTAAAAAAAAAAAAATAGATTTTCTCAATCTTAGAAAAATCAGATTTGTAGAATAATTTGTTTGGAAAAAGAATTAAAAAAGAAACTAGAGAATAGATATTGTTACAAAACAAAATAAATATTTGATTTATAATGGTTTTAATAGTTTTAGTTTAATGTTTTAATTTTGAAGTTTATTTTGTGTTTAAGTAATCATAGAAATTTTAGTTGCCATTCTTTAATTTTGAATTTTTAACAAGTAATGAAACTTAGAATTTTGAATTTTGGTAGAATTAATTTGGTAAAATATTTAATGTTGGAAATTGATTGTTACCATAGGTTAGATTTGAAATATTTAATTGAATATTTCTGTAGATCAAAACTTAAAGATTTAATGTTAGGTAATAGATTATTTCCAGGGATTTAATTAGAGATATTTCATGAACTTTATGATTTAGAATAGATTTTAAATGATGGAATTGTGATTTGTTATGCAATAGGTTTGTCTGTGTTAATTTTGTATTGGTCTAAATTGGAATAAGTATCATTTGTAAGAGTCTTGTCTTTGGTTATAAACATGAGTAGTGGATTTGATTATTAAATATACTTTCTTTTAGAATTATTTAGTGTGTAAAGTTTCATGTGTTATCTATCATTTTATATTTCAGTGAATAGTGTTTATTGTTGTAGTACCTAATAGTTGGCTAGAGAAACTATTTTGTGAATTGAATAATTGAAATAACTCCAGTGTTGTAGCAATTTTAATATTTTCTTGATTGGAATGATTGTTTAGTTGTAGGTGGTTATTGCAAGAATACTTTTGTCCTTGTATATTATTCTTTTCATTAGATGATTAAGTAAGGGAGTTCAATAATGATATTGATTGATTCATAATTAGTAGGTTATTTGTGTAAAATTATTATTATAGATAAAATTAGATAGCTCATATTGTTGAAAATATTTAAGGAAAGATGGATGACTTAGTTATAATAAGATGACAGTTATGCCCCTTACAATTGATATAGTTACTTTTCCCAAGAGCATTAATCATTAGAAATGCACTCTTATAGTTAGGAGAACAAGGTAATTGAACCTTAATAAGGAAATCCCTTGCCGGTTAAGGTCTAGTTTACATTTTATCTTAAACAAGGATAAGTGATTAAGTTGTGGATTCTTCCAGATCAACTAAATATACGTCTAGTATTGTTATACAATTGTTATGTTTTGCATTCATTATAGTATTAGGTGGTTTTAGGGTCGTTCATAATCGGTTAAGGACATTAATGTGAAACCCACTAGGGTAGAAAGTTGGTAGCTCTCAATTTCTCTTTATGCCATACTTATAGTGGATAAAGGACTAATTAGGAGAATATTATTATACAAAAGTAATTTTAATGGCTTAAGCATGTTTACAATAAAGATTTTATGTTAACCATAGAAGTCATGATTTACCCCTTATTCGATATTGCGTCATTTTCCATTATGATTTTATGAGTTGTGAATGTCTTCATTGTCATGTTTAAATGTTTTGATATAGAATGTGGAAGTGATGCCTTTGTGATTACCAGTTATTGTGATTTTCTTTGTACAGTGTATTTCGAGGTTTATGTGATTATCCCTTAACTTCCTATTTATTCAAAATAAAGGGGTTATATGATGTGTAGTTTTAATTGCATGAGTTGATTTATCTTGCTTGACTTGGAGTGATGGAAATTCGTATTTGATATGTCTTATGTTTAATTTAGGTTGATTTTTTGTACAATTTGAAAGTATGACTTGATTTGGCATAATGAGTTATTTTGGTTCCTGGGTAGATATTTATGTACCTCCAGCGGCTAGGGGAAATGGTGTGTGTGTGCACGTTTGTTGTTGCACCTTTTTATCTATCTTTTTACCTCGTGAACATTTGTGTGGGTGGTACCTCCTAGTTTATGGGTTTTGATGCTTGGATAGTCACGAGATGGTCATGCCTCGTGTGTTATGTTTTATAAAGAATGCCTTTATGTCTTGAGGATTGAGGTACACCCGTTGCTTGTCTTTGATTTTAGGGTAACCGTAGGGGAGAGTGGCTCTTCTTGGGGTTAGTGTACAAGTGGTCACCCTTGAAAGAGTTTCCTTAAATAAGTGATAACCTAATTAATGTATCTAGTGGGTTGGGTTAGTTAACACATAACAAGATAAAAACATGCACCTCACCCCTACCGTTAGCACTCTCAAACGCTAAGGATGGGTGGGAAGGCCTGGTTGGTAAGGTCACTACCTTGTCTCCGGGTATGTGCAGGATCATGATGGGCCAAAAAGTGGCAATATTATGGGTATTTGTAGGGTATGTGGCTGATGACCTTTTTTTTACCCAAAATTGATGAAACAAAAAGGGTTTTTAGAGAACATTCTCAGCTTTCCACCAATATAAATTATGCTTTAATTTGAATTTAATAAATTATTATTATTCATTTTCGATTAGAATTATGACTAAAGTCTTGATCAATATGTTGATTAAAAAACATCTATAACTTTCAAACGGTATCACATTTTTTGAATCCGAAACATGCGTCACATTCTATGCTTCATATACTATAGGATTAAAAAAAAAAATAAAATTCATGAAGTTTTGACCAAGTTAAGGTGGTCTACATATGAGTTTTTATATTTTTAAAAGTTGTAATAAAAATTCATAATTAATTATTTACTTGGAAAAATTAAAAAAAATATGCATCACATCCTGGAAATGAGTCCTCTACTTATATATAAAATCTTATAAAAAAATATTATCATTTTATTATGGTTAGGTGGTCAGACAGACACCTACTTCTTATTTTTTCCCTAAAATTTAAGTACTCATTGAAATTTCAAATTTCCACCAAATAGATTTTATTTATTTTTAAATTAACCTAGTAGTTTAGAAACTACATTCAATTTTCTACAGATTCTATTCTTACATATTTTTGAAATAATATAGATAACTTATTCAAATTTTTACGTCAAGTTGTGTAACACTAATTTTTTTGAATTTTTTGCCAGTTAAGGGCCTATTTTTTCTATGATGATCCTGCACATACCCCTCCATGAAAGGTAAGTGGATCCGCATGAGTCACCCTATGGGGTGACACCTTGAGATGGGATGTCTAGTTAACCATAGATGGAGGCAGCTCCTAATGATAGATAATTTGGTGAATCCATGTAAGGTCATGTGATGACACTCTCCCACTGTGCCCTTTTTTTTCCCTTGTTCTTGTTGCCTCTAGAGTTGTTTATTATCATTGTTGTTTATGTGGTTACATGGTCTTGATTCATGCGGTGTTAGTCCTTTATGCTTTGATTTTGTGGCTGGGGGTTCTTTCTTATCGACTCCTTGCACGGGGGGTGTTCCTTCGGGTTCACAAGGTCGGGTGGAAATGTGCAATGCACCCACTGGGTCCCTAGGCTGTGATCGTGGCATGGATGCAGTTGCAGATTTGTTAGAGCTTTGCTCAAAGAAGATTGTGGTTTCAAAGAATTTAACTCTTCATTATTGTACTCTTGTATTATGTTATACCCTTCCCAATGTTATAAGGGAAGTAGCTTTGTATTGTAACTTTATTTTCACATTGTGTTGTATCTCTGGAAATATATTCCACAAATGTAACCTTGAACTCAGAAGTTGGATGTGGTAATATGTTATTTAAGTTTTAATTATCTAAGTTTTAATTAAATCTATCTTGTTCATGTTGTATGAATGTTATATTTATGTTATGTTTATGTATGCTTCCATTATTCATTAAGTTTGGTTTCATTTATCATTTTAATTAGTTGGGTTCGTTCAAGTAGCACACCATGTTACCCCATGGGACTAGGTTGTTTTCATATGGTTTATATTAATTTTGTTTAATTATTTAATTATGTTTAATGTAATTGATGATTCTTCTTTCAAAAAAAAATTATTATGTTAATGTAGTAGTTGTGTCCCATGGGGTTTGCGTGGGGGGGCATTATAATTATTATGACCCTGGGTTATTTTGTCCTTGGGTTATTATGACTGAGTTATTGTTTCCAGGGTTATTTTGGTGGATTTATTATGTTTGGATACCATTAATATTGGCAAACAATTGGAAATTTTATAACCATATAGGAGAAAACCAACAAATTATTCAATCCTCCTAGATCATTGTCTAGAGTTAAATTATCAAGCAACTCATTAAAAAAGAGTCATTATAATTCAAATCAAAATCAATAAAAAATATGAAATACCCATATCTCTCATAATTTGTGGGGTCCATAGTCTTAATCTTGTAGAAATAGTTAACTGATGTTGAAATTTAATGGATAATAAACCATCAACATGTCTAGCTACATGTGGGAAACATGTAAAATTTCATTCATTAATGATAAAATAAATTAGATTTACATCCTATATGCTATATTGAAATAATAAAACTCATAGAATCTTATTTTTATTACAATAGCCTATAGATATTAATGAATGTTGCTTAATTTGTTCAATGGTAGTGTGAATAAATATTCAACAAGCTCCCTTCGGGTATATTTTTTCTCTAAGTATCAACCTGTGCATCTCAAATAAGCCCTCGGCCTTTTTGTCAAAATCTGTTCTCCCCTCCACGTGTTTGATCTACGCTCCCTAGAGGTTTCCTTCCCTTCGCATTTTGGGAATCCCCGCTATGCTTCCACGTGTCGTAGTTGCGGGCCATTTTGATCATTCCTTTTTACTTCCTCATTAGGCCCCGCTTGAATGCCACGTAGCTCTCATTTCCCAAAGAAATTTGGTGGGCCCTAGGATCAGCATCTGCAATGCACTTGTGTTGCATGTCTACTCTATGCAATCTTTCAGCGAAAGGATGAAATAATGACTACGAGTAGCAAAATGTTGCCATGTGTCTCTTTTGCACACAACCAATGATCACTTTCCTCCACTTTTGGATAGAGCTTCGTCCATGTGACACATGTCGCCTTGGCGCAAGTCTTCAACTGTGAAAGATAAAGGTTCATACGAGCAATGCTATGCGGCCACATGTCTCTTTGGCAGGTTTCATATTCGAGTGATGAATCAAGTGAACCAAATGTTGCGACTGACCACTGCATGTCATAATTACTTCACGGGATGATGACACCTGTCTATTTAACCTTGTCGAGACCACCACCATCATTTGTAGGAGATGCACCTGGCCCTGGAATGACTGGATGCTTAGTTTCAAATCTTTTTTGTTGCAACGGCTTGGGGAATATACTCATTTCTGCATCATTTTCAGAGATTGAGAAATCTTTTATGTTATTGCTCTCCGAGGCGGTGGGATTTTTCTGCTATATATACTTCTCTCTGTTTGGAGTGAAGGGGTCCAGATTTTTGAAGGAACACCGATTTTAGGAAAAGACACCAAGCCTTTATTACTATTTTATTTTATTTCAAAATACTTTTAGACTATGCCAATTGTTCAATCGTTTTGTTCTTTCATGCTATTTGATTAAATTTTAAACTGTGCCGCTATTGTCTAGATATTTCATTTGAGAACTTCTATATATATTGAATGCAAGTTTGTTGATCTAGATCATGTCTAATGACTCTTCTTGGAAGTAGGAATGTATGCAATGTTATTTTATGTCAATGAATGGATTATCTATACTTTAATCTTCATTTTCTACCTTTTTGGAACACTACAAATACCAATTGGGCCCTTAGATCTATGATTTATCATGCCTATCATTAAGTCTCTGTGCATCACCTTAGGTTAGACTTTATTTTATTATATCTATTTCATTCTCCCTTTCCAAACCCCCATTATAGAAGAATTTGGCTTCTCTAAAAATCTGGAGGTCACTCAGTTTAGCGCAAAAGGTCCCCCATAAACTGAGTTTCCCATAAGACACTACTACCTTGTCAAATTTTGGCATCAACAGTTTGTTCTTTTTCTCGAATACCTGGTGGGACTCGAGCTTAAATTAATTTTCACTTTAGAAGGGTGTATGAGCCATCGGCCTATAACTAGATCCCAAACCACAAGAGACCCCAGTTTACTTGTACCGCCACTAGGAATAGTGCAGGTTGCAAGTCAGTTGGTAACCGTTATGCTCCCGCCACCCATTCCTCTAACCATGTTTCTAGTCACCAATAGAAATTACGTGGCATGGGACGCCGAAAGTCCCCTAACAGCTCCAATAGCACCCACTGTCTGGGGTGCTATCCTAGTCTCAACTATGAAATTTATACCCAAGTTTACCAGAGATGGCTCAAGAACACCCGCAGAACATCTGCAAGATGTGGCGGACATGTGTCTAGTGCACGAGATCACTACGTAGAACGTAGCTCTAAGGCTCCTCATGACATATTTCAAAGGCAAGGCCCTGGATTGGTACTAAACACTAACACCTAGCACTATATGTACCTGGGACAAGCTTGGTGACACATTTTATGAGGGATTTCCAAATGAAGAAGATCGCTCCTCGTTGTATTATCAATTATCTGTCATAAAATGAGCTCCCCAAGAGGCTATGATGGACTAAAATGCCTGATTCCACATGAACTAGTAGAGAATCCCTATTACTATCCACCCGACTCCTGAGTTGGCATTTATATTTTATCTGAAGTTTATTCACCCTGACATTTCCATGATGATCAAATCTTTGGGGGGAGCTACTCTACCAGATGCTTACAGTGTCGTCGTCAAATCTGAAAATCATTTGATAGATTATGGAAAGCTGCCTCCTCAGCTCATCATGCTAATATTTCCTAAAATATCGATGCATGCACAAGAAGTCGCATCGACAAGTGCGCCCACACCTCCCCAGCCAATGTACACATATGCGACAGCGCCACAAAATGTCGCCTCTACATCCGATTCTTCCAAGGATGAAATGAGTGATCTTAAAGAAATGTTGTGAACTATGGAAAATGATATAACCACCCTCAAGCAGAACCAATAAATGCCTTTGAAGCCTGCCTATCAGAACTATCAAGGCGGACGATCCCCATATCAGTCGAATCAGTACCAAGGTAGTTCCTACACTAATCCACCAGCTCCAATAGCCAACCAAATGGTGCCAGTGCCTACTCCGCTAATGAGTGCTTCACCAAGCTCGAGTAGGGAATTGACTGCAGGATAGAATAACCTCATTGATGATATCAATCTATGGTGCTTCCTTTGCAGTGATGTGCATATGCCCCGAAACTGTCTGTGTGGAAACTTACAACAAAAGGTGGTAGAGCAGCGTAGCCAAGGTGCGACATCAGACCACGGATTATATGTATATGCCTCACCACAAATGGAGAATGCGGTCCTTACCGTGCAAATGCAAGGGATGTCTCTAGAGCAAGAATCTAACATCGCTCCTAATCACGCGCTCTTCTCATGGATGGAAGAAGAAGAAGCGATGTTTGCTAATGATACATCTATATCAAAAACACTGCAAGTGGAATCTGACTATAACACTCACTCAAAGAGGAGATTTACTGGTGAATCAGTTGCTCTACAACTAGCCAGTCTGCAACTTAAAGGTGCTTCCGATTAGATACCTGGCACTTCCACTACATTGCCGCAATATCAACCGAGGAAGGAAATTATCATAACAAGAGCAAAGGAGTAGAAACCTCCAAGTTTTCCACCTTTAAATGTGGTGGAACAATTGAAGAAATCATCTACTAATGTGTCTCTATGGGACATTCTAGCTATCCCGGAGCAAAAGACACTATTACAAAAGGCTCTTCAAGCAGAGATCAGTGCAATGCAAATGGAGTAGTTAGCCAATGCAAAGGTTGTTGATCAACTATTCCCTACCAAATTCCTTATGAATAACACAATGGAAGCCCTTGCTGAAGTCAAAGGTAAGTCGAAGCCTCAACCCTTCTTCTTAACTCTCATTATAGGGAAGAAGTTATTGTAGAATGTTATGATTGATTCTAGTGCTAGCACTACGGTTATGCCTAAACAAATAGTTGAAGCTTTAGGGCTTAGCTATGAACCCATGAAAAGGGGAGTAACGCAGCTTGATGGAAGCAAAGTTGAAATTGTAGGTATGATGAAATCTCTTCCTTTAAGTTAATTTTCTTTCCCTAGTATCACTATGCAACAAGACACTGTGATCATAGATGTTCCTCCCATGTTCGGCCTGTATCTATCTCGAGAATTTACTTCAAATGTGGGCGGATACCTATCCCTAGATTGGTCACATCTGATTCTCATAACCAAGCACGACACAAAAATGAAGATAGAATTGGAAGCATTACATTTTGAGCATGTAGCAGATGAAGCCATGATCAATTTTGAAGTTGAGCATACCTCTATCACCAAGCAAGAAATGTATTGCATTGAATTACTAGAGGAAGAAAAGGTGACTAGAGACCGGAATGATCAAGAAGATGCTCTATTAAGTGAACACATGGACAATGATCCTTTCAAAAATTACCATGCTACAGGATTGGGCACCTATGTAATCTATGATGAAGACCAAGTTCTCCCGAAGGTTGCCAAAGAGTTCAAAGGTGGCCAAGCACCTGAGCCATGGATGTTGTACTTTGACAAAGCAAGATGCAAAGTAGGCGCCAGAGCAGGGATATGCTTGATATCCCCACAAAATGAAAAAATACTAAGGTCTTTCCACTTCCAATTCACTTGTTCAAACAATGAAGCTGAATATGAAGGATTAGTTTAAGGTTTAAGCCTTGCGGAGTGAATAGGAATTAAGCAATTAAGGGTGTTAATAGATTATGAACTGGTGGTCAACCAAGTCCGAGGGATTTCCGCAGAAAGGAATGTCCGCATGAGATCCTATTAGTATCATGTCTAGGACCTGGTTGAAGGTTTTGAAGCTTTCAATATTCAAACTATTTCTTGAGACCAGAATCGAGATGTGAATTGCATGGCAGCAATCAGATCCCAGTTTGATCCTATTTCCAACCTTATACATAAAAAATACTCTGTAAGTGTAATAGTCTAACCAACGGTTCCTGATAATAATCAAAGTTGGAAGATGTTTGAAAGCGATGAACACATTGCTTCGTTCATCCAATAGTCAGGGGAATTTATCGATCAGCTCCAACCAAAAATCACAGAGGCTTATGAAGGACAAATCATGCATCTCAAATCTAACAAACTTATAAAAGGATTGGTTACTCTCAAAAACCTTTTTGATTGTGATGATGCAAGAAATGATAGACAGAAGTTTGTGGCAGACAAAAGTGACTAAATAGACCCTTGGGTCTCATATGGCAGAAGCCTTTGAGTCAGAAAAGATGCCCCGCACCACAATAAATAGAGGCTCATCAATTTCTATGAGAAATATGAAGGGGTAGTGACCTGGTCTTATGAAGGCCTGAAGGGATACAATCTTGATATCATCCAGCACACCATTGAGCTGACAAAGGGTGCAAAACCAGTCCAACAAAAGTAGAGGCCAATAAACCCCAAAATTGAAGCACTAATGGTGCAAGAGATAACAAAGCTAATCGAGTTGCAAATTGTCTTCTCTATCAAGCATAGCACGTGGGTATCCAATCTAGTCCCAGCCCAGAAAAAGAATGGAGATATCCACTTGTGTGTGGACTTCAGAGACTTGAACAAAGCATCCTTGAGAGATCATTATCCGTTGCCTTCTATGTAGACAATCCTGCAAACAATGGCAGGATCAAAAATGTTTTCTCTACTTGATGGCTTTTCTAGTTATAATCAAATATGAGTTAAAGAGGAGGATCAACACAAGACCACGTTCACCACAAAATGGGGAACATTTGCATAAGCTCAAATTTCTTTTGGTTTATCCAATATAGGGCAACATTCCAGTAGACAATGGATATCACTTTTAGAGAGTTGATCAATAAGATTATCCTAATTTATTTGGATGATCTTACTATGTTTTCTAAGTCTAAGGATGATGATTTTGGCCACTTAGAAATGGTTTTTCAGAAATTCCAGGATTTTGGGGTTTCCCTAAATCCAAGAATATTTGTATTCAGAGTTCCACAAGGTAAGCTGTTAGGACACATGGTGTCCAAAGAAGGAGTTTCAATCGACCCTGAGTGGGTGAAAACCATCAAGGAACTTCCTCTTCTGGTTAACAAGAAAGGTGTTCAGTCCTTCCTGTGCAAGGTAAATTTTGTTAGCAAGTTTATTTCTGACTTTTTGGGAATAATTAAGTCAATCACCCTAATGCTTAAAAAGGATCAAGTATTCAAGTGGACAAAGGAAGCCCGGGGAGCCTTTGAAAAAGTTAAGGATGTTATTTTTGTAGCTCTGGTATTGGTTAATCCAGACTTATCTAAGGATTTTATAATGTATGCATTCAGTAGCAAGTCCAGTATTGCTACTGTCTTAACTCAAAAGGATAATGAAGGAAAAGGAGAACATCCGGTGGCATTCTACTCCTGGACCCTAAAGGAATATGAGATGAATTATAATTTCGTCGAAAGGAAATCCTTTGAAATAATGAAGGGACTGAAAAAAATTTGTCATCTAATTTCCTGCAATAAAGTGATCATCTATGTCGCGCATTCTAGTGTGCATGAATATATCATGGAGGTAGAAATCATAGAAAAAAGAGCTAATTGGTTCACCAAGATCCTTGAATATGACATTGAGGTCAAACCCACTAAAACTATCCGAGGAAGAGGACTGTGCGAATACATGGCGCATGACAAAGAGATACCCATCGAGGAAGAGCAACCAAAGCTTGTTTCGATAAATGAGCCAGGATCTGAGGGTTGTTGGCTAATAGATAGAGTGAGGTTTATGCAAATAGGAAAGTATCCACTAGGTATTTCCTCCCAAAAGAGGAGATACTATCTGCTGCAGAATTGTGGATATGCGCTAGTGGAAGGGGTCCTTTTCAAAAGGAATTTCAATGGTCTCCTCTTGTGATGTGTTACTACAAAGCAAGTGAAGAGAATCCTCGACACTTTCCACAATAGCGTTGCAGGTGGACACTTTTCTGCTAAGGCCACTGCCATCAAAATCATGTGAGTAGGTTACTATTGGCCCACACTTTTCAACGACTCCCACTCTTTGGTAGAATCTTACAAAGAATGCCAGTTCTTTATAGGTAGAAGGAAGAATTTTGAAATGCCTCTCAAGCCTATAGTGGCGGATGAACCATTTGCACAATGGGGCTTGGACTTCATCAGGATGATTAATCTTGCTTCCAATGTTGGGCACAAGTGGATTCTAATTGCTACAAATTACTTCACAAGATGGACAGAGGTTGTTCCACTTAAAAATGCAATGGAGGCAGAGATAGTGGATTTCCTCGAAGGGCTAGTGACAAGGTTTGGTCCTCTGAATACTATCATTTTCGATAATGCTAGAGCCTTCCTAGGCATAAAGGTATGTCACTTTGCATTAACAAATGGCATATTCCTTAAAACATCATCAAATTATTACCCGCAAGGGAACGACCTAGTAGAGTCAACAAACAAGAACCTAGTCTGACTCCTTAAAAGAATTGGTTCGGAGCACCAGAGAGAATGGCACAAAAACCTCCAAGTGGTGCTTTGGGTAGATCGCATAGCTCCTAAGCAAGTCCTTAATACTTTGCCTTATGAGTTGGTATACAGGAAAGAGGCACTATTTCCTATATCTATGGAGATTCTAGTGCTTCAATTGTTGAAATCCCTTGAGATAGAACAAAATGGCACCATGGAGGTTCGGCTTGCTAAACTATTAGAAGTACAGGAAAAAAGGGAGAATTCCCTAATAGCCATGACAAACTGCCAGCAAGTGGTCAAGTGATGGTTTGACAAGAGGGCTTCCGACCAAGGCCTAAAGTGCAGAGACTTAGTGCTTAAATATAATGAAAGGGCTACTAAGCCAAGTCAGCATGGAAAATTTGATATCTTTTGGGAGGGCCCCTTTAAAATCATTCAGTGAAAAGAGCATAACGCTTTCAAGTTAGAAAGCATGGAACAGGAACCCTTGGGAATCCCAGTCAACGGGATTCATCTTAAGTTGTTCCATTAAGTGTCGAATTTTATTATTATACATATGTGAATAATGCTTTTATTTTCTTTCCCTTTGTGTTGGCCAGTCTTTTTAGAGATTAGTTCGTGTTTCGACAGAAAGAAACCCATCATTGCAGAGAGTAGAGTAGTAGAATTTCTTTATAGAGATAATCAAGAAATACACCCATAGGCAAAGGAAATATGCTAATATGCTAATAAAAGGAACCCATACAATAAATATGCAAAAAGAAGAGAGAGCCATGGATTTTATAAAGATATATGTCATTATATATATATATATTCTTTCATTTTTACATGGAAAAAAAATGGCTAAGAGATAGCCATAATTCAAAAAGTATATGATTATACGTGCTATTCTTTTCATATATGCTATATCTATGGCCTTTTTCAGGCTTATCTACAAAAGTTGGAAATGGGTGGCATATTCTTAATAGCAAGAAACAAAGAGACAAGGAGGCATTTCATCCAAGATCATGGGCAGTAGCAATCAATGCATTAACGGTAGCATCTATGGTGTCTTCACCAGCAAGTACATCAGTAGTAGAAGCAGAATCACTTGGAGCAACCACCATTGGAGGAGGGAACACCAGGTTCCTAAAGTCAGTAGACAAATCAATGTTGTAGAATGGCACTATGTTGTAGCTATAGAATAGGAGGTGCAAGGCTTGGGTAACCCTATGTTGATGCTCCTTGCATGTCTGAACACAGAATCCACTGAGAAATGGCAGCCATACAATGACCAATTCTTCCTCAATATATCACCAAAGGTCACTGGTTTTTGGCAGGCCTACCCCATATGTAGCATGAGCGATGACCTCACCTAGACCATTCAGGTACTTTTTCGAAAAAATTTCCTTGACCAACTTCAGAATTAGAGGCTTGGGGATACCAATGTCTAACATTGATGCAATAAAGTGCAAGAAGATATCGATGTTTACAAGGTATTTTTCCTCATACTCTATGCAGTCCTTACCCAGAACCCATTTTATGGCTATCAAAACCAAGGAGTGTTTATTTTTTATCATCCTTTTCAAACGCCTAGTGGAAATCTCTCCCAGAAAAGTTGTCCGTGAAACTAGCCTAATGGGAGTGTCCATGGTACTAACACAATGCTACTACCTTATAACTACTCCTAAGACTTTCCTACCATCTAGCCTATGAGAAAAATTTCTTACTAATGCTAAACACTATGCCAATGACCTATTGCTAAGATTTGCTCAAATGTTAAGTGTGATTTCCTCACTACTTAGTGGCCTATTTATAGAAAAAATGAGAAAAAGCATGCTAATCCATTTCGAGAAAACATGATGATAACCAAGTACCAACTTGAAAGGCATGCCTGCGTTTTCTCGCATTTCTTGACCAATTGCATCTGTAGAAGTATGGATCAATGCGTGCTAGGTTAATAAGAGCTAATTAATTAACTTTAAAATGGTGGCGCTCATCGGCAATAAGCTACACAATTTGTAGGCTATTGTGTCACCTCACAAGTGTTTCCCAGAGCCCGAGGCAGGATTCATATCTTTTTAGGTGGTGGTCATTTGCTTTGGCTTAATCATTCTATCTGGGATATTAATCGCCAACACATACTAACGCAAGGTTAGAAGGAAAATTGTCAGCTCAAGTTTCAAGGAAATCACAGCATATCACACAATTTCCAAACACAATAATAAATTCTTTCCACTTCAAAATGGAAAGTAATTCATTTCTATAAGAGCCAAGGAATTAATGGTACATGCCAAATTAAATGAAAAAAGCCCAATTTCTTCTACCACCTTAAGAAAATATAGCTAAAATACTACATGAAAAATATTTTAATGCTTAACGTCTTTTGAAATATGCCAATCCAAGTGAAGAAAGGTTTTCAGCATACCCAGAGCCAAGTAAAATTACGAAAAATTCAAAACCTGCAGAAGCGTTCATCTGAAGGAAAAATGCCAGAGAGTTCATCACAACAAATTCAAGAGGAGATTGGCCAAGATTTACTTAATGTTATACGGTCATCAGAAGATGTGTATATCTATGAAGATTTATCATATGCTATGTCTGGTATACCAAGCAAGTCAAAGAGGGAAAATACGATACAACTGGATAGGCCCAAAGATTACAGAAACCAGAAAAGGGTTGAAGAGAAATGGGATAATATTCATGACCCGCGCCTCATAAAAAACCCTAAATCCTTAAGAGAAGCAGCCTATGCAAGGATGTGGTCACCTAAGGGAGATACATCGACAACAAAGAAGGTTTGGTACAATGGCATTCCACAATACATGGTCTCGCTGGTGCATTATTGCCCGGAGATAGTTGATGCCGCCATTCAGCATTATAAGCCTAGCACCCGTTGCATCGAGGGTCGAACCTTAAGTTTTCATATCAACCCACAAGCCATTTGGCATATGCTATGTATCCTAGACCCAAGTAAAAGAAAGAAGCGAATTGAGTCCTTCTCTCCTGCTAAAGGAGAAAAAACGTGGGAGGCGATGAAAAAGAGCTCATATTTCCTCATGGAGGAAATTGGTAGGAAGGGAATCCCAAGCACTAAGATGCAAAGTATCCCATTTCCATGTGATTCATTTCATGAAGACATGCAGGACGCCTTGTCAATGCTAGCATTTGTGTGCGTATGGGACTCTGACGAGATGGTGGAAACCCTTCAACTAGGGCCAGCTTTCCAGTTCTGCAAACAACATGATACCTTTTGGTATGATTTCATCAAATTCCTAGTGGAGGAAATGATATGGAAAATAAAAAATTACCCAATGGAAGGAAGGTTTAGATTTCTCTCCTTCCTAGTTCACATGTTCCTACAACAAAACCCTGATTTCTTTGGAAGATATTTTGAATTGTCAATTTTTGATGAGAAGCAGAAGAGGAAGCCAGTATCCACATGGACACCCTTTCTTTCCCTAACATATGATTACTATGCATTTTCGGATTATTTTATAACTCCGGTATTGCAAGATTTACAAGGAGGAGGTGACATAGTCCATCTCAACATAGATCAGACCGGATATATGCAGAGTTTCACTCCCGCTTGTGACTGGCTCTTTAGAGTGGATTTCACAATTCTCCGGATGTGGGGCTTCATCAGTCAACCTTTCCTACTCTTGGCCTACATCACAAATAGGGTGCATCATTGGTTATACCTTCTGCAATAGCCCAAGTGTCAAGAGAAAAGGATTCTTCACTTGTCCAAAGAATTTCAAAATGGTGACTCTGTTGAAGAAGCAATCGGATCAACTATTACAGGAGAAACTAGCTCATTTAGGGTTGGTTTTGGTATGTGATAAATGGGATTACAACCCTTTCAATGACCTGTTGGAGCTGCACATGGAGGTTACTCATGTTCCTCGACCCTACTAGGAAAAGAGGCGCAACCCGTGGGTGGACAAGGATGAATTTTTTGTTGAACTAGCGCATGTTCCCACATAGGATACCAGAGAGCCATGACACAAGTTTTACTTTGTTGTGGCGGTGGCTAAGGATAGTGTCTAGATGGAACGCACCATGTAAAAAATAGTTGCAAAAGAATGAGGAATGGACTAACAAGAAGATAGAATCTTTCTGGAAATATCACCAAGAGACAGGGCAATTGGATGCTCCTTATGAAAGCTTGAAGGATGACAAAGAATTTGAAAAATGGTGGGATGAAGGGCATCCCAGCCCTAACTCTAGCGCCAATAAAGGCGATGACTTAGAAAGTGAATCCAAATAACAAGAAGAAGAAGAAGCAGCTACTTTTGCATTCTTCGCACCATAGGAGAAAACCTCTGGATAGCCCACCTATGTAGCCGTAAATGTGTGGTTTAGTGTATCAAGGGATTTGCATACACTCACTTAGGCCTCTAAGGTAGCTAGAGTACCACAACAATAGCCAGTAGTAACTGTCAAGGCTAGGGAAACCCCGCTTGCAAAATGGCAGCATATAGAGACCATTATTGGAGAGAGTTCGCAAGAACCTACCAAAAGACAAGTGCTTGCAACTAGCTAGGATCCTGAAGACAAGGAAGAATCACTAACAATTTTGGAGCTTCCATCAACTAGTCAATAGGTAAATTTTTTTCCTTCTTCTCTTACTTCCCAATCCTTGGTATCATCTACTATCTCTGCGGCAACCCTTGTCATGAGTAATGGCCCTTCGTTTCCCACCTTTGATCCAACATATGTGGGAGGTTTCGCCCAATTCTCACATATCACTCCACCTTCCTTTACTCCTCCACAAACCCTTACATCAACTGATGTCGCTCAGGCCTTCCTTGCCTCGCTTTCCGAAGGCATGCCCTTTACGGGCACCCCTACTTCCACTATCGCTACAAACCCTCCTCTTCCCTCACAACAGGCTGACTACATGATGACAACTCCTTCACCATTCCAGCCCATGAGTCCTCCCACCGGTTCACCAATTGGGCCATGGCAAGTGGCAAGCCCTTCTACTAGTTCTCAAACCAAGCTTTGGAATGTGCCACCCTTCTCCCCACAAATTGTCACTCTAGAAAAATAAAATGCCCGAGCTTATCAAAATTACCTATCAATATGCCCTACCTTCCAGTGCTCCTTTCGAAGGTGGGTTAGTTTCATCGCCAACCCAATTCATGGTGCAAATTGACTGCAGAAAGGAAGCACGCACAAATAGAATGCAAAAGCACAAGGAAAAAGATGATAGTATGCCTTCTGAGCCAAAAATGCAAACTCTCTATGATAAGACCCGACAAGAGCTGAAGTTTGCAACTATGTACCCGACGGTAACCAAGCCATAGGGGGAGATGCATCTAGAGGACTATGAAATATATATGGTAGGGCTTGACATGAAGGTGGCCCGAACATAGGATAAGGTTGAACTAATGGAGGAAATGCAATGGGCGGTCACCTTCAACTTCCTTAAAACTGGTCACCAGCTGAAGAAAAGAGATGAGCAGCTTAAATCAGTAAAGGAAAAGGCTAGTTTTTCGAAGAAAAAGGAGAAATCCCTGGAAGCAGATGTTGCACATTTGACAAAAAGGTCACTATTAGCAAAGAATGAAGAAAGAAAACTTCAGGGTGAGCTTGTAAAGGTTCAAACTATCAACCCTGCTATGGTTAACGAGTTGTGTACTAAGAATCAGGAGGTGGAGCAGAATTTGTAGCTGAAGAATGAGGAGCTGGAGTGACTTCGTATTGAATATAATCAAGGGATAGCATAGAAGAATGAGGCTTTAGAGTAGCAATAAGCTCAATATGAGTGTAAGTTACAGGAGAAATATGTCGAGTTTGAGGTCCAAAAGGCCCAATTAGAAAAAGAACTTCAAGAGACAAAGTCCACTCTTGACATGCATTTGGAAAACCACTCCCAAGCCGAGGAAAACTGGAATAAAGAGATGAGCAGCTCCACAGAGCAACTGGCATCCAAAAAAAGAAAAAGTGAAGAGTTGGCTGAGGCCATTAACTCAAAGGATGAAGAGATCACTTCTCTTAAAATCTCTCTCCTGTCCTCCCCTGTGCAGCCAAATATTATTCCATTAATTAGGTAGCTATATGTTTCTCATTGGGAAAAGATTAAAACTTTTTTCCTAACATTACAGCCCATGCTCCAGTTCATCGCTAAAGCATCAAGACTTAGCCAGAAGGCTCATGGTACAAATTGAGCAATTCCCACGGTTTATCTTGGAAAGGGTTCTAGAAGTGAAGGATTTGGACACCAAGTTATATTTAGTTTCTAATGAAGACCTCGCTAAGGAAGGAATTGAAGATCAAGATACTGCTGCCTAGACAGCAAATAAGTTTATCCATTGCCACACTGCCTTCCAGTGTACTAAATTGGTCGTTGCTACTCTAAGCAAGACAGTGGACAACATGTGAGAGAGTTTATCCAAATTGAGTGAGATGGGTCTACCGTCCCCATTCCTTGAGGATGGCTCCATCGTTATAGCTGAACGGATTGCAAAAAGAATAGAAGAGAAGGAGAATGATCTGAATTCTTTCAGAACTTTCAGCCATCCTCCTACTACAATGGACATTGAAGGAGTCATTCATCCTCTTGCGCAACTATTGTTCCATTGTGAAATAGGGGCCGATTTACCTAATGCATTGCCTCATAAGGAAACAATCAACCTAGGAAAAGCATAGGAGAATTTTTGCAACATAGTAAGGCCATCTGAGGATGATTGGTCACCACTGTAGGAAGCTCTTTCCAAGCTCTGACTCTGTCACCTAGTGAATGGCACTCTATTCTGCAAAACCAGAGAAATTTTGGGTTCTTCGTTCCTCAAAGTGAAACGCCCCTGGTAGTTGCCAAAAGTTGTGAATAAATATTCAACAAGCTCCCTTCGAGTATATTTTTGCTCTAAGTATTGGCCCGCGCATCACAAATAATCCCTATGCATTTTTGTTAAAATATGCTCTCCCCTCCACATGTCTACTCTGTGCTCCCTCGAGGTTTCATTTCCTTCGCATTTCAAGAATCCCTGCTATGCTTCCATGTGTCATAGTTGCGGGCCATTTTGATCCTTCCTTTTTACTTCCTCATCGAGCCCTGTTCGAGTGCCACATAGCTCTCATTTCCCAAAGAAATTTGGCGGGCCCCAGGATCAACATTTGCAATGCACTTGTGCTACGTGTCTACTTTGCACAATATTTCTACGAAAGGATGAAATAAGGACTGCGGGAAGCGAAATGCTGCCATGTGTTTGTTTTGTGCACAACCAATGATAACTTTCCTCCACTTTTGGATAGGGATCCATCCACGTGACACGTGTCACCTTCGTACAATTCTTCAACGGCAAAAGATAAAGGTTCACACGGGCAGTGCTATGCTGTCGCATGTCTCTTCAGTGGGTTTAATATTCGAGTGATGAATCAAGTGAACCAAATGTTGCAACTGGCCACCGCTATGTTAATTTTTCTTGAGTCGACCTGTGGCGATTAATTCCTAGCGAGCAGATATATTTAGATGATCCTCACATCATTTAAAAGTATGAAGAAGTTGTCTGTGTGTGTTACGAATGTCTAAGGTGTATTTGAGTGATATCATGCACAATTTCACTTGCGCATAAATATTTTTTGTGTGAACTTGAGTAGAATAGAGTAGAAGTTCATTATTAATCATCAGGACAAAGTTCGACACCAGAGCCAAACTGGAACTGCAATCAAGCATTGGTAGATGCTATTTATTCAGTTCATTTTCTTTTGGATCAATTCCAAACTATTGTAAGGGTAGTGAGCCCCCATCTTCTGAGCAGTGAGCTCTAGGCAGTGAGCCTGAATGCAAGTGTATTCTTATTTTGTAATACTTCCTTTTAGTATACTTAGAACTTATTGCGGATTGGCCATCCACCATGGTTTTTCCCCTTACAGGATTTCCACGTAAAAATCCTTCTGTTATGATTGTGTGGTTTATTTTTTTCTATTTCATCATATTAATTTTGGTTAAGTGTATTCAGTGGAATAAGAATCAGGATAAAAGAGTTGAAATTTGCACAACACTGATTCACCCCCCTCCTCTCAGTGTTGCTTGTTTCCAACACTATCATTAAGTCTCGGTGCATCACCTTAGGTTAGACTTTATTTTATTATATATGTTTCATTCTCCCTTTCCAAACCCCCATTATAGAAGAAGTCAACTTCTCTAAAAATCTAGATGCCACTTAGTTTAGCACAAAAGGTCCCCCATAAACTGAGTTTCCCATAAGAAATTGTTACTTTGTCAAATTTTGGCTTCAATAGGTAGTTTACAAAATGGCCCCATATTAACACCAAAAAGATGATTCCAATATTAACTACTATGATTGATGGAGTTTGATAGAGTTGAAATTCTATTTTTCATATGTTATATTATTCCATGTATTTGATTTGTTTTGACTTCATGTTATTTATGATTCTAGGATTAGATAAGTTTATGAGGGTATAAACTTTGTTAGTAATAGTTCTTGTCAAATAAAAAGAGTTTGGCATGCATAGAATTATGAAATATATCGTAGCTAGAAAATAACACAAGTAGAATACTCAAATACTTCAAACTATGTAAAAAAAATCCATACAAATAGGTTCCAAAGCTACAAACAATAGTTTTGTATCATAAATGTGGCATCAAGTATTCCCTTTAGTTTATGTGCTCAAAGCACTTATATATATAGATTATGAATTTTCAATTCTCACAACTTTACAATAATCATTTTTTAGTCCAAAATACTCACATTTTAAAACAAAATGCTTAAAGCTACATGAAAATAGGAAATAAAAAAAATAAAAATAGAGATGAACGAAAACCAATCTCCCTACAGTTGTTGCTTCAATCTACTCATAATAAATGAAATGTACAGGTCTAAATATGTCAAGGTATTAGAGCTATTATACTCGATAATATTTTTGCCACCTTTTATACAAAAATATTAGTTGAGTTAAAATTTATTCTCAAGCATGGGGCGAGGAATGTTTCAACCACCTAAAATTTGTTGTTTCCAACATGAGGCAACTTTTCAAGATAAAGTTTCTACAATGTATATCCTATCAAGTAACTACAAGACAACTCTTATTTCAAACTATAAATTTATATCAACTAAATTACATTTGAACTAATGTAGCATTATTTTATTTCCCCACAATAAATGTTTAACAAAAGATAACATGACAAAGTAGATCAAATTAAAGTAAAAAAAAATCATGGAGATGTGATCAAAATTATTAAATGATGAGATACATGATTAAGAAAGAAGAAAACATTAAATAAGTTCTAATGTGAATTAGATGACTTCCAATGGAATTAATGATAGCATATTTCCACAATCCATAGAGATTAGTTGTAATTTCTTTGGATTTGATTGTGTGATTTTATTTTGCATCAATGTTTTGAATCACACTCCATGATCCATCATTAGGATAAAGTAAAGAGCATTAGAAAAAGTGAATATTTTGCAGACCAAACAAAGCATAAAAGGGAAGGAAATAAGGAGGAGGGGTAGGGGTGCATGATAACCGAAGCACAACGAAGGAGAACAAAGAACCAAAGAGAAATAAAATAGGCATACCACATAGACAAACTACCAATTTTTTTGGATTTGATTGTGTGAGTTTATTTTGCATCAATTTTTTGAATCACACTCCATGATCCATCATCAGGATAAAGTAAAGAGAATTAGAAAAAGTGAATATTTTGCAGACCAAACAATGCATAAAAGGGAAGGAAATAAGGAAGGGTAGGGGTGCACGATAACCGAAGCACAATGAAGGAGAACAAAGAACCAAAGAGAAATAAAATGGGCATACCACATAGACAAACTACCCATATGAGATGATTCATAAAGGTGGTATCTATGGTAGAATTTGTCTCCTACTATTTTTGTGTTGAAGCTGATGAGTTAGAGAAAATGCCAAGGGATTGTGCGGCCCAACAAGATTTCAAGGCTAAATTTAATACAAAGTAGTAGAGTCGTTAAATATTAAGCTTGTTCTTCTTCCTTAGGATAGAATATGGAATAAGTTGTGCAATAGGTTTACTTTAAATAAATTCTATACCTAAAACCCTATGACTAGAATTACCCAAAATTATGAATTATAGCCAACAATAATATAATAAAAATGAAATATTTACCACTAAATCTACTCTAGTCAAATATAAACTAAAATTTGAAATTCTTCACACTAAACAATAGATCTCCAATACCTCCAACAATTTTCTTGCAAATATGAATTGAATAACCTCAATCATATTTTCAACAAATTATTAAAAACATTAATTTAAACACCACATAAGATCTATAATAATATTTAAGTTTCTCATTTGAAAATAAAATGATTAGACCCAACATAATATATCATTAATTAAAAATGAGACCTAACATGCAAGGAGGTCTCCCATCTCAAACCGTCTCAAGGCTTTATGGAATGAAAATTTTAATCATTTATTTATAACTAGTAGTCACATGCACAGGCATGTAATGATTAGGTGATAGGGGTCCACAACAAAAGGCAACCCAATGGGAAAAAAGGAGAAAGCTTATTTTTCCAGTGCAAAGTGAAGTGTAAATGTTGGAAAATGTTTGTAGTGCAAAGTAAAGCTTGTTATTGAATATGGGAGAACAAGAGGCTGTTTTATAGTAGGGGGTGAATATTTTGATGTAGGATTTAATCGAGAATAAGATCTGTAGAGTACATTATAATAAACAAAGATATTTGAAAGGCATAATTAGATGGATAGATTAATTAAAGCAAAGCTATGTGTGTAGTAAAAGATATGGATATGGCTTATGTAGAAATTGTTTTACATCTCTACATTTATTTGGAGCACTGTACAACATTTTAAATCCCATGTTATAGTGCAATTCTTTATTGTTATGTGACAAGCAATGCACGAGAGATTAACAAGCATTTGCGTAAATCAGGAGATTGATTTTTGTGTTTCCATATCAATTATTTTTAGTTGGAAATTGATTGCGGAAATGTAAAATAAAATTGTAGGTCGTCTTCATTATTTTCAATGTATCCATTGCTTGCAATCTCAATTAATTAATTATCAATGATTTTAATAAGTAATATTAGGAGAATGATTTTTGAATAATTTTTTTCTTAATAAATCACATTTTTTCAATTGAATACAATTTAAACTTGTAAATTATTAGTTTTGTTAACAATAATAATTTTTGTCCAAAATTTAAGGTATTATATATTTTAGGTTAATAGTGTCTATATTTGATGTTTTTGTATAGGTTAATCAATCGTTTGATTGATTAAAATGGGAAAATGTTTTTTGTGTTCCGAAATGAAAATTTAGTAGTTGGAAAATGACTATCAAATTGTACATCATGTGCTATATTCCTAAGATCAAATTAACAAGTATGCTTTTGAAAAAGTGATTCCATTAGTATAGTTATGTCTTTTATTCGTAAGATTGAATAAAAAAGTATTCTTTTAAAAACTTTTTTTTTATTTGAATATTAGTTATAATGGTCATCACAAATGGGTTTTGCAAAAAGCAAAGATGTTATAAGTAGTATCAACTCCGCAATATTGGGACTATGATGGAACAATACACATACTCTGTATACATATTTTAATTGAATTAGAAGGTACACATTGTTTGGACGGAACATCAGAAAGATGTCACTAAATTTATACAATGATTTGTGTAGACATGTATATATGTAAGAATAAATGTATGTCATTAAATGTAGAATGACAAAACCCACGCTTGTTTGCCTCCCTACTATATTGGCATAATGAAGGCCCATGGACTATATCCAAACCCCCGAGCAAGAGAAGAATGAAACATGCATGGGAGATACTGTGGACATTCAACATACATTATTATTTTAATTGAATTAGAAGGTATGCCTTGTTTTGAGGCAATATGGAAAACATAATAGTAAATATATACAAGAATTTGAGCATACTTGTATGTATGTAACAACAAATAAATGATGTGAAATGTAAAACCTCAAAACTCGTGCGCGTTCCACCCTGCCATATTGGCATCATGGAGCCGCATGGACTCTAGCCAAACCCCCGAGCAAGAGAAGGATGAAACGCCCATGGGAGATGTTGTGGAGTTTCATCATACATCGTACAGTAGAAATCTTGGGAAAACTCTATTGTTTCCATATATAATATCTAATATTGTTGTCTTCTCTTTGGTGTGGCAGCTTGAAAGCAAAAACATAACTTGGTTTTTGAATCCCTTTCCATGCTTAAACCTAGTTCCTGCAAACAAAATTCAAAGGTATGTTAGTGGACAACCAAGGGAAATAAAAAAGGAAGGATAAAGAGCAAGTATACGGGTAAAATTAATACATACAATGTGAGCCTAAAAATAGTGAATAATTTTTGCAATTAGTTAACCAAAGCTATCTATTGACAATGAGAAAGTATCATACTTACATACACTATTGATTGTGTTCAACAAGGATGAGCTGCATTGAACTGAGTCATAGGAGCATGAAAGAATTTGAAATAGAGAGTGTACAATACACTAATTTTCTTGAATGAATATTTATATTTCTATAGGAATCTAAACAAAATAATATACATATAAAATAAAAGAGGCTAGCAGTATTTGTTCTAAATAGAAATAGATAAAGTGGAATATTTTGATTAACCACGTAAACCCACACTCATTCTTCTCCCTACCATATTGGCATTATGAACCCTCATGGGGTCTACCCGAACCCCTGAGTAACAAAAGAAGGTAAGTTCCATGGAAAATCTCAAGGACTCTTATCATATATCACATGATAACAAAAAATAGAGAAATTGTAAAACAACTATTAGGAAAACACTTACGAATCACAAGTGATAGATGGTTGAAAAGTCACATTCAACAGTTTGAGAGAAGACAAGCAATCTAACTGAAGCAAAAAATGAAAAATGTAGTGGATAGTATAGAGTTTATGTTTAGCAAGGAAGTACGTGCCAAAAAATTCTATCCATGTATATAAACAACAAGAAATAGACAATGATGGAAGTCTAAGACAATATACCCACGCTCACTCTCCTTCCCGCCATATTAGCATCATGAAGGATCGATAAAATATGATGAAATGTATAATGGTAGAAGAGAAACAATATAAGTGATAGTTGGCTTCTGAATTACAAATTCAAGCTAATTATTTGGCACTAAACACTATAGAAAAATAGGTAAATTGTAGAAGAATTACTAAGAGTATACGTAAGAACCATTGGATAACAAAGTGTTCTTCATGATACTCTTTTCCCAAGTTCACCATAGCAGACCCTTGATTATTGTAGATTGCTTAAGAATAGCAGCTAAATGAGAGATGATGAAAATCCCATAGTAAACATATTCATACAAGAGGAGCAATGTATGTCAGAGTTGACCTATCAATTCAAAATTTGAACTGCATTCTTTGACTGTAAGCCCACATTAATGAAAACTTGTAAAGGAAATGGATAAGAATAATCTATGCAAAATGGCTATAACACCACATAATTAATTGGGAAAAGAGTGATTTTGTGTGGGGAAGTGGAAACAAACAAGGAAGAAATAATACAATGAAACATATTTATGTAACACAGTGTGATGCCACATAATTTGCAAGCTTTCCCACTTACATAAGCAAACCTGGGAACTTTGTTCAAGGGAGCTTCAAGAAGATCAGGGAAAAAACAATCTCATAAAAATATATTGATAGATGATTCAAGCTATGTTCGTTGTTTATAAATAGTGAAGACAAATAGAGGAATTGTATAGGAGGTGTTAAAATAAGAACTATTTACAAGTCATTTTACATGGGTTTTTTGCATAAATGTTTTGTGTATAATATTTAATGTGAAGCAATGTATGTTGGATTCATAGTTTAGTCTCTGGTGCAATACACATTTTGCATAGATTGATCCATCATTTAGTTTTTTTCATAGCCTAAAAAAGGTAAGTATCGTCATTAATAATTTGGGTTAAATAATTGATTTGGCAAGCTAGAAGGATATATGTATACATGTGCAGGGGTGAAATAGTTTAGTGGCTTTTAGTTATTATTCTAGTAGCTCTTTTATCTATTGAAAATGGATCTTCCGACAATGTAATTTGATCAATATACTTTCTTGCACATTTTTTAGCACATCAGTGTCAAAACCCTCCAACCTGCTGCCAAAAGCAACAATAAGGAGAGAATGAAAAGCATGAACAATAAATTAATCATTTATGTAAAATACCCATGTGAAACATACATATATATACATGTAAACATATATATATATATATACATGTATATATATATATATATATTTGTATACATGTGTACACATACATATATATACATGTATACACATACATATATATATATACATGTATGCATATACATACATATATACATTTTAACATATATATATATATGTATACATATTAAAATATATATATATATACACACATGTACAGAGACGTGTATATATACGAAATTAGTTTCATCGATGTTAAGTGTTATTCTTTCTAGGATCTCTCTATATATGATCAATTTATTTGTTATAAGTTCCGAATGAGATTTTTGTCAACCCAACTGTCAATAAGACTTGTCGTTTAATAGCTCTGTAACAATTTGTCTATTTGTCTATAATCTTTAGTCTAAGGGAATGTAGCTTGAATGTTTGATTAAGCCTGCGGCATTATGTATACATATATACATACATGTGTATGTATATATCTATATATACAAATATATATATATACACAGATGTATACACACATGTATATATATGAAAATAGTTTGGTTGATGTTAAGTGCTATTCTTTCTAATATCTCTTCCTATCTGTTCAATTTATTTGTTTGAAGTTTTTGACAGGATTTTCATCAGCCCAAGTGTGAATAGGACTTGTGGTGCAATAGCTCCGTTACAATTTCTCTATTTGTCCTTATTTGTGTGTATCTTTGGTGTTGCAGCCATTACCATAGGAGCAATTGAACTTATCTATGTGCAAGGTTCAGGGTTGTATGAAATGATTGACATATTGGAGATAAAATTACTTTGGTGACTATTTAGTGTTATTGTAATAGCTCTTTTACAATTTATGTATTTGGGTATTATATTATATGATAAAACAATCTCTCCAAAATGTGTTTGGAATCTTTTAAGTGTTATTGTAATAGTTCTTTGATCTGTTCAACTTTATATCTCTAGTTGATACACTATTTTTTTGAAATTTCTATTTGTTAAGAAGAGAGTATTATTTAGAGAATGCAACTTAATCAATATAGTTGCTTGCACATTTAGGATCATATATTCATAATGCCAAAATGGCTATTCTAACAATGCAATAGAATAAAAATATTTTCTTGCAAATTTTGGAGTATACATTCACACTACATGTATATATAGATATATACATACACGTGTATATATATGTATACAGAATGCCACAAAATTAATCAGAAATTGAAATTACATTCCCTACAACTGAATATTTTAGACAAATAGAGGGATTGTAACAAACCTATTGTAGGAGAAGGCCTATTTTGCATTTGGTGGTGATGAGGATGTGGCCAGCCAGTGGGGAGCTCACCATGGAGAAATACCAATTAAATATTCTTTCATTTGTCAAAAAAATATGGTTAGGGTTACTAATTTTTTGCTGTTGAGTGTTATTTTAATACCTCTTTTACAATTTCTCTATTTTTCTATAATATTTAGGGCCAGGTGATGTACCTCATATTTTCAATTAGGTGTGTGGGCTCATGCTCATTGTGCATAGATTATTGCTACGTATTGGGTTTAGGAGCTCTATTTAATGTCACTTTGGGGAAGTTGCAATAAAATATTCTTTCTATCATCAAAAAAATATTGTTGGGGTCAGTAATTTTTGTGGCCCTTGTTTTTTGTTTATAGTTATGGCGGTGCATCTTTGGGTTTATACCTGTCACCATAGGAGCAATTGTCGTTAAATGTTCTTTATTTTTTTGTTGGTCTATTATTTTGGTTATCTAAGTGTATCTTTGGCGTTGCAACCATTACCATTGGAGGGATTACAGTTATCTGTGTGTAGGGTGTAGAGTTATATGCTATAGACAAATAGGTAAATTGCAATAGGCCTATTGCAAGACAAGCCCTATTTTGGATTTTCCAGCAACGAGGATGTGGCCGGCTGGAGGGGAGGTCACCGGGTTTTGTTGTGGCAACGTGGAGCTTCACAAATACGTGGGTTGGTAGTGATGGAGAGTTCTTTAACAATTTTCCTATTTCTCTATAATACTTAGTGCCAAATAATGGAGCTTAAATATAGAATATATGTATTTATATATGTAACCATTCATCCAGCCTTTGGTGTATTGCTTCTATGTATGTATATATATACAAGATGCCACAGACTTAATCCACTGTGTTTTTCATGGCGACGTGGACCTTGGTAATTACATGGGTTGGTGATGATGGAGAATGGTGTCCTGGATACGGGGAAGGTGAATGGTAAGTGTTTGTTGGCACGAGGACCAATGCATCCTGCTATTACAGGATGTCGGTGGGTGAAGTAAATGCAATATTAAAATTTCTCCAAGCTCATACAACTAACTTTTTAGGTTGCTAGATGAGTTGTATAAAGCTAGTTCTTTATGATAATACCTACTTTCTTTAGGTCATGACAATAATTATATGATGTGATTCTAAATATTTTTATGTAAAAAAGACCTTGCCAATTTTATACATATACATTTATATATGTATAATGGAGGAATTGTACAAAGCTATTAGTGAAACATACATACATATATTTATGCATATATACACATATCTATACACATGTGTTTATATATATATATATATACATACATACATGTATATATATACGTACATACATACATGTATATACATGTGTATAAATATGTATATATGCATAAATACATGTATGCATGTTTTACTAACAGGTCTGTTACAATTTCCCTATTTCTCTATAATACTCAATGCTAGATAATGTAGTTGCTCTTATACATTTACTCTCTTTTTCAGGAGAGTAAAAAGCATGTGGGCACCGTATTAAAATCAAAATCATAAGAGCTCAATGAATGTGCAAATGTATACATGGAAACACAGGAATATATTACGTTCATATTTGCAAAAGGGGAGTCTTAGATAGGATGTAGGCATACCTTGTGGGTGCAACTGGGTGTAGTATGAACAGAAGAAAAGGAGGCATGCTTTCCACCCTGCCATATTGGGTGATGCAACCTCATTGCCTATCATGGAATCCTCGACCTAAAGCATACTTTTCTGACCAAAAATATTAAGCATTGTGCATTGTTGAAATCTCATAGCATTAACCTGAGAATTTTCTTTAGTTGAAATCATTGCTATACATTTTTTTAAAAATATGTATAGTTGTATGATTTATAACAAAGGATTTGACACATAGTCATAAAATAAGAGATGGAACCATATTAAAAACAAAAACATGGAATCTGACTGAATGTGTAAATATATATATATGGAAAGACAGGAAGAAATTACATGGATATTTGCAAAAAAGAAGTGCTCGATAGGATCCACGCATACCTTGTTGCTGCAACTAGATGTAGTCTAAACAGAAAGAAAGAAGGCATGCTATCCACCCTACCATATTGGGCCATGCAGCCTCATGGGTTGTCACCAAACGCCCAAGCAAGAACATACATTGCCCACCCACAAAACTGAAACACAATCAAATATCCAAAAATAAGAATTCCCAAGCATTATAGATTGTGGAAATTTGATAGCATTAACTTGACAATTTTCTTTAGTTGAAATCAGTGCTATACATTTTAAAATATATATGTAGTTATATCATTTATGAAAAATAATTTGACATGTAGTCATGAAATAAGGGATGTATTAAAGGACATATAAGCTTACCTTCTATATAAATAGAATGTAGTTGGAGCTTTTACACCATTGGAAACATGTGATGACAAACCTATTTAGTATTGTGGACATGTGTAGCTACAACTAACAATGTTTGCAATCTAAAATGGTTTCACTCACATATAGTTAGTGACAAGGAAAATTTTGTAAAAGAGCCATTAGGAAAACACTCAAGAACCACAGGAAATGAGAGAATACCGAAACCAAACATTAAATAGAGCTTTGAAACAGGAGGAAACAATATCATAATCACACAACACAAGCAATCTATGTCTTGTAATGGACTATTTTTTTTCAGCATACAAGTTTCAAAAGATTGATATGTTGATAAAAAGATTCCTATAGATAATTTTCACCATAAAGTCTAATACCTTTTATACAATTCTCTATTTTTCTTCAATATTTACCAGCGAAGGATGTAGCTTGAATCTTGTATCAATATGTTTCATATTTTGTTATATAAAGTGGGGCAGGTATGACATTGTTGCCATATTGGTTTGTATATGCCTATGTCATACCATATATCAAACAATGATGAAGCAGGGAAAATTTTGTTGTTTGCATATATAATTTCTTATATTGTACTATATTTCTCATGCAAGTACTTGTATAAGATGAATAAGTTGATAAAGAGATACCTAAACATAATTATCATCATAAGCTTAGAATCTTATCTTAGTCTAAACCTATTTTCCATGCCTCGAGTTATGGAATTTTCATATGGGCCTTAAGTGTTTCACTAAGAGTTCTTTGTGCAATTTCCTTGTTTGTGTTTAATATTTAGTGCTAATTATTGTCTATAATATTTAGTACCAAATAAGTGTTATTCTATTGCCTCTCATACAATTACTCTATTTGTCATCAATATATACATTTGTATATTCATATTTGAAATAGAAATAATAGTGTGTTGCTAATAGTTTTCTTATTTCATAGATTTGAAATTCTCTTGAGACCTCCATTCTTTAAAAAAAGTCTAGTCTATTCTTCTTTGTAGTAAAATAAGCTCTAAAATATGGAGAATAGAAGAGCCAAAGTATGCTAATGAACAATTTGTTATAGGTAGCTGGAAGAAAGGAAGTCATGAAGAACAATTTATTCTATGGAAGTTGAAACAGATAAGGGAAAAATAAATTTACAATTATGTAGATTTTTATATGAAAACAAACCATGCTCATTAGGGGAAAATAGTTCCATGTTTATGAATTGCATGTCATAAGCTTGATGCATAGAGGCTTTACGAAACATTCCATGCTCTTGAGACCCTACTCCTTAATTACATCAATTGTTTCATGAAGCCTCTATGTATCAAGCTCATGCTTTTTTCCATGAACGGAAAGTGTTTGTTTATGTAGGGTTCAATGCATGTCGTTGTTGTTGGATGGTGGCACAAAAGACAATAATTGTAGTTTTCCATACTGCCCTATCTCAAAGTATAAAAGTATCAATGGGAAAAGGCTTTTAAAAAATAGATTCAATGCTATAACTGTATAGTGGTGATTTTTACACAACATAGACAATACATATACATGCTACTATAAACTCTACTTAAAATCGTAGTCTACATAAATACACATAAACATAATATACAAACCTGTTTAGATTTACATATGTATGTATATCTTTGTCTAGATATATGCATATGTATATATGCCTATATGTGTATTATACATGTCTGAAATTAGATAAGTATGGAATGGGGAAAACACATTGTGGAATGGCTTACCGCAAGAACAAGAAATTGTAAAACAACTATTAAAAGAATAGTTAAAAATCATAGCTAAATCATAGATGACCAAGAACCCATAGTTGTTTTACAATTTCTCTATTTCTCTATAATATTTTTTGCCAGACAATGTAACTCCGATTTCGAATTGACAGGCCACAGGCCAACTATATGTTTGCATATATATATATATATATTTGAATATAAAATAGAAAATTTAATATGTATATATAGACCAATTGTGGTGCAATAGCACAGTAGGAAGTAAATGTAATATTGAATATTGTAGTGTGGGAAAGTATACTCCAAAATATGAAAGAAAATATTTTGATTCAATTGCATTGTCAGAATAGCCATTCTGGCATAATGAATATGTGCTCGAAAAATATGGAAGAAAATATATTGATTGAGTTGCATTGTCAGAATAGCCATTTTTCCATTATGAAATCTTACACATATTGCACGATTAAATTCTCTCTTCTTAACAAATGAAAATTTGAAACAAACAACCTGTCAACTAAAGATACAAAGTTGTACAAATCAAAGAACTATTACAAAAACACTTAAAATCCACCAAAGACATTTTGCAGAGATTGTTTCATCATATAATTGTTGCCATAGCCTAAAGAAAATAAGTATCACCATAAAGAGTTGGGACTCAATAATTGATTTGGAAAGTTGAAAAGATATTTGTATATGTGTAGAGGGGGTGGAACCACTCACACAAAATAATTTTTCTAGTAGTAACTTCTCAACAATAACCAAAGCATACGTATATGCAAAACTATTTGCAAATGTATCGATGCATATGCATTGTATTTTCGATGGAGACTGTAACGAATGGAAGGTATGATACACTCTTTTAAGAAGAGTCTAGCATTGTTGTTGCCTATGCTTGTGCATTGTAACTTCCTTTGTTCTAGCCTCCATATAAAAACACTTAACATTTTTTATTGCACATGCATATATACATATACATATATTACAATGAAGACTAAATTGTGCTAACATAAAAAGCTGTAAAATTTTTGTGTATATATTTTAATATATTCTAAAATTTAAACCATCATATTCCTTTTTTGATCATTCATATATAGAGAATTATATATACACATGCATACACATATATATTTTGTTATATGTTTATGTACAATTGCTACTTTACATATATCTATGGTTATACATGTGAATTCATATATGCTAATGTGCTTGAGCTCGTATGTATACTTGTAGGTTGTGTGAGTACATTCAAGTTAAATTGTGATAATGAACAGTTTGTTATGGGAAAAAGAGTATCACAAAACATATTGATAGAAGCCAAGCAATCTATATAAGAGTTGTCTTATCAATTATACATTTCAGCCACATTATTTAGCAACACATATGAAACACAAAAAGGGACACCACGAAAAGAAAAAATTAGCGACACTTGTGAACCATAGGAAGATGTCGCTTGTTCAAAAACCAACATTAAATAGAAGTAGATCATAGAATGGTGTAGATTTGGAACAGTAATGTGATATATTCTCATGTTTGCATATATACATTTGCACGCTCATTGACCTCTCATGCTTTTGATTTTAATATGGTGGCTGCGTTCTTTTCAATTTGCTAACAAATAGAGTAATTGTATAACAGGAGCTACATTATCTGGCATTCAGTATTATAGAGAAATAGGGAAATTGTAACATAACTAGTAGTAAAATATACATACATGTCTTTATTCATATCCTATCACTACACGATGGCGACGAGCGAAGTAAATGCAATATTGAATGCTAACATGTGGGAAAGTATACTGTGATGAAGTTGTATTGTCAAAAGAGCCATTGTGGTGTTGGTTTGATAGCAGACTATTGTTAAATATACATATATATAGGTATACATATATAGAAACATATATATATATATATACACATATGTATATATACATATACATATATACACATACATATATATAGATATACATATATACATACATATATATATACATATATATATACACTTTCCCAAAAGCCAGCATTCAATATTGCATTTACTTCATCTGTCGCCATCGTGCAATGACAAGATGCATTGGTGCTCACACCAACAAACACTTACCATTCACCCTCCCTGTATCCAGGACACCATTCTCCACCACCACCAACCCACGTAATTACAAAGGTCCATGTCGCCACCAAAAAAACTTGGTGACCATATATATGCAAAGGCTTAGTACAAAAGGGTGAACATATTGGAGATAAAATTAGTATATATATAATTTCCCACATGCCAGCATTCAATATTGCATCTACTTTGTCTGTCGCCATTGCGCAACAATAGGATGCATTGGCCCTCACACCAACAAACACTTAACATTCACCCTCCCCATATCTAGGACACCATTCTCCACCACCACCAACCCACGTAATTACCAAGCTCCACGTCACCACAAAAAAACCCGATGACCATATATATGCAAAGGCTTAGTAAGAAAGGATAAACATATTGGAGATAAAATTAGTTTGGTTGCTGCTAGGTGTTATTCTTTGAAATATCTCTTTTATATGTTTGATTTACTAGTGGCAAGTTTCTGGAGGTTTTTTTTTTGTTGGCCAACCCAGCCATGAATTGAATTTGTCATGCAATAGCTCCTATACAATTTCTCTATTTTTCTATTGCTCTTACATTGTGGAACGAGCGAAAGTGGTCCTGGTCTATACACATGCATATCTATTTTTACCTTTGCTATTGGTCACATTTCTTTTGGGGAGGCCAATTTAAATGAAGTACCCAGTGTAACAGCAATTTCTTCACTTGCATGGGGTTCTCCATTTGGGGGGAATGAAAATATTTTTTCCGCTATAAAAAAGGGATTGAAAAATTAAATAAAATTTGAATTTTTAATAATTAATTTCTTAAATAATAATAATTTGCTTAAAATTTCAGACACAAAATAATGTAACCTCTATCTTAGTTTTGCATGCACTAGACCTAGATGCACATCTACATTTGAAGACTATGCCTATAGGAATGTCCAAGATTTAAGGTGGGTTGTGTCATTTCTTGTCTATTCTTAAAATTTATCTTTCTCTTTCGTATGTGCCCAATATATTGTCTCGAATATATTGGTTTTCTTCTTTTCCAAGGCCTTAATCATATTCGGCTTAGTTGTGATTATGCCTGATTGCCAAACTATTGGGATCCCTAGGTGTTTGTTCAAGCAACAAGACAAGAAAATGTTGTAGCTAGACTCACCCTCTCCTTCTAAACATGCCCCTAGATTTCGTCTGTAGCTGCCCCCAAAAAAACAAAACAGCCCTCCAAATATCAACCCTATTAAAGGTTTAAACATTCATAAAAATATTTGGACAGTGAAAGGGCATGTAAGACATATTACAAAGATGCTACATTATTTGCCACTCAGTACTATAGAGAAAGAGGGAAATTGTGAAAGAACTATTAGTTAAACATACATACATACATATATATATATACATATACACATATATACATATATACACACATGTATATATATATATATACATATACACATATATATATAAAAATATTCATACATAGTCAATATTAACAACAAACAAGGAAATTGCAAAAGAACTCTTAGGGAGACACTCAAGAAGCATACGAAAATGTCATAATGTCATAAAGTATACTATGATTAAGTTGCATGCTTGAAACAACCATTATGGTGTTGGTTTCATAATGTTTTGTAGATGCTATTTGTTTGAAGTTTCCAATGGGGCTTTCATCAACCCAACCATGAATAGGATTTGTCGTCTAATAGCTCTTTTATAATTTTTCTCTTTCTTTATAATATTTACTTCCAAGCAATGCAACTCGAATTTTCAATTAAGTCTATATATATATATGCATGTATACATATACTGGATGGCAAGTGTTTACCCATGTAGGGTTAAGGTTGTTAGTGCAATTAATATTTAATTACACTTGCATAACTTTACTTAGGTAATATTTTAATTCTTAGGTTAATTATTGGCATCCTTATCTTGTTGAGCTATCTTGTTGCTCAAGATAAGATTAGGGTTACATGCATAATTTTCTTTTATAAAGAAAATCATCTCATGTAATTATGAATTCCTGAATAATATTATTTGCACATCTTCTTGCAATAGCTTTGCTTTTTCTGATTTACTCTTCTGTGGAAGGTTTTTTGGTTTGCATGTTTAATCTTGGTTTCTAACAAAGGTATGTTGTTGTTGCAATTTTTTCGCTCCTATTTTATTATCTATAGTTATCTCTATGTATCTTTGGCGTTATTTTTGTCACTATAGGAGCAATAGCAGGTAAATCTAGGTTCTTTCGTTAAAAAATATGGATAGGGTTGGTAATTTTATTGCCCAATTACAGATTAAGATAGGATTAATTGTATATATATGGATATGCAGAGGGTTATTTATTTGTTTGAAGTTTCTGATGGGATTTTCATCAGATGAGCCATCAATAGGATTTGTCGTGTAATAGCTATTTTACAATTTCTCAGTTTCTCTCCAATATTTAATGCCACATAATGTAGCTCGATTTTTTTTGTGTAATATGTGCCAGGGAGGTGAATGGTAAGTGTTTGCTTGTGCAAGGGTTAACACATTTTGGCATTGTTGTACAATTGGGGAAGAACCAAACAAATGCAATATTGAATGCTACAAGGTGGGAAAGTATACTTTGATTAAGTTGCATTTTCAAAATAGCCATTGTGGTGTTATATATGTATATATATTTATATATGCATAAAAACATGTATGTATGTTTTACTAACAGTTCTATTACAATTTCCCTGTTTCTCTATAATACTGAATTCCAAATAATGTAACTCCTCTTATACAATCACTCTTTGTTAGCAGATTGAAAAGAATGTGGCCACCATATTAAAATTAAAAGCACGGGAGCTCAATGAACATGCATATGTATATATGCAAATACAAGAATAAATTACATTGTTGTTCATAATGCAATATTGAATGTTGTAGGGTGGGAAAGTATACTTTTATTAAGTTGCTTTTTTGAAACAGCCCTATACACCTGTATATTTATGTATATATGCATAAAAACATGTATGTATGTTTTACTAATAGTTCTTTTACAATTTCCCTATTTCTCTATAATATTGAATGCGAGATAATGTAGCTCATATTATACAATTAAAAGCATGGGAGCTCAATGAACGTGCATATGTATATATGCAAATACAAGAATAAATTGCATTGTTGTTCATAATACAATATTGAATGTTGTAGGGCAGGAAAGTATACTTTGATTAAGTTGCATTTTTTAAACAGCCTTATACAGTTGTATATTTATGTATATATGCATAAAGATATGTATGTATGTTTTACTAATAGTTCTGTTACAATTTCCCTATTTCTCTATAATATTGAATGCCAGATAATGCAGCTCCTCTTATACAATTACTCTATTTGTTAGCAAACTGAAAATAACGTGGCCACCATATTAAAATTAAAATCACGGAAGCTCAATGAATGTGCAAATGCATAAATGCAAATACAAGAATAAATTACGTTGTTCAAAATCTACACCATCCTCTTTGCAAGAATTTGAACTTAGATCAATTAGAAAGATACCAAGCAACTAACTGTACAAAATGTGTATAACACCAAAGATGCACAAAGTATATATACATATATATGTATGTATGTATGTATGTATGTATGTATGTATGTATGTATGTATGTATGTATGTATGTATATATATATATATATGTATATATGTATGTATATATATATAAATATATATGTATATATATACACTTACATATAGATATACATACATATACATATACATACACTTTCCATCCTCTATTTATTTTTTTTGCAGTTATCTTCATGCATCTTTGGCATTACACCCATTGTCATAGGAACAATTGCAGCTAAATATTTTTTCTTTCAGCTAAGAAAACAACAATATGAAATGTAATTACCAAGGTGCACATCACCACAAAAAAAATCAATGACCTCCCCACTGACCAAGACACCCTGGGTGCTAACAAATCCAATTCACAGCTAACCTAATGAAAATCCTAGCAGAAACTTCAAACAAAATAGCCTACCGTCTAATAAATGTTTATACATTTGTATATATATGTATTTATGCATAAACACATGTATGTATGTTTAACTACTAGTTCTATTACAATTTCCCTATTTCTCTATAAAACTAAATGTCAGATAATGCAGCTCCTCTTATACAATTACTTTATTTTTTAGCAGACTAAAAAAAACGTGACCACCATATCAAAATCAAAAGCATGGGAGTTTAATGAACACGCAAATGTATATATGCAAACACAAGAATAAATTACATTTCCCAATAACCACAATAAAAAATGAAACCCAAAAAAATTACTAACCCTAACCATATTTTTTCACAAAACAAAGAAGATTTAACTCCAATGAATCCATCCATACAAACCAATAATCTCGTTCAAGTCTCCAAAAGTGGGTATAACCACAAAGATACAAAATACTAACCCTAACCTTATTTTTTGGGAGAGAGGAAAAGGATTTAACTGCAATAAAACCATCCATACAGACCGATTATCTCTTTTAAGTCTCCAAAATGGGTATAACGACAAAGATACAAACAAATAACAACGAATAATAAGAAGAGACTGAAACACATGAACAATAAATTAATCATTCACGCAAAATTACCATGTAAAACCACTTACATATTCCACGGCACAACAGCCTAAAAACCCTCCAAAAAGCTATAAAACAGAGCGAAAGGCAACAATTTTTACAATAGTCTACTACCAAACCAACACCACAATGGTTATTTCCACAATGCAACTTAATACACTTTCTCACACATTTTGTACCGCATCAGTATTAAAACCCTCCAACCTGCTATCAAAAGGAACAATAAGCATAGAACAAAAAACATGAACAATAAATAATCTACTATCAAACCAACACCACAATGGCTCTTTCAACAATGCAACTTAATCAATATACTTTCTCGCACATTTCACAACGCATTAGTGTTAAAACCCTCCAACTTGCTATCAAAAGCAACAATAAACAAAGAACGAAAGACATGAACAATAAATTACTAATTTTTTCAAACTACCCATCAAAAATGGCTTACAAATTCTATGGCACAACAGTTTTACAACCCTCCAACCTACTAAAAAATGGAGCTGAAGGTGACAATTTTAACAATAGTCTGGTATCAAACCCACACCACAATGGCTCTTTTAACAATACAACTTAATCAGAGTATTCTTTCCCACACGACAACATTCAATATAGCATTTACTTTGGCCTCTGCCTCTATACACCAATGGGAAGATGCATTGGCGCTCACGCCAACAAACACTTACCATTCACCTTCCCCGTAACGACGACACCATTCTCCATCGCCACCAACCCATGTAATTACCAATTTCCACATCGCCACAAAAAAAAAAGTGCCCTCCCCGCCGGTCGCCAGACCCCCAACATCGACAAATCCAATTCGTAGTTGGGCTAACAAAAATCCCAATGGAAACTTCAAACAAAATATCCTATCAGCTAATTACTATTAATAACTTTGAAAAGGTATAGAAGAAGTAAGAACATATTGTCAAAAATAGTCTCATCTAATGTATGTTAGAATATGTAAATTAATTATGCTTGTTGACAAAAACCTATCGACCAAGCCACCTCACACTACCCACAAATATCTAGCACCATCTTTAGTCGCCCCACGTCATTCATGTTCACTTATCCACCATAAATTTTATAGCTAACACTAGTTCTAGTACAGCTTGTATCAAATTTATTATGTGTTTACCTATAAAATAGATGCTTGAACTTGTGATTTCAGCACTCCAATTCATCTCCTCTATTTTTTGGTTTGTTTTCCTGTCATGTGCTCTTCCTGCAAAATGGTATCAAAGCCAGGTTGATCAAGGAATTCACTAAATCTAGTCAAAAGGTGTTTTTTTGGAGGATTGGTGTTCACAATTGAAACCTTTTTGGAGAATCTATCATGTAGAGCATATCACTATGTTGAAGAGAGAAGATCATAGGTTCTAGGAGAGTGCATTTTTTTCCACCAAAAGAATATGAAATTTTAAAAAATGACAAATTTGAAGTATTTTCAAAGAGATGATAGTGAAATAACCGACATCAAGAAGGTGAGATAACATCATGGCATGTAGCAATAGTATAATGTAGCATCAAATTTTATTATTTTGGGGTGTGAATTATGATACTTGGGCAATAAAAATGAGGCCATTATTTTTTTCACAAGATTTATGAGAGTTAGTTCAAAATGGGTTTGTAGAACCTCAAGATCTATCTACTTTAACAAAAACACAAAAAGATGAACTTAAGGAAATGAAAAAGAAATATGCTAAAGTTTTGTTCTTTATTCAACAAGCAATGGATGGTTCTATGTTTCCTAGGATTGTTGCAAAAACTAGTTCAAAACAAGCTTGGGAAATATTAGAAAATTCATACTAATGGACAACTAAAGTCAAAGTTGCAAAATTACAAACATTAAGAAGAAATTTTGAAAATATTCAAATGAGTTCATCAAAATCTGTAGATCAATTCTTTAGTAATGTAATGAATATTGTAAGTTAAATGAGGTCACATGGAGAGAATATATCAAATCAGAAAGGTGATAGAAAAGGTTCTTAAAAGACTTCCTAATAAATTTGATGCAATAGTAGTTTCAATTCAAGATTGAAAAGATCTATCTCAATTATCAATAGATGAATTAATGATATCCTTTTTTTCCTATAAAAATAGGATGAATCGATATAACAATTCTTCTTTGGAGAATGCTTTCAAGATAGGGGTATCATTGGAAAGAGGGAGAGGAAGAGGTAGAGATGGACGTATGAGTCTATATCAAGGATAAATGACCAACCGAACCAGTTAGAGTTTTATTAATAGAGGAAAAGGAAGAAATCAATCTCAACAACAATCACCAAGGTTTGATAAATCTCACATTCAATTTTATTATTGCAAGAAATAAATAGTCATTTTGCAAATGAATGTAGAAACAAACAAACCGAACTAGATAAAAAAAAGGAAGAATACATGGATATATATGATAATAACTTTGGAATTTTTTTTATAACTTATAATGTGGCTCAAGAAAGCTCTAATGATGTATAGTACTTAGATAGTGGTTGTAGCAATCATATGAGATGAAAAAGAGAATTTTTTGCTAGTTTCGATGACTCTATAAATAAGTTTGAATTTGGAAATGATGGAAAAGTATTTGTAATTGGGAAATGTATTATTAATATTCTAAAGTTCAGAATGTTGAAAAGAGACATAGTCATGATATTTTATTTGTGCTTGGTTTAAAACATAATCTGTTGAGTGTTGGTCAATTAGTGAAAAAGGGTACATATTTCACTTTAAAAATGATGAATGTATGATTTTGGATAGAAATCGAAGTGATAGATTAATTGTAAGGGTTGAGATGACAAGGAACCAAAATTTCCCTTTCAAAATTTATTGTATTCAAGGAACAGAGGAAGTTAATTTCAAGTCAGTACACTTAGACCAGACATGGCTTTAGCATTTAAGGTATTGTCACCTTCATTTTAATGGTTTGATTTTATTATGAAAGAAAAATATGGTAAGAGGTTTACCAGTTATAGAGCATCCAGCTAGTACATGTGAAAGTTGTATATTAGAAAAAAAACATAGAGAGATTTTTCTAGTAAATACTTCATACAAAGAAAAGACAACATTTGAATTAGCTCACATTGATATATCTGGGCCAACACAAACTTCATCTTTAGAATGAAACTTATATTTCCTAACATTTTATTGATGGTTTTAGAAAAAAAAAAAAAAGGAACTAGATATACTTTCTCAAGTAGAATTCTAAAGCATGTGTTAAATTCAAGGATTTTAAAGCTATAATAGAAAAATAAAGTGGATTCTACATCAAGGTATTTAGATCTGATAGGGGTGGTGAGTTTAGTTCTAATGATTTTTTGGATTTTGTAGATATGATGGAATTAAGAAATAGTTTAAAACAAGATACACACCACAACAGAATGGAGTAGTTGAGAGGAAGAATACAACAATAATAGATATGGCCAGGAGCATGTTGAAGGCCAAAAACCTATCCAATTATTTATGGGAAGAAGTAGTAGCATCTATATTATACATTTTCAATAGGATTCCTACAAAGAGTGTCAAGGACAAATTTCCTCAAGGAGAATGGAATGGTAAGAAGCACCATATCTCACTTTATAATTTTTGGATGTGTTTCTTATTCTCTAGTTCCATCTAAATTGAGAACAAAATTGGATGATAAGAGTGAAAAAATTGTTGATAGTTCAGATAGTGTTCATTCTGTGGTGTGCAAGTGAGGCCTCCTACAGCCTATGAGGCTATGGTGCATGGTCGTTTCCTGTATTGCATGCATCTTCTAGTGATCAGATTGGGCATGGCTAAGTATTCTCTATTGGGGAAGGGGTTTGTGCTGCTCTTGGGTGGTGTTCTTTTTTTTTTCTTGCAAATTTTCTCTTCTCAACTACATTTTGTGGAAGGGCTATTGTGTTGCGTTTTGGGGTTGGTGTTTCCTAAGTGTTTTTTCTTATTTTCTCTCTACTCTCTTCCTTTGGTGCAGTGGTTCAAGGCCCTTTCTTTGGGCTATTTTTTCCTTTCTATTGGGTGGTATAGTTGTGGAGTGGGTTTTGGTCGATCCTTGGTCTCTTTAGCTAAGGATCCTTTCAAAAGACTCTCAAATGGTCACGGGCCTTACTCAATGGGGGGTTTTCCCAAAATTAAAAAAGGTGAAGGGTTGTTTGGAGTGAATTCTGGATCGCCCCATTTTGGTGATTCAACTAGACTCCTTAGCGAAAGATGTTACTTACTTGTGTAATCATGCTCTAATTTTTAAATTCATGGGTCTTCGTCTTTCTTTATCAGCATTGAAATCTCGAACCCATCGGGTTTGGAATCTTGAAGGAGATATGGAGATAATGATGGATGCCAATAATTATTTTTTGGTTTTCTTTTCGTGCATGGAGGATAGAAATAAGGATTTTGAAGGTGGTTCATATTTTTACAATCAGATTGGTCTCTTTATCAAACCTTGGCATGAGGGTTTCAACTTTGCTGAAGAACTTCCTATGCGGGTTCTAGTTTGGATTCAGCTGCCTCGGTTTCCATTGGAATTCTAGAGAAGAGATATTTTGCATATGATTACTCGACTGCTTGGAAAACTAGTTGGGCCTACCCAAAAAACTCTACACAAGAAGGTAATCTTGTATGCTCGAATTTGTGTTGAAGTTGATTTAAAAAATATTTTTCCTAATTCTAAGGAAGTTTACATTGAATCCTCTTATTGGATTCAACAACTTGATTATGAAACTCTCCCTTTTCATTGTCATGTTTTTCATGAATATGGGCATCTACAAAGGAGATGCCCTCAATTTAACCAAGTAGCTACTGCAGCTAATGTTTCTTCTAATTTTGCTACTAAAAATGATAATGGGAAGGCTCCTATGGAGGAAGGGGCTAAAAATACGGAGGGATTTATTCCTGTTAAGCCACGTAATAAGGGGAAGGGTTGTAGACACGCAAAATATGCATATAGCTCAATCCAAAGGTTTAATCAAATAATACCATTTCATCTCTCATAAATCATTCAACCTTTATCTTGCATCATCCATTTAATTAAATAAATCAGGACTTCATTTAATTGAAATCCAATTCATATTTCTCCTTTTTCTGATTTAAATAAATCAAATATTTGAATCAAATTGGTCAAACATTCTAATCATCATTAAACTAATCTAACCATGATTAAATGCTAATCCTAACCACTTGCATTCTCTAGATAATGCCACTTGCACAAATAAATCAATTTATTGATTTATTAAAATCATCATTTTTACTCAACATGGCATTTATGGGGAATATTCCCTCAAGTTTGAAAAACATGACAAGTTGATTTGTCCCTCCAACATTGCATTTATTTCTCATTTTCTTGTCCCCCTCTCAAAATTTATTGCAAAATTTGAATTTGAAGTTCCCTCTTATGGGCACATTTCTCAAATCTTGCACATCCATTGGCCTATCACCACTTGACAAGTGGCCTCTTTTCATTGGTATATTTTTAGTCCCACATTCATCCATTTGGCCAATCCCTCATCAAGAAAATCTATAAATAAAGGGGTTAAAGCTCCACAATTTCATCTACATCTCTTGCAAAGTCTCTCTCTTAAATTGAGAACTGATTTTGTTCATCCACTCGACAATCTTAGCATTTTCATCTCCAATATCATGCAAGGTCACTCTCTTCATTTGAGAAATGATCTTGTCCATCATTATCATTAGCTTATCTAAAGGGGTTGGGAAAGGGCTATTTTCCATATCAAAATAGCACCAATCCCCCCATAAGATCAAGTGTTTGTCTTGTTTTAGAATAGGGATAGTTATTTGTGTTTGTATTTGCTCAATTATATCATCTTTTTCCTTGTTTTCTAACAATGCAGATGGATTTTATGGGGAACTCTTATTTTATACTTTCATTTTGATCTAACACTTTGAATGTTTTCTTTGCTAATGTAAGTTGGAAATGGGGTTCACAAGGGTCAAAAGAGAACTCTCAAGGATAGAAAAAATGATGGGATCTTAAATCAATTTGATGCTCTGGATGACTTGGTTCAGAAAGAGGGGATTCTAGTTGGGATTCCTCCTAGTTCTAGATCTTTGGAAATAGTCTTGCAAGAGGGTGAAGAAAATGAGAATAAAAACTAGACTGGGGTCAACTTGTAGGTTGGTTAGATGGAGATTGGCCAGATGGAAATGGATAGTACACCACCCAGGAGAAAACTTCTAAGGCAAGGCGCAAGAAAGATAGGTTGAGAAAGTTAAACTATTGGGTGAGACTCTGGTAGAATCTAGGTTGGTGAAAACCCTGGACGCTCATTTCTCTCATCCTCATAAATGATTGCTATTTCATGGAATTTGAGGGGTTTTAATAGCACTCGTAGACAAAAGCCTATTCATGAGATGATTTGTTTTCATTCTCCTAATATTGTCTTCATTCAGGAAACTAAGTTATTAGTGGATGATATGTTGAATACAGCCTCTGGTGTTTGGCCCTATGGGTGTTGTCAGTGTGTGGATTCTTTTGGTAGCTCTATAGGTGTGGCTTGTTTGTGGGATCCAAGAAAGGTTGTTCCTCTTTGTTGGATCTCGAGTCACTCTTTTATCTCTATGATTGCTTCTAGTTTAGAATCTACTGAATCTTGTCTTTTACTAAAGTCTATGCTCCCACTAATCTGATAGGTAATTCTCAACTTTGGTCTCATCTTAGTTATGTTCTCTCTCTTGTTCCTTGGTATCCTTGGATTATGGCTAGAGATTTTAATGTTATTTCTTGATTAGAGGAGAAGAGAGGGTATTGCCAAGCTTGACCCTACTGCTTTTCTTCCTATAGACAACATGGCTAGTTTGAATCTTATTGATGTAAAACCTAATAATGGTATTTTCACTTGGAATAATCGAAGGTGTGGTGATGTTGCTATCTCTAAGAGGCTTGACATGTTTCTTGTTTCCTATTTTTGGGTTGGGGATAGTTGGACTACTAGCCCCGAGATCCTAGATTGGAGAGGTTTAGATCATTGGCCAATTAAACTTTCTATTGTTCCTTTCAGATCCCATAAGAACCCTTCTTTCAAGTTCCAACTCATGTGGTTGTGTGAGCCTTCTCTTCATGAGTTGATGATTGAGTGGAAGCTTAAGGGGAGACCTACTTGTGGGAAAACTATGTTTACCTTTGTCAAGAGATTACAATATGTGTAATATAGAATCAAGAAGTGGAATATGCAATGTTTTGGGAATCTTCAACACAAGAAGTTGGTAGCTTGGGCTCATTTGGATTCTATCACTCACCAGATTTTTGATCTTGGTCTCACAGTGGAGCTGTGCAATGAAGAGGCTAGGGTGACTAAGGCTCTTGAGGAATGGGAGCTAAGGGAGGAGATTCTTTAGAAGAAAAAGTCCTGAATCGATTGACTTCAGGAGGGAGATAGAAATATTTCCTTTTTCCATCACTCTGTTGTTGCAAGGAGAAATGGTAATCTTATCAGCTCTCTTGTTTCTTCTGAGGGAGTCCATATTTCTTCTCAAATAAAATTTTCTTGGGAGGCTTCTCAGTTCTTTTCAACCCTTTTTACTGAGGATTCTCCCCTTACGAGTTTGGAGGAAAATTCTATTTTGGCCTGTATTCCTTCTTTGGTTTCTCATGAGATTAACAAGGCTCTTTCTCTTTGAAGGAATTGGAGACTATTGTGTTTCAAATGAAGAAAGGAAAAGCCCCTAGCCTTGATGGTTTTCCAACTGAATTTTTTCAAGTTTTTTGCGAGATTATCAAGGTGGATCTCTTGGAAGTTGTTCAAGAATCTCATAGGAACAAAGAAATGTTGAAGGCCATGAATTCCACTTTTCTTGCACTTATTTTGAAGAAGGAAGGTGCATGTTCCTTGGATCAATTTCACCCCATTTCCCTTTACAATGTGGTGTACAAAATCATTATGAAACTAATTATGGAAAGCCTTAAGCCTTGGCTTGATTCTTTGATTTCCACTGATCAAGGGGATTTGTGGTAGGTAGGAAGATCTTGGATGGGGTTGTTATTGCTACAAAGGTTATTCATTCTATGGAAATCTCTAAGGACAAGTTTATGTTTATCAAACTTGATATGACGAAAGCTTATGATAGAGCCAAATGGGCCTTCTTACAAAAGATTCTCTTAGCTTTTGGATTTGATAGAGAATGGGTTGATTGGATCATGAGTTGTGTGACTTCTTCTTCCTTTTCAGTGCTTATCAATGGGGAGCCTTCAGATTTATCTGCAGCATCTCAGGGTCTTCAGCAAGGAGATTCTTTGTCCCCTTATTTGTTTATTATTATGGTTGATGGGTTAGGGAGCTTTATCAATTCTTGTGGTAGTCATGGGTTTATTCAAGGGTGGTGTTGGAGTTATAGTTTACCACCTCTATCTCATCTCCAATTTATTGATGATACTACTTTAATGGGTGCAGCCAAAATAAATGAAGCTATGAATTTAAGGAAGTCATTTGATACTTATTTGGCAGCCTCTAGTCAAAATATTAATGACAACAAGTCCTCTATTTACTTTTTCAAAACTTCTCAGCTTATTTAGTCTAGGATTTTTTAGATTCTTCGATTTTGAATTGGCACTCTTCCTCTAGTTTATTTAGGGATTCCCCTTATAGTGGGTCCTCAACCAAAATATTTTTGGCAAGATTTCTTGGATAAATTTCATAGTAGGGTTATTCATTAGACTCATAGGTGGCTCTCTTCAATAGGTCAGGTGGTTCTGCTCAAATCTGTGGTTCAATCTCTTCCTATTTATCGATGTTTTATGCAAGTTGCTCCTGCTAAATTTGTTAAGGAATTTGATTCCCTTTCTCATCAATTCCTTTGGGTGGGTAATCTTATCAATTCTAAGTGAAGTTTGGTGAAGTGGGAATCTATTTATAGGCCAAAATAGGAGGGTGGTCTTGGTCTCAAGTATGTGAGTTTCATGGACTAGGTATTAGCTACTAAGTTGTATAGTCGTTGGTGTACTTACCAGGATCAGGATTGGGCTAGAATTCTCACTCATAAGTACCTCAATGGGATGAGCTCTCATGTTGTTCCTTGATATTGTCTCCAAGCGCAAGGGTCTATGATTTGGGATACTCTCAAAGGAGGGGATAAGCTAATAAAGGAGGGTATGTTTTGGATTTGCAATAAGGGCTCAGAAGCCCTCTTTTGGTATGATTCTTTGGATAGGTATTCCCCTATTATATCTATGTTCCCCCATTTGCAACCTCTCTGTTATAGCTTAACGGAAGCTGGTTGGCACAAGGTGGAAGACTTCAAAATTGTTCAGACCTTGGGATAGGTGGAGGTGTGACATTGGAAGGACCCCTAGGAGTGGCCTCCTGGGGGTACTGAGGAGGAAAGGCAAGAACTTACTAAGATCCTAGTAGGTAGAATATGTAGTTCTCTTCAAGATAAGGATATTTTGGCTTGGGGTCTTGATCCTAAAGGAAGATTCTCTATTTCCTCTGGATATATGGAGCTTGATAGGTAGTTGTATGGTAAGATTGGGGTTCCTTGGTAGAAGTAGGTTTGGAATAAATTTTCTTGGCCTAAGTGTAATTTCTTTTTATGGATGGTTTCTCAGAATAAATGTCTTACTTGGGATAATCTATAGAAAAGAGGCTTCCAATGTCCTTCCATTTGTGTCTTGTGCAATAATAGTAAAGAGTGTGCCTCACACCTTTTCTTTCAGTGTCCTTACTCTAGGAGGATTTGGAATCTTTGGTGGGGGTGTGGGGGAATCCTTGTATTCATGTCTCTTCTTTGATATAATTCTAGGAAAGCCTAGGGATACCCCCTGCTAAGATGGATTTTCTTCAAATTTCTTGGATTATTGGCCCTATCTTTATTATTTGGCACCTTTGGCTTGAGAGAAATAGAAGGATTTTCCAAGATGTTAAGAAATTTAGGGATATTTTATGGAGGAAGATCTTCAGTAGGATCCAAGAGACTATTTTAGGTAAATGTGACCTGTCGATTACTGTGGATCCAAGTGATTTGTCTTTTGTGAGGAATCTACACTTGGAGAGTAGAGGGTTTGGTTTATCTTCTAGCAATGGGCCTCATTAGGTTAAGAAGAAGATTCATCGCGAGGGTTGGTGGTGCCCTCCCCCACAAGGAGTTATGAAGATAAATATAGATGGATCTTCTAGGGGGAATCCTGGGCATGCTAGGATTGGTGGTATTGGTAGAGATAGTAATGGAGGAGTGATATTTTTCTTTTCTATTTACAAGGGACACCATTCTAATAATCTCATGGAGGCTCTGGCTATTTTACATGCTATTGAAAGAGGTTGTTCCCTGGGCTGGAAGAGGGTTATTTGTGAATCCGATTCACAGATTGTATTTGATATGTTAAATGAGCAGAGAGTCAATGGTGTTAATTGGAAACCGGCTATGGTAATCAGACAGATTGTGAATTTATGTAGCTCTTTAGAATTTTTTTCCCTTTATCATATTCCTAGGGAATGGAATAGGGTGGTTGATCTTCTAGCGAAGTGGGCCTCTAAGCATTTGGAGAGGTGGTTTATTGATGACTAGGGATTGTTATCCTCAGAGCTCTCTAGATCTCTCAAAAATTTAATCATGGAAGACTTACACATGTAATTGGTTTCTTGGTTGGGTACCTTTGGGGACTTTTGTTGCTGGTTTGGTTGGTGGTTTTGTGGGTTGTTGCCTATTTCTTTGTAATGTTTCTTTGATTCAATAAATTTTTACCCCCTTCTTTTAAAAAGAAAAAAGACTAAAAAAATTGTTTTTATTAGTCATAGTGAGCAATCAAAAGCTTATCGATTGTATAACACAAAGAAATTGATTATTAGTAGAGATGTTGAATTCAAGGAAGAAGAATCATGGGATACAAATTCATAGGTTGGGAACTAATACATGATAGTGAAGAGGAACCATCTAAGAACAAGGTGGTCATTTTAATCAAACACCACCAACTACTCCATCTAGAAATATTTTTCAAGGAACATCATCAGGCCATCCAAATCATACTAATCCTAATTCAAATTTAAGTGATGAATTAGGATTAGTAAGAAAAAAATCTTAAAGAAGATATTATCGAAAAGAATTCAATTTTTTCTTTATTTACTTATGATTCTATATATTTTGAAGATGTAAAACATGATAATTTGATCAAGGCAATGGATGAAGAAATGTACTTTATTAAAATAAATAATACATGACAGTTAGTATATTTACCCAAATGTAAAGATTGTATAGGATTCAAATGGGTTTTATAAAACCAAATTTAATGTTGAAGGCCAAAATGTAAAAAACAAAGAAAGATTAGTTGAAAAAAGATTTTCACAACAATATGGGATTGATTATAATGAAACTCTTACTCTGGTTGCAAGACTTGATACCATTAGGACTATTTTAGCAATATTTGTACATATTAACTGAATTTTTTATCAAAGGGATGTGAAATAAGCTTTCTTAAATGGTTTTCTTGATGAAAAGGTTTATGTTCAACAACCACATGGTTATGAGGTACATAAACATGAAAATAAAGTATATAAATTGAAAAAGGCACTTTATGGATTGAAATAGGCACCCAAGGCTTGGTATAGAAAAATTGATTCATATTTGCTAAGTAATGGATTTAGTAGAAGTAGCAGTGAACCTATAATATCTATAAAGACTAATGAGAAAGGTAAAATTTTGATTGTTTTTTGTATTTTGATGATTCAATTTTCACTAGAAAATTTTTTGTCGCCATGTTTAAGTCAAATATGATGAAAGAGTTTGAAATTACAAATTTGGGCTTGATGAGATACTTTTAGCTATTAAATTTGTTCAAACAAATATGAGTATTTTCATTTTTTATTCTAAATATGCAAAGGATCTATTAAGAAAAAATAAATTGTTAAATTGTAATCTAGTATCAACTCTGGTTATCGCAAAAAAAAAGTAAGAAAATAGGATAAGGGGTCAAATGTTAATCCAACTATGTTTAAAAGACTTGTTGGAAATTTAATGATCGTATAGCTACAAGGCTAGAAATCATGTACGATGTAAGTTTGATTTCAAATTTCATGGATTCAACTCAATATTCTCACTAGAAATTTGGGAAGAGAATACTCAGATACGTTGTAGGAACATCAGGATATGGACTTCTATATTCCAAAACTAATAAATTTGATTTGATTCATTTTAATGATAATGATTTTGTGAGGTACATCGATGATAAGAAGAGCACTTTTAGATATGTCTTTCATTGTGGAATAGGTGCAATCTCATGGGCATCAAAGAAGCAACCAATAGTGGCACTTTCATCAGCTAAAGCAAAGTACATAGCAGCCACATTAGTAGCATGTGAAGTAGTTTGGATGAGGAGAGTATTGACAGATTTATTGTAAGAACAAGAGGAGTCAACATCAATCTTTTGTGACAACAAATCATAAATTTCATTATCCAAAAATCATGTCTTTCACAAAAGGATCAAGCACATTGATACAAGGTATCACTACATTATGGAATTACTCAACAATGGAGAAATCATTTTGAAGTTTTATAGATCTAAAATTTAGTTATTAGACATATTTACTAAGGCTTTATGTGAAACTAAGCTTGTATATGTAGACAAGAAAATAATTCTAATCAATATTATGCATCTAAATATGATCAATTAACAATCAATTCTTCTATTAATCAAATAAAGCAATTTATTGGATTAATTCACTAATCTTCATCAAATTTAATTAATTAAATCAAATTATTTAATTCAATCCCCTAGACTCCTCTCATCCGATTTAAATAAATCAAATGTCATAAACTCCTAATCCCTTCAAGTTGATTAATTTTGGATTAATTAACTCCTAATCATCATTACCCATCCTCTAGCTTTTGACTCAACCTTGATCAAACTTGACCCCCAATTAACCAACCAACTTGCACATGAAAATAATTCTTTTGATTAACTAATCACCCTATTTTCCCTCACAAAAGCATATGCTTTGGGAATATTCCTCCAATAACTCCACTTATTTGACTTTCTTACCAAAACATTAACTCCTCTTACACTCTCAGCCATATGCATTAATCTCTCTTACATCCTCACCCGCATCCTCTTACACTCTCAACCATATGCATTTATTCCTCTTACATCCTCTTTACTCACACATTTCCCAAAATGTGCTCCAACTTCATCCATTAGCCTTGTGACAAGTGTCACATTCTCATTGTCTCTCCTGTAGTCCCGCATTCCTCCAATATCTTCATTCTTCAACCCTACAACCCTATTTATAGAGGCCTTCTCTTTTGAAGAGGGATCCACAATCATATGCAATTTCACTATACACACATTCATCTTCATCACTTGTATCTTCATCATTTTGAAAGCTCATCACAAGGGATTGGGAAAGGGCTCTCTTTCCATAACAAGGGAGCACCAATCCCCCTATGGGATGATGGTTTGGTTGATTTAGATTAGATTTACATATTTAGTTGGTTATGTTGCATGCCTTATTTCATGTTTTCTTTTCTATGTTTGATCAACAGTTTCATAGGGAGTGGTTTATTTGGGTTTGCTAAAAATTTATAATTTTGTATGCTTTATCTATTGTTAGTGATTGTAAATTCTCCTCTCACATTCTAGAGCCCACCGTGGGGCAATATTGCTTTATTTCATTGTTGTTCAATATCGATATTACATAGAACATAAAACAGGCCAAAATTGATTTCCATCTAACACCAACTTGTTGTCATCTTTTGTCCAAATATTACATAGAACATGGAACAAACCAAAAAGGCCATATCGATTGTTAGTTTTTTTCAAATCTCTGCTCTCTATGTATTTGCAATTTGCATCATGTGAGCCCATTTGTAGGGAAGACACATTTTTTATTGTAGGTTATTTGCAAGGGTGAATATTTGTCAACGAGGCCATCCCTTTGAGTGGACTACTTGCTTTGGAGCAATCACTATTTACATTCCAACACAGGTGCTTTAATCACTTTACTTCATTGCTTTATTACTATTTAATACCAATATTGTTGTTCAAAATTATCTTTTGTTATTGATATTGTTGTTATTCATCACAAATTCTTTGATCAAGTGATATGGCTTTATATTGCATGTATCAGATAGGGATGATATGGCTCTAATAATCTCAAACCCCTCAACTTACATTGATGCAAAGATAAGCTCTACCCATCTTACTATATTAATATTTATGATAATTTATAGTTCAGTCAAACTAAGAAGTTGGGAAAATTGATGGGAAGAGAATATTGACAGGCTCATAAGCAATCCCATGTGAAGCACCAATGTCTTTGTTGCACTTTTAACTTTCAAGTCAGCCCCATAATTATTTCATCCACAATTCAAAGTCATTGGTGGATTTATTTTGGCTTCACCTACATGCCAAATGAAAACAAACTTATTCCAAGTGGGCCCATGTGTTGTAGTTTTGTTCATGATTTATCACTATTAGTATATGTCATGTGTATCAAGCAGACATTGCCTCTGACTACGTAAAATATTAAACTACAGAAGGCTCAAGATTATGATATTTAAACTACGTGATGTGCTCATTATTAAGATCTTGGCCATAATTTTAAATTTAATAAAAATTCTCTAACACCTTTGTCAAAAATTTATTTCTTTTAGGCAGTTGCTCACCAAATTGGAGAAGTGAAAGGTGAAGAAAAGTTATGAAAAGACAATACTATTGATTTTAAATCCACCTAGGTCGAGGTTTGAACCCTGGGTTAGTTGTCCTAGCCTAGCGCCTTGATTTTCGATGTGATTGATAGAGATGGATGAGTTCGAGGGTGGCATCATTTTCTCTCTTGTTTCATTCATGTGACTTCACATTTCAATCTATTATAGAACTCAAATCCATGAGTCATATCATATTAGTTCCTCTATAATAAATTGAAGCACGTTGCATTATCATACATAAGGGGAAATCATATAAGATTTTTTTTTTGGAGTGTACTTTTGGTAGTCATAAAGAGTCCCATCTTGTACCTAAAAGTTAATGGAATTCTTGAAAGTTGGACAATAGAAGAGTAAAATGATCAAATTAAGAGAGTTAAAATTCCTTTGTGTTAAAAGGCGCATGACAACTGAGAGGTGGGGTGAATCAGTTGTCACACAAATTCAAATTCAAAACTTCAACACTTATCAATTCCACAACCAACTATTATGTTATTAAGTATGAGCATGACACACAGATAACAGAAAGTAAAATCAACACAATGAACACCAATTTTTTACGTGGAAAACCCAATGAGGTGAAAACCATGGTGAGGATTAACTCACAATATAAAGAGATTATAAAACTGAATACAGAGGCTCACTACCAAGGGCTCACTTCCCAAAAGAGGACTCACTATCCAAATACAAAGGCTCACTACCTACAGAAAAGGACTCACTATCCAATAGGGAGGCTCACTACCTATTGATACAAAAGAGAACAAAAGATCCACCACAACAATTAACACACATCCGCAGCCTTGATCAAAAGATTGTAGAAACCTTCAGCTCACTACCTTCAGGAATCTAACACAATGAAGTACTATTTCCTTAACTCACTCACACACACTTTTTATCTTATGATTTGTGGATTACTTCATCACTTTGCATCACACATCCAATTCTTCACAATTCGACTTGCATTTATACCATAGATTCAACCTTAGAAGCTTTCTCCAAGGTCGGCCACAAAAGCTTTATTTCATAAAATTCAAATTAGGTCGAAAACACAACATTCCTGTGGTGGAAAAGAATGAGAATGGACCAATAAAACATTTATCCAAGCCCAAAAGATAATGTCTTGGATCAACCACATGCTTCCTTAATTAAATTTAATTCTTCAAATGAAGTGTAAACACTAGGTCAACCAAACCTAATGAAAACACAAATGAACATTGATGTACATGCTTCCCAATAAGAAGATGACACGCGGATGATACAACATGCTTCATTATACATGAGAACACATCTCAGATTCCTTCAAATACATTTGCAACAAGTGCAACAACCTTTGAACACTTAAGTTCTTCCATTAGTCCACTCGGACTGTGCAAACACATACAACTCTGAAACTTGACTTCTAGATCACCAAACCTCAAACCTCTTTTCCAAAACCTAGAGAACACCATTATAAGACATATTCTAGATCCACAAGATCTTAAACAAAACAACAAAGGACTGCAAAGTAGAAACATTTCTCCCACTCCACAAAAGACCAACTCTACCAAAACAATTCACACATCGGTGAACGTAACTTTCACATCTCATCAAAACAGAAGCTAAAACTCAGGAGATATCACCACAAGATCACCATTAGCAAACCTTCAGATCTACACAAGCGTAGGATTAACACAAGATAAATGTGGAGCACATATCGAAGCACATTCTGAACACATCTTTATTAATTTTCTCAAACAGCACTTGGAAACTCATCAAATCAACACATCTGCAACACCATAAAGATAGCTCCAACATCTCAAAAGCATGTCAACTATACACATACAATCTACAACATACTAAACTATGTTGACATCAATGACAACATTAATCACAACACCACCAAACTTGCTCATACTTGCAACACTTTGTGCTTATAAATATAAAAAAAATTCATGCTTCTAAATTTATTTATTTTAGTACTCTAACCATTGTTTGTTTTTATATAGAGACTTTGCATGACAGGGGTAACTTTTTTTATATATGCATTTATTCATTGATTCCTTGAAATAGATCTTACTTTTGATAACTTTGTACTATTTGCAGGGGGGTTTGCATAAAGAATCAATGGCATTGGAATTAAAAAAGTCACAAGCATATTTGAATTGGAGAAGTGGGCATTGAACTTAAAAAAAGCATTTTTAAATGCTTATTGTAATAGCCTAGGGCATTCATTGCTTCTTTTGTTTTTTGTTTTAGGACAACTCACTTCTTTTTTGGGTTTAAAATTAACCATTGATTTGATCTTTTCAAATTGGTTAAAATTGAACTTAGAAGCATACTATACATTGCTTTGTGGGCTAAAACTAAACAAGATAAACTCACACTTAGTTTTTGGTGCTTAAAATGAACTCACAATTACTTTGGGGCTTAAAAAGAACTTGTGCTTTCTTTTTTTTGTGATTTGTTGCAATCCTTGTCACTTGAATGTGTATGCACACTTCTCTCACGCCACTCAAAGATCTTGAGAATCAAAAGCATTCCATTAACATTGGTTGTCTAAAATCACCCACACATTTTGATTTGGATCTAAAATTGAACCCCCATGCTAGTGTGAGGAAAAGGAATTGTGTGTGTTCCCTCGCGCTTTACACGATCTAGGTAGTCGAACTACAAATGTACTTCTTCACTTTTGTTTATCTTTAGAGGTCCTACCTCCCCACTTCAAAAGGAGGGAATGAACCAAGTGGTAACAAGCTAAAGCCAAGCTCTTCCAAGCACTATATAAAAATGTGTTGTGATGAAAGTCATTGACAACAGGTGCAGATGTGTCATACCAGCAAGTGTCACCCATAGTAGCTATGTGATACGTCAAAATCCTTCCTTAGGGAAAGGACTGGGAGGCCTCTTGATTCTCCATAATCTCGAGCTAATCTTTCTGTGTGTATGGCCACCTTGAACAAAAGTCCTTACTACAACCCATTTGTTTACTAACCAAAATCCTTAATGCTTGTTGGTGCAAGAATGGTCATTCTGAAACCACCCCACATTTGTACTATTGAAAGTAGAAATAGAAAAATTCTTAAGGTATCTGGATCTTCAGGATTTTGAGATTTGGTGGTCTCGAGAAGTGTGTACCTTGGAGGGGATCTAGTGTCAACAAATCTCTAACTGTTCACTTTGTCTTAGTGTTTGTAGCAATTTGACTGGGGACTCAACAAGTATGGCCATTTCAAACCTAGGATTGTGCAATTTGTGAGTCATTCAAACACATTTCTTGGATCTCAAACATTGAAAACAAACATTTAACAAATCATCAAAATTTCAAACCCTTTAGAAAGAGTGAATATCTTTGAGGGGTATAATTATTACTACTTGTTCCTAGGGGTTTTATCATTAGAGGCTTCTAAATGCTTGGGATCATATCTCAATTCACTCTCTTGAAAGTCAACCTAGGGAAACTATGGCCTTGGCTCTTTGACTTTCACATAATTAACCTTGTGGAATGAAAGAGAGCTAAGACATAGACATTTAGTTTGAAATTTAAACAAGACAAGTGGATGTGGTAAAAGAAATTTATTAGCCAAGATTAAATCAATGGAACCCCATATATGTGCTTTTTAACTTTTGTCTTTTGGTCTTCCAAGCAAAACATTAGTCTTTTGGTTTGAACTAATCATAGGGTAAAGCATGTTCTTCACTATCTTGGTATTGTAAAACAAAGTCCCTCTTAGGTTCATTTAGGATCAAAATCAATCACTTCATCCATCCCAAAAACATGTATCATTTCCATACCACAAACAACTTTTAGAGCTTTGGAAAACATCAATATTTTAGACCTGGGTAAATCATTTAAATCAAATCAAAATCACCTTGTTTAGTGAGGAGTGTGAGAATGCAACCTTTCTCATACCTCTAGTTAAATTAGCACCCCTTTAAACAAGTTCGTCCTAAGATCACATATAACATCTTAGGGTTTACAAGCTCATCATCCAAATCAAAACAAATCAAAATCAAAATCCTAAAGTCTAGTATTTATCCAAAGTTCTTAGAAGTTCAAACACCCATATCACTCACCCTTTCATCTTTCATCTCATCATTGGTCCTAAATTCCTTAGAGGTCATCAAGGTCAAAACACAAGAAAAACATGGAATATAAACTTGATTCATACATCATGAGTGATCTAAGTCAACCAAACTACCAAAGCCTTACAATGCCAATTGATTATCAAAACTCGCATTTATACAATCCATGCATGGCATCATTATCTCCTACAAATTTCAATTATATAAAAAATGTGAGTATTCCCAATATAAATTTTGGGCCACCTTTCCCTATGGTAGATTTAAATCAAAGTCAAAACCTACAAATCTATCAACCAAATGATCAATGAATGAGTATTCAACAAAACATAATTATCCCACCAAACCAATACATGCCAAATGCAAATATACAAAGTACAAGCTTACCAAACATCAACATATCAAATCCGAACTTGGTGAACTATGGGATAGATATTTTTGTGAATCATACCAATGTTGTTCAAAATCCAAAAAATATGTTGACAACTCAATACATTGATCCAAATCAAGGTAACCTCATCCAAAATCAAAGTTACCTAAATCAAAGCAATGTGCTTCCAAACCAAAACAATGTGAACAATGTCATCCTATAATGAAAAATCTAAACATCATACCAAATCATAACATTGTACAAAATCAATTTGTGCATGATCCCATACAAATACCACAAGTGTATATTTTAAATATACTTGACCAACAACCAAATCAACTACATCAAGTGTGTCAAAATCAACATCAAGATCAAATTTTGTGACATCAAATTGCTTCACTTACCAAAATAGTTGATTCATTGCACCAAGAGACATATCCACCCCAAAATCTACACACTCCCCCTTGGGTTAAACCATGTCATCAAAACATTGAGTTATCTCCACAACCTCATCAAGAAGAATATCTCTAATGTCAAGAGGTTGGATATCAAGATCAACAACATCAACAATGAGCACACCACAAGGTCAATCTCAACAAGTACAAACCTCACAACGTAACAAGCGTTAATACACTCCTTTGGGAGAGCCAATTGAATCAGTTGTTAGTGTAATTAATATTTAATTACACTTGCATAACTTTACTTAGGTAATATTTAATTCCTAGGTTTATTATTCTCATCCTTATCTTATTGAGCTATCTTGTTGCTTAAGATAAGATTAGGGTTATGCATCTTTTCTTTTATAAAGAAAATCATATCTTGTAATTAAGAATTCCTGAATAATAATATTTTGCACATATTTTGCAAAGCTCTACTTGTTTTTGTTTTTCTCTTCTGTAGAAGGCTTTTTTGGTTTGCATTTCAAATCTTGGTTTCTAACATGGTATCAGAGCCTTGATTTGCAACCCCTTCTCAGATTTTTTGAGAAAATAATTACAGAGTTCGTTTGAGATTCCTCGAGGGTATCATGCCTTGAGTTCATTTATGAGGCATTTTGGATTCACCATTGGATTCAGAGCGCTGGAAAAAGTTAGGATTGATTTTTGTTTTGCAGATTTTGGTCATTATTTGCCAGATCTGTGAGGGTTTCAAGCTTAGAGTTTTTTTGCAAGCTTTGGGGGTAGCCAAATTTTCAGAGCATTTTGGGCACAAATGAAGTTCACCATTGTGTTCGCAGCAGCCAAAAACCCTAAAAACACCTGTCATTTCATTGATTTTGGTGAAGTTGGTCCGAAATGAAAAAAAAAATCTAGGGGGCCGTACAGCCTCCCCAGCACGTAGTTTGAGGTTCAAATCTTGAAAAACAATCCAAAAAAGCATGTTTTCAGGATTCATGTTGGCGTCTGCAATTAAAAATCTCCCACCATCGGGCAGCCACCAAGCAGCCACCAGGTGGCCACCCGCCAACTACTCAGGCCAGTGGCGCCACCCAAAGGCTGCCAGCTAGCCAGCCCCCGCGGGCTCCCTCTTCTCCGCCCTAGTCATATGGAGGATCGGGGGCCCTCTGCTCAGCCCCCACTAGCTTATCTCTGAAGCAAGCGGTTCCATTGGGAACCAAGGGCCCACACCCAACCCGATAGCTACACAGAATATTCTGGCGATTTCAAATTCCTAGAGAATATTCTGGGGAAAGTAGAATATACTAATGGCCACGAATTTTTTCTAGAGGGGGGGCACTTTTTTTCCCTGATGGCCTCCAGGCCGTCAATTTTTTTCTCATGAAGTGATGACGTCAGCAGTCGTACGGCACTAGAAGCCCCCTCCTAACCCCAGTTTGTCTTCAAGGAGCAATTGTTTTCTTTTGGGCATAACTTGGGCATACGGTATCAAAATTGGGCAAACGAGATATCGCTGAAAATCTGGTTCTGAGTACTTTCTAGTGGTGTAGTTTATTTTTTATTATTTTTATATTTAGCTGAATTTATTTCTTTTTGAAGTCAGATGTTCATTTATGGCTTCCGAGCTCATAACTTTTTTCCACGATCTCTGATTTTCGTCTTCTTTGCGGTGTTGGAAAGGTATTGAGGAGCTCTATTTTTCTATCCATGCAATTTTTTCTATATCTATCCTAGGTTGGTTGTTATTCCATATTTTTCCCAATGGGTGTTTTGGAGATTAGTTGGATGTTCTGGCAGTTGGAAAGGTGAAACTTGAATATTTGTACTTCATTTCAGTACCACATCATCTTATTTTCTATTTATGCATATTTACCATTCTCTCCTTTTACAATCATTGGCTTATTGTAATAAATGAATTGAGATAAAGTTCCATCAGGGGGTTTTTTGCATAATAATTTGATTAGAGTGTGCATGCACTTTGATCTCCATCTTGTTTTGATGGCAACTTGCATGGGTTATCTAGTTTCTTACTTTCTTTTGGCCACATTTTTGTTCCAGCTTGACACATATCATATTCACATTGGTTCACACTTTAGATTGGGAGTTTATGTTTCTTGATCCGCATTGGTTCAGATCCTTCTCAATTTTAGGGCCATGTTTTTATGGTTAATGTTCTAGAATATTTATGGTACTTGTTCCCATGGAAGAGTTTTAGTCTCAGTTTTGCATTGGCATCGAGATACATGGTTTCTAGATTTTGTCATCATCTCATCTACTGTTGCTTCACAAATTCCAAGGTTGTTCTAGTTTGTGAGTTTTCCAGTGTTTCATGGCATCGGGTTTACTGTCACATTATTATGATACCATTTTTGGTTTCAATTTCGATAGAAGTATCTTTCCTTTCTTGTCAGATTGTGGTTCCAATGTTACTCCACAGTGTTCTTCCAGTGCTTCTTTGTAGCAGTCATCTCATTGTAGGGGGGTTTTGTCCCACTGGGTTTTTCTTCTATACCTCATTATTACATTTGTACATGGGTACCTGATCAGGCCTTGTTGTTGGGACCCATTCATGATTTCTTGCATTCATCTTAGTTTTAGGTGCATGCTTTTTTAGTCTCCCTAAGTTGCACTTATGGGGGGGTGTTAGTGTAATTAATATTTAATTACACTTGCATAACTTTACTTAGGTAGTATTTAATTCCTAGGTTTATTATTCTCATCCTTATCTTATTGAGCTATCTTGTTTCTCAAGATAAGATTAGGGTTATGCATCTTTGCTTTTATAAAGCAAATCATATCTTGTAATCAAGAATTCCTGAATAATAATATTTTGCACATCTTTTGCAAAGCTCTACTTTTTTTTGTTTTTCTCTTATGTGGAAGGCTTTTTTGGTTTTCATTTTAGATCTTGGTTTCTAACATCAGCATTAAAAAAGCTAGTTAATACAAAACTCATCACTCCTCCAAAAGTAAGTGCTTTCAACCCTATCATAAACTTCCCTTGGAATAAGGGTAGATCTTATTCTGAGTATCATAGAGACAATCGTCATAAAACATCAAATTATTTTTGACTCAAAAATATCATCCAAGACCTTCTTGATCAAAGAAGAATAACTATTGAGGACAATAATCAAGATTCAACCACTAGTGATAGCAGTGACAATCTCTCCAGCACAATTGCTGAAAAAAATGATCAAGATCTATCCATCAATGAGAACCTTGAAGAGGTTTCTACCTCATCCAATGATCAAATCAACATACATCGAGTCACTTTTCAATCATGATCAAAATCCACCAACCATATCCAACAGTAACCCAATTCAAGAAATGTTAACATCATTTAATCCTATGGTTGAAAACATTGACAATATCTCCACCACAATTTTTTTGAGGAAAATGATTCATCCACCAATAATCATGTTGAAAATGCCTCTACATCATCCAATGAGTTAGAGGACATATCTCAAGAATTCATTCCAAAGCATGATCATCATCTTTCATCAAAGTCTAGCAATGGTCCTTTCCAAGGCATATTGATATCTTTTGACCTCATGGTTGTAGATATTGAAGGAATCCTCAACTCAACACTTGATCCAAATCCACTCAAATATCAAGAGGATATTGAGCCACTTCCCATGCCTAGTGAAGACATCCAAGAACCCTTTATAGGCAATCCATCCTTTGAAATTGACCCATGTCAAGAACTTGATCCAAAGCACATCAAAATCAATTCCAAAATTAATCAAGATCAAGAATCAGTATCTCCAAGATGCTACAATGATCTAATGGACACTCTCCAATTTTACAAGATTTTTCAAATGATCATCAAATCCATATAACACATACTCCTCCATCTACCCATGAGATGCTTTCTTGGGATGGACACGTAGATGATCTTCATTCAAAACAAGATTCCTTTACTCTTGACATTAGTACACAAGAACAAGAGGCTATTGATTCATACAATCAAGCTAGGTTTTCAACATCAGGATTAGATATATCCCAAATTCAGATTGAGGACATCATGTATAAATATATCAAACATCATCCACTCAAGGAAACAAGTCAGACCAAACAGGATATTCTGGAGTCAGCAAAGCAGCAAATTGAAATAACATCATTTGCAGTGGTCATTTATCAAAGAACTCTTACTAAATAGAACATCTCGAAATGGGAAGAATCAAAGCATGAAGGTAGTACTTCCACAATACTAGGGGAAACTTTATCTCAAGCAAACATCAACATAGGGAGAATGAAGAATATTTATGATGAAACAAATTCCAATACTACAACTAGCCATGTCATGAATCTTCATCCACCCATCACCCCATCCACAAATTGGGACCAACATCAAAAGAAAGATTTAAATCAAAGCACAAAGAACATTATCAAATAAAAAGAAGCTAGGAAGCATAATGGACAAATCAAATACAAGTTGATATAAAATAATACAAAGAAAGATTATCCCTGTCAAACTCCATTAGTCAAGGAAACTATGGGGAAAAATAAAAAATGGAAAAGTATCCATCAAAGATGTCTACAAAGGAAAAAGAAAGCTTCTCAAGCAATGTACAAAGTATATCAAGCAGTTGGTCCTAATTCCATGCACACTTCCATATCCACCCATCATTTTTCATCTTCCCAATTTTGGAGATTCAAAAGTTCCAAACTATCAACCAATCTATCTCCTATTATTAAACACACAACACCATCCACTCCTCCATGCATGATATCCAATTCTCAAATTAACCATGTATTGGTAGCCACCCTTCATCATAAGGATTCATAAGGCATTCTATTGCAATGTGCACACAAAGACAAAGTTAACTCTAGTATCAACAAAGTAGATCAAGAATCTCAAAAGTTGCATTCAAGTGCATGTATCTTAGCAAAGCAACTTCTTTAATTAGGATATCGATAGCACATTATGACAGAAGCATATACATCAACACCACCAAGTGGTTTAGCATGAACTTAAAATATTTCATAAAAAAACCACAAAAAAATCATGAAAATAGTAAAAATAAAAATTGTCCTTTAGTGAAAACCATTATGGTGGCACTTTAGACAGGTGCCATGATGAAAACCTGGCAACTATGCATCATGTGTAGAATCAAACATATGTGTGTGCTAATTCAAGTGGAAGCATCTTATCCCATCCATAATAAACTCCAGCATTTCATCCATCTCATCCATAATAAATCCATTCATCCATGAGCCATTTATCCAATCCATTTTCATCCATCTTCCAAATTATCTTGATCTCGACAAAAGTTTGGTGCACACTTTACACTTGCTTATGGTAAAAATCTTGACATGGGTCATTTTCATTGATCCTATCCTCTACAAAATTATCTGAGCCATGAGGCATTATCCAAATAATCATTCTTTATTCAAACACATTATCTTCTCACAAGATAATCCATATCCATCCATCCATACATCTATCCAAGAATCCACCCATGGCATTCCATACATTGCTAGACACTTGGGGAAGATATTTAAATCTTGCTTTGGGAATACGTCTAAGTGATATATATCATCAAACTTATGTGGTGATCTAAACATGACAAATGTGAAATCAAATTGGTCAAAACACTTGTAAGAAAAAAATCCAAATCACTAGCCCATGGCACATTTTGACAAGAAGATGTTCATTATCAAGATTTATCTTTCCTTGAACATCAATCCAAACAATCAATAACAATTGCATCTAATTTTTACTTCAACATCACATCAAATCATTCAAACAATTTTTTTTCCAAACTGAGCTTCAAAAACTTGATCAATCAATTCCAATCAATCCATCATCATCTTGGGATATCCATCCCAATCCTTGTGTTGCTTAACACTATCCTTGCATTGTTGTGTATCCTCAACAATGTTATCATCATCAATCCATCAATCAGATCAATAAACCTTAGCTTGGTTTTCAACAAAATCCAAAAATAGATCACTAATATCATCACACATATCCATATCCAAATCATCAAAATTGTGCAAAAATCCAAAAACATCCAAATCATATCAAAATTCAAAAACACTCATAAAAATAGAAAACATCAAAAACATGGTATGTGAACTACATCATCTCTAAGCTTAAACGTAGGCAAGGCCATCATTGATGAGCCGCTGAGACACAAAAACACAAAAACATTTAAGTAACCTGAAAATCTAAAAAAATAGCCTCATAACATTTCAAAAACATCCAAATATTTGAAAAAATCTCACCCACAATAATCTCATCCATAATAAACAAATCATCACACTCACCCTCTGGTAACACAAACAGAAAACAAGTACATCAATTGACAAAAGTGGAACCTTTAAACACAAAAAATCAAACTCTTGATCATTCTCAAACATGTCAATCAAACCTTATATCAATGACCTTTTCAAACAACCTATCAACTTGCCACCATCCACTAACATGTCCTAGGATGCATCCTTCCTACAATGGGAATTATCTTTGGCAATCACTTTGGATACTTATCCTAAGAAAAACACATCCATTTGGCTAGAGGTATGAAGAATATTGGCTTGTTTGTGTACTTGATCTTTTCTTTTGATTTATCTTATTGTGCTCATTCTAATGACCTCTCGACGATATCTAATAAAAATGATTTAGAGAGAAAGGAATGGGGCATTCACCATTATCTTTTGTTTGTTGTGCTTGTTGGATGTTCTTGTAATATAACTTGGTGATACTTGCTTTGGTAGGTGTGTATGGAGGGAGTTTTGGACAACTTGTTGACTATTTCATTGATAGGCTATGCCTTTCCATTTTTTGATCTCAGATGTTTGAAACTTCTGAAATACATCCTAGTGAGGTTTTCATATGTCAGGTGTGAACAAGAATACTCCTATTTGTTTGTCGAGTCAAATTCCACCTCACTAGATACAACACCATCCTGGTTGTCTATACCTTGATGCATCATATCTATGTGTATTATCAAACATAAGGAAAGTTATGTCATTCATGTCCCAATCCCTAGATAAGAAAACCATCATCACTCATCATCATATCTAATAAAGTCTCAACGACTCATGGACTTGTTGGACTTTTGCATCATCTCAAACTCAAGGGTTGATCCCTCTTATTCTTTTTATTCTTCTATCTTTACTAGTATTTCTATCCAAGTATCAAATTTGTGTGATATATCAAAATATACATGAGGTTACCCATGGTTGATGACTATCTATACATCATCAATTTTTTCTACATCAAACATTTGAGATTTCTAGTCCTCTCTAAGCTGAAATGATCCTAAATCTTTATCACGAGCTCGACCCAAAAATTGTAATTTTCACCCGATCTCTCGAGGGGGAAATGTACCAGTGTAATTCTTTCTGATGGGGCAACAGTGGGGCATCCAAAAAAATTTAAAAAAATGAACTTTGATCTTGGCAACATTAGTCTTTGAAAAAACGCAACTAATATGCTACTTCAAAGAGGGGAAAAATGTATACATGCAAATAATCCTAATCAACATTATGCATCTAAATATAATAAATTAACAATCAATTCTTCTATTAATCAAATAAATTAATTTATTGGATTAATTCACTAATGTTAGTAAAAATTAATTAAATAAATCAAATTATTTAATTCAATCCCCTAAAGTCCTCTCATCTGATTTAAATAAATCAAATTGTTTAAATCAAATGTCATAAACTCCTAATCCCTTCAAGTTGATTAATTTTGGATTAATTAATTCGTAATCATCATTACCCATCCTGTAGCTTTTGACTCAACCTTGGTCAAACTCAACCCCTAATTAACCAATCAACTTGCATAGAAAATAATTCTTTTAATTAACTAATTACCCTATTTTCCCTCACAAAAGCATATGCTTTGGGAATATTCCTCCACTAACTCCACTTATTTGAATTTCTTACCCAAACATTAACTCCTCTTACACTCTCAACCATATGCATTAATCTCTCTTACATCCTCACCCACATCCTCTTAGACTCTCAACCATATGCATTTATTCCTCTTACATCCTCTTTACTCACACATTTCCCAAAATGTGCTCCAACTTCACCCATTAGCCTTGTGAAAAGTGTCACATTCTCATTGGCTCTACTTTAGTCTCGTATTCCTCCAATCTCTTCATTATTCAACCCTCAACCCTATTTATAGAGGCCTTCTCTTTAGAAGAGGGATCCACAATCATATGCAATTTCACTATACACACATTCATCTTCATCACTTGCATCTTCATCATTTTGGAAGCTCATCACAAGGGATTGAGAAAGGGCTATCTTTCCATATCAAAGGAGCACCAATACCCCTATGGGATGATGGTTTGGTTGATTTATATTAGATTTACATATTTATTTGGTTATGTTGCATGCCTTATTTCATGTTTTATTTTCTATGTTTGATCAACAGTTTCATAGGGAGTGGTTTATTTGGGTTTGTTAACAATGGCTAATTTTGTATGTTTTATCTATTGTTAGTGATTACAAATTCTCCTCTCATAGTATATCTTAGGAATCTCTTAGGATTATGAGAATTTATATGATTAATTGATGGTTTTCATTGTATTAGTGAATCAGTGATTTTAAATGGGTAGCTAACAAGGCTTTAGGCTGGGACCCATCTTTTCTAGATTATGGGGATATTTAAAATAATCAGTATAATTAATTTATGGAGGGATGTTAGAGTATGTAAATTAATTATGTTCCTTGGTAGAGGCCTACCGACCAAGCCACCTCACACCACCCATAATCATCAAGCACTGTCTTCATCCACCACATGCCATTCATATTCACATGTCCACCATAATGTTATAGCTAACACTCTACTACATTTTATATCAAATTTATTATGTATTTACCTATAAAATGAATGCTTAAACCTGTGATTTCAACACTCTAATTCTCTCCTATATTTTCTAGTTTATTTGCATGTTATGTGCTCTTCCTTCAATGTATACAAGAGCTTGCATATACATAGAACTAAAATACTTAATAAATTATATAAAAAAATATCCAAAAAACTTATTCTAACATTTTATTTTTTAACACCCATGTAGTAGGATAATTATGACATTGACATAAATAAAGACAAGCCACATCAACCTCTCAAAACTAATCTCCTCTAAATTCAAGAGCAGTATGGCTTAAAGTATAGCTTGACACCAAGATCTTATCAATTAAGATCCCTCAAACCACATGATCATAAACTTCCACCTTTACATTGACAAGATAATATTCTCAACAAGTTGGCTTCCACTCTAACTTACTCACTAGTGCCAAGATAGGCTTTGAAAATCTTTCAAGAGTTGTCACACTTGTGGTTTATTTTGGAATACATTGAGAATTCAACATATATGTAAGCCTCCAAAAGTAAAAATGATTGGGAAACCACAATATATCTCTCAAAAGATAAAGATCAAGGACATACAGACCACTCTTTCAAGAAATTTGTGCATGGGGGGGCCATGCACCTCTTCACCTTGTTTTATTTTTTTATCTTTTGCAAACTTAAAACCTCTCTGAAACCTTGGAAGAATTCTTATTTTGATTTAAACATTCAAGAAAAATTGTTTGGAGGATATAACAGTAAATGAAAGGTAAGATTTTAACTATTGGAAAGCTTAGGGAAGATGTAAAAATATAATCTAACTAATCAGTTAAAAATACACATAAAAGAGAAAATATGTTTTTTTTTTTTTAATATACAAACAATGTTAGAAATAATTTGCACTTGGACCAAGGATGGGTTGGCCTAAGAGGGGTTAGTAGCTCAATTGGTAGAGTACTTCAACAACAATGGAAGGACCTAGGTTATAGTCCTAGTTGGCCCATATGAGTTGTAGCTAAACAAGTGGCATCAGAGATAGGCTACGAGCCCCAAGAACCAACATTGTGGCTTAAGGGAGTGTTGAAAATAAGCCACACCTGGACTAACAATGGGTTGGCCAAAGAGGGGCTAGTTGCTCAATTGGTAGAGCACTCCAATAGCAATGGAAGGTCCTAGATTTGAGTCATATCTAGACCATATGAGTTGTAGCTCAACAAGTAACTAGAAACCAATATTTTTTTGTAGAAAACCCAATTTTATCTTTTTTTAAATCAAATATGCAACTTTTAAGCTTGAAAAGTTGAAAATCCTATGAAATTCGATTGTTTTATAGCTTTTGTCACAGAAAATATTCTCTACAAAATTATTTCCTCACACAAAATAGAAAGGAAAAATTATATTGTATTTCTTAAATCATGTATGTTAGATGAGATGTTGATAAGTCTTATTAGAACACAATTTTAATTAGTTGGGTTTTGGAATCTTGTCGCATTGGATTGGACTCATTAATCTTAGTAAGTGATTTCTGAGTCTACAACCATAAAGGTGACAACTAGTAAACTATTTAAAACCTACAACCTAGATCATTGTCTCTTCAACAATCAAGCAACTCATTACACAAGAGACACTATAATTCATATCAAGAATTTTGAAAAAAAAATGCAATATCCATATCTCTCACAGGTCACAAGATCCATAGTCTTAATCTTGTAGAAATAGTTAACCATTTCTGAAATGTACAAGATGACAAACCAACATGTCTAGCTACATGTGGGGAACATTCAAAATTATAGTCATTAACAGTTGAAGGAATTAGATTTACATCCTATATGTTATGTTGAAATAATAGCATCCTATATGTTACGTTGAAATAATCTACATTGTATTACAAAAGTTTACAAATATTAATGAAGGTTGCTTAATGTAAAATGGTAGTTTGTAAAATGGCCCCATATTAACACCAAAAATATGATTATCATATTAACTACTATAGTTGACAAAGTTTGATAGAGTCAAATTTCGTATTTCCATATGTTATATTATTCCATATTTGATTTGTTTTCACTTCATCTTGTGTATGTACCTAGGATTAGAGAAGTTTATGAGGGTATAAAATTTATTAGCAATGGTTCTTGTGAAATAAAAAGAGGCTTTCATGCATAGAATTATGAAATATATATCAATTAGAAAATAAAACAAATAGAATACTCACATGCTTTAAACTTTTTAAAACAAACCAATGTGCAATAGGCCACGCTTTTCCTTTAACCATGCTAGAAATCCCATGAAGCTTGTAATAGAGCTTATGGTGCTAGAATCCAATGGTATCATCTCAATAGATCAATGCTTCTGCAACCAACAACTAAGGCAATGCTCCTCTTAATTGGCCTTCCATGTCTTGGACTACAACAAAAAGGAATTTTCAAAGGTCAAAATAAATTCCAAATCTTCACCCTAAAAAGTGTGTCTATGGATCATGCCACATTCATGGATGATGAATTGACACATAAAAGGGAGAGAAAACTCTCAACCATTATAGAACCTAAACCATTCTATAGTAGATTCTAATTGTAATCTCTATGCTTGTATTTATATATATTTTTGTACTCACCTATGTCACAACGTTCAAGTTTGTGTTCATGTTTAGCAACAATAAAATTTAGATGAAATTCAACAAGGAAAAAAATATCATGATTAAATTTTCCTTAAATAATATATTTTTTAAATATAAATAATAAATCCATAAAATAAAAGAATACATTATAATAAATTTTAAAACATTATAATATAAATATGTTTAAATTTTGAATTTAAATAATTATAAATATGTTAAATTTAATATATCAATATATAATATTTACAATTTCAAATCTAAATTATTATTTTTAAATAGTAATTTAAATAAAATTAAAATTAAAATAATCTAAGTCGGCCTTCAAACCACCCCTAAAAATGTAGTAGTATATTAATAATCCCATCACTACTATACTAACATGTTAAACAAAATTAACGATGCTTAACAAAATAAATTTAAAAAAAAAAGCTAAAAAGTAAAGATAAAAGGGTGGAGAGGTATATTTTAGGTATAAAAAAAGAAAAAAGCTAAAAAGTAAAGATAAAAGGGTGGAGAGGTATATTTTAGGTATAAAAAAAGTAAAGTATATTTATTTTATTAAGAAATCTATATATATATTTGGGATATGTTTTATATCACATGAATATGCAACAATGATTATTTGGTTCAATCTCACTTCTTTGCTCCAATCTAGAAGTAAATGGTGTATTCAATATTCTACACCAATTCTTCAATCTGGAAGTGGTGACCTACCAACTAGCTATATCCATGACATGATGTTTGTGGTATGGGAGGTTTGTGACAAGAAGATCTATACTTTTTTAATTCGATAATTAAGGCTTTCTAAAAGAGCCAAGAAAGGACTTAGCTGACTTGTAACCAAAAAGGAGTTCACAAAAAGCTTGACAATAGTCAACAACTTTACAAATACATTTTTAAAAATAGAATTTTATGAAAACCTTGAATTTTTTTTACAAATTTTGTAGAAAATTTAAACATTTTTTTAATTTCCTTTAAATTCCTCAGATTTCAAATTTTTGTTTGAAGTTTGACGAACCCTGTGACATAGGTTTGAAGCTTGACACAAACATAGAGATAGAATCTTAGGGAAAGCACAATTTCTAGCTAAGAAACATTCCCTCAACTTTTTATAACGATAATTCTCACTCCTAGACTTTTAGTTATTTGTTCACATATGCACTATAACCATTCAATTCTTTTGACAAGGGGCACATTATTTTTTGTATGTTTTTCATACAATGGGTAAATAGTTTTTTACATTGTTTTTTGTTGATTATTCATCCTATAACTCAAATAGCCTACTATCTATACAATTGGTTTATCCTCTACCCCATCACCTTATGGTGTAGATCATTAGTATCAAAGCATGATTTCATATCATTCTACTCAAACTTGATATTCTTATGCCTATGAAACTCATGGAAAACACCAAAAGGAAAGAGAAAATCCTAGACTTTTCCCTACTACCAAAGAGAATACCAATGCAAGAGTAAGATAGTTGATTCCCAAAAGAAACCTTAATATGCCTCCCTATATGTCCAATAACTCATTAAGGGTATTTTCAAGTAACACATTGCACTCTTTGGTTAGTCTGGAAAAATTATTATGCAATTTGGTCCCCCAACAACATCACCTTCTTTCATTTCCCATGTCAACACACCTACTTAGCATCAAGGCCATTTTGAGGTGAAAATCAATTTTGACACTCCATTATTGTAAGGAAAAAATTGATCCCACAACATTAAAAGACTAAATTCAACAACTATAGGCCTACAATTTCATCAACTACTTCATCGATTCTAAGGAGATCACATTTTGTATTAAAGATTTCTACATCAATCTCGCTCTAGTGGAAAGCTTAAAACACATACCACAAGAATGATAAACCTATTTTACACAAGGACACCTTCATAGGTCTTCTTTTTGGAATCCCCATTTCCAAAAAATGTTTCAGGAATTCCTTAAAAATATACCCAAGAATTTTTGTTAGAAGGCTAGTTTTAGGAGGAGTCCCCTTGTAGACCCTAGACACAAGACATGTTTTTGAACATACAATAACCATGAATGCCTTAATGATAATCCTAGGGTATGATCTTAGCTAACTATTGGAACTATAATATTGTGGGTAAGGTATTGATGTTATGAATCAAATTCCTTGAGGATTTTGGATGAGAACATGATTTTATATTAGTGAAACCCTTAGAGACCCTATAGAGTTGAAGATGGTTTTTCTTTATCATCATGCTATCAACATGTGCTAAGGTCAAACTCATTTATACCTATAATAAACTGCAAAAAAATACACTTATTTTTGGATTTTATTTTATTATTTTGGATGGGATGCATGGTGGGATTATTGGTTTGATCCCCTATTTGATGAATGGTTTTATGTTTGGGTGTGTTATCACTATAATCTTTCCCTTTTCAAACAACACAAAATAGAATACTATGTAAATATTATAATTTCTTCAAAATGGAAGGGGAAGATACCTTGTAATAAAACTAAAATCTAGAACTCTAAACAATTTTTATTTCATTATGCAATAAAAATAAATGCCTATCTTTTTCGTTCTTCAACAAGGGCACAAAGATTTGTAGTATAGAAAAATGTACTCCTTTACATTTTCACACTTTGTTTGGAACCTCTTAAATAAATTGGAATTTATGCCTTAATAAGCCCTATTTTGTACATCAAAAAGCCTAATATATGACATTTTTTAAAGGGGAAACCCTATAATAATTAATGCCAACACATAACACTTTACCCTGAGTAATGTGTGTTCTAGGAATAGGGACTTGGGACCCATTCATCCATGGGCGAATGGGTCAACCCTAGGCCTTTGAACCTAAATTTAAATTATGTTTTTGTAAGTATTTTAATGTCTCTAAATTCAAATTTTTATGCCACTTTGTGTAGTAACGAAAAAAGTATCATTTTTCCTTACATGGTTTGGGAGTAATTGTCATTCAATTAACCTAATTTTCCCTATGTCTAATGTTGTAATGTCTTCTACACATTCAAATTGATCTTGGGCCCCTTTTAATAAAATGTACTTAATTGGTACCCTATTTTAGGTGTTGTAAATTTTGTAACACACTTTCACATTTATCTAGGGTCTCCTTAATTAATTAGAGTTAATTAGCCACATTAATTCAAATTTAAGTCTTATTTGTGACACCTCCCGAGGATCCATCTTGACACCCATTATTCAAATTGTAAAACATTTAATTGGTAAAATTTGAAGTCCTATAAATTGGTGCTAGGACCCATTCACCCTAGGTGGAAAATGGGTCCTCCCTCTTTAGGATCCCCCTTTCTTTGCATATCTGGCATGGATTCTTGATGTTCTTTCACCCCTCGAAGGCATATTCTTGGGAACTTGTGCCAGAACCCATTCTCCCTAGGTGGCGAATGGGTCCTCCCTTAATAAGGACCCCCTTTTGAATTTGATTCTAGTGGTATTTTAATGATGTTCATTTACAGATCTTGTGTCGGCTTGAATTATTTGAATTTTAGGGTTAATCTCTAGATTTAGTATAAATATGGGGTTAATTCACCTAGTTTCATCCTAGATTTTCATGAGAACTCAAGAGTACATTCACAATATCATTATAGAGTTTACAAGAGAGATTCAAAGGAATTTCAAGGTAGATTATTAAGATTTTATTGCAGCAATTCAAGATCATTTCATCATGTCAAGGGTTTAGTGCATTCCTACATGTTGTTTCAAGCTAAGATTGTCAATGTAGCATTGTGGATCTACTTGCAAGCATTGTTTCATATCATATTCAAGGATCAAGATCTACATTCTTCATGGCCACCACATGTTAGTTTGTAGAATTATACTCCAAGACAACATCGAAGGTATCAACAATTGCATATTTCATGTTTCATCCTTCAATTTCATTATCTCATCATTTGATTTAATTACCTAAATAGGATTTGACTTAGGAAAACCCCTATTCACTAAAAATCAACAATTTTTGCTCCTCTTGAGTGTGTGTTTGCAAATTTACAGGTTGAAGATCAAGTGGAGAAGAAGTTTAAAGCAAAATTACAAAAGTTGTCAAATTGCAAGATTGATCTTTATAGTGAAAGAATCAAGAATTGAAGCTACAAAATCTATTATAGGTTTTTGTTAGCTAACAATCAGGGATCTAAGAGATATCCAGAAAATAAACCCATATTTTAGTTTTATAAACCCTAACAAGGACCCATTTGCCACAAAAGGCGAATGAGTCCTTTGTGCCCTAAAAACAAGCTTCTACAGCAAGGTACACATCATTTTGAGCTCTAAAAACTCCCCTCATAGTTGTTGTAATAGTTAGGGATAATTTTTTATTGTTATTATCATCTTATCAGATAGAAAATCACATGTTTAATGGTTTAAGGTTAGTGTTTCATCATCTTGTTGATTCATTTTGATGTAAACCAAACATTTTGCATTAAACATTTTGGTGAACCCGGCATATTGAATATTACAATTTTCTAATTTTGGAAGTCTTTCATTGCATCCTAGGTTAGATCTTGCATTCATTTGCATCTCATTTGCATTGAATTAGATCATATTTAGGGTTTCTTGTTTTGCATTGAAATCTTGCATCTCATCTAGGGTTTAGATTTGCATTGTTTTACATCTCTCTAAATCTAAAAAATACAAAAACAAATTAATCACTGTGCATATCATTTAGAACTCACAAAATTGCATTTGAAAATTAAAACAATATTGAATTTCAACCTAGGAAACTTACGTACTGCCTCAGACCTAGAACTAAAAGACATTACTAAAAGCTTACAAATAATTCAAAAATAGTTTAAAAATACCTAACCAAGAATCGTTCACCTTTACTAGCGAATGAGTCCCTGATCAGGTCAAACCTAAACCTTTTGGCATCTGAAAAAGCATTAAAAATCACTTTGAAATCAGTAAAAACATCTTTAAAATACCTAACCAAGACCCCTTCACCCTTACTAGCAAATGAGTCCTTGTTAGATCCTTATTTGCTTTTTTTGGAAATTAAAATCTCAGTTTTAGGCTTTTGTTTGCTACTATTAGGGTATGTGCAAGATCATGACAGGCCAAAAAGTGGCGATATGATGGGTATGTGTAGGGTATGTAGCTGAGGACCTTTTTTTTACCCAAAATTGATGAAACAAAAATGGTTTTTAAAGGATATTATCAACTTTCCACCAATATAAATTTTTTCTTTACTTTGAATTTAATAAATAATTATTATTCATTTTCTATTTGAATTACAATTAAAGTCCTAATTGATAGGTGATTGAAAAACATCTATAGCTTTCAAAAGGTATCACATTTTTTGAATTCAAAACATGTGTCACATTCTATGCTACGCATTCTATAGGATTAAAAAAAATGAATTTCATGAAGTTTTGACCAAGTTAAGGTGGTCAGATGTACAAGTTTTTATATTTTTTAAAAGTTGGAATAAAAAATTCATAATTAATTATTTACTTGGAAAAAAATTACAAAAAAATATGCATCACATCAATACATGAGTCCTCTACTTATATCTAAAATCTTATAAAAAAATATTATCATTTTATTGTGGTTATGGTGGTCAGACAAACACCTACTTCTTATTTTTCCCAGAAATTTAAGTACTACTACATTGAAATTTCAAATTTTCACCAAATAGATTTTATTTTTTTAAATAAACTTGGTAGTTTAGAAACTACATTCAATTTTCTACATATTCTATTCTTACATATTTTTTAAATAATATAGATAACTTATTCAAATTTTTATGTCAAGTTTCCTAACTCTAATTTTTTTGAATTTTTCACCACTTAAGGGCCTATTTTTTCCATGATGATCTTGCACATACCCATTACTTTCATATTTTAGTTTTTTGATTTGTTGTTTCATCAAATTCATTGCATTTAGCTTCATTTGCTGCAGTTCAATGCATTGTTAAAAATCCAAAAATTGCATTCAAACATTTCATTTCCAGTTTATTGAAGTGTGTAATCAGCAAATTACAATGTTTAGATCTGAAATTCTAAAAATGGATAATTGTTTAAACAATGTGTGGAAATCCTTGTTCTCTTTGGTTGATGTTTCAAGTTGTGTTTTTGGCAATGAACCTAATGAAATTGAACTTACTCATGCTCACACAACTCCTAATGCATTTCCTCCTCATGATGTTGAAATCATTGGAGAAGATGATGCCAACATGAATGAATTCATAAATGATTGCCTTAACAACCTTGATACTAATGCATTATTTTACCCTTCACTAAAACAACCAACACCCCCACCATTTCATCACTTGAGGATTTTGGCCTTTTACATCCTGAAACTAAAACACAAGTTGAGCCTATTTCCTCTAGTCAAGCAAACATTCAACCATTCTATGTCAACAAAGTAACTAACACATCAATCAACCTTGAAGATACATATGGAAAAGGATTCACAATCTTAAGCAACAAGGATGTGATACAACAAGTGAACATGAAATTCATCAACTCTTAGAGAAAATACCAATTGAAGATACCAAAGGGTTAGGATATCAAGATCCCCCCCTGAAATAAGTGCTCTAAGCCCTAAAGAACAACAAATGCTCCCTAACAATGGTGGGATTGTCTTAGATCCTCCCCCTGACATAAGTATCCTCCTTCCTAAAGAGCAACAAATGCCTCCTAATGACAATGACAAATAAGACAAGGTCATCTCGGGCCCTCCTAATCAATATCCACCCAGGGAAATAGTGAATCTAGCAAGCGCAAAAGGCCAGGTTACAAACTAAAGAAACTTCAATTCCCTTATCCACCAACTGTAATTGAAAGGAATTTAAAAATACTTCTACATGGTGGACTTATAACATTACCACCCATGCGAGAAACACCAAAACTGATAGGGAGTGGGTTGGAGGTACCAATCACTGGTTCCTGCTCTAGGTCTTTCCTTATAAGACCTCCTTGGTGCTTGGCTCCACCACTCTAACCTATAGGCCCCTACTCATGACTAGATTCCCCTGGTTTGTCAGACCAACCCCTCTCCTATCAACATGCTTCTCTTCTACCAACCAACCTTGGTGATGCCTCATGTTCTCTCCTTTGGCCCTTAATCTGCCCTAAAGGCCAAATAACCTCAACCTTCTTCTAGTTTCTTGCAGGGGGTTTGAAAGGGTTACAAATACTTTAAAACATCTCATCTTTTACTCTTTAGGACCCTCCTAACTCCACTTAACCATCGCTTACACCAAACCCTACTTTTGGGCTACTAGCCAAAAAGCCCAATTAGGCCTCTGAATAGGAATAAAATGCAATTTCCTTTAAAACCCAATGTAAGACTTAGGTTCTTTGTTAAGAATTGGTGTTTATTACACCTACATCTCCAAGATTTTCAGGGTATCAACCTGCTCAGGCCATACACCATCCATACACCAAAATGGTCAAAGAACCCTAGGGTTTCTAAACTTTCCAAGTTGTTTTCAGACTGTCAGAAAACTCTCCTATCAAATGAATTGATAAAGTATCTTCCTAATCACCATGCATATTCAGGACCTTCCCCTAAGTTCACAAGAAATAATTTCTCAAATATCTCTTTTCCCCTACAAGTTATGCAACTTTTTCTCCAAGTCTGCCCTAACCGGGCCTGCACTAGGTCGCCTAGGGCAAAGCTTTTCTAGCGCCTCCTGCACTGCCACAAAACCTAAATTCTACCATATTTACAATGTGGGAACCTAGACACTATTCACAAGAGGTCGTACAATTTGTACAGTAGGAAGGTGCTCTAGGACTCCATTCTTTAAAAACTGCCTGTTACAGGCCTGAAAATGACAGAAAAATAGAAATATTTACAAACACAAGGTGAAATGGATTTAAAAAACCAAAAATATAACACACTAAGCTTTCATAATGCTAATACTACATTCTACAACCAAAAAGACAATAGAGTCACTCCATTAAAGTTCAATACAAATGTAAAACACAGGAAACTGACTTCCAAAACATTGTTTCCTTTAGCTTTACAAATTGCCACTCTAACAAAGATGCCTCCAACCCTATCTCCTAGTTGAATCTTGCCTTAAATATTCTTTCACAACAACTTAGATGCTTGGGTCGAGCTCATAGATGACCTAATGATGCAATATATAAAACCCAATGTGTTTTCAAACACCTTGCCAACTCTTGACAACTTAACACAATGATGTTGTAAAGCTATTGAACACTTGTCACCTTCTTTCCCAAAGTTCAAAAACAACCCTAAGTACCTAAAACAATGGTCAACATGGCCTTATGATAGCACAAAAAAATTAAGAACTTCAACAAAATTCCAACAATAGTCCTTTCCCAGGTGCTCCTACACCAAAAACTATATCCTAAAGATGAAAATTTTCCACATTGTCGATACCATAGAACCCTTGGACATAGCACCAATGATTTTTCATGATTTAAAATGAATATTTAAACAACTTGATATCATAGAAATAGTCCCTTAAATCATGCATTTTGCTCCTTGCCATGTAATAGTTGTAGGATCTCAAACATTCTCACTGTTACATGTTTTACACTTATTGAAAATCCTTTTATTTGATGCAAGGATCTTATTCTCATCACCTACCTTAGCTCATTATTTCCTTGCACTAAGTGGGGGCAATAATTTGATAGCCTTCCCCTAGTTCAGCACTTTCTCTTGTCCCTTTGGCTAGTTGTCTGCCTTCCATTTATACTGACCGAGATTGGGATGCGAACGGCCTACTTTAGGTAGACTCATATGTTCCTTACTAGTGGTTTTTAGCATAATTTTCATGTTTCCTTATGTGATTGCATGTGCATAATGTGATCCCCTATGATGTTTCATTCGATGTATCACTCTCTTTTTTTGCATTCCTCTATATGTATCTTCATTCTTCTCTACGACATAATAGTTTTTCATTTGTCTTATGTTTTCCTTTTGGGGATGATGCAAGGCATTGAGACATTTTGGTCTCTTCCATGCTGACCCAAAATATTTTCCTTTATCCTTTTCATTTGTCTTGTGTTTTCCTTTTTTGGGATGACACAAGGCATCAAGACATTCAGGTCTCTTCGATGTTGATACAAAAGGATTTTTCTTTGTTTTCACTCTCTTTGTGTCATTCTTCCAGTTCTATGAGTATTTGGGGAATGATGATAGTTTCATGCTCTATGACAACATTGTAGCAAGACATACTGGCCCCAAATCCATAGATCCCTTATGTATTTGTGGGGGCAACCCTTTCCTTCCTATTTCATGATGCAGTTTATTTCATAAACATATGACTTGGTATAGGGTTTTTTGAGGAAAGCTCTCATGTCTTAGACAAAACATTGGCTACTTTAAAGTAATTGCTCACAGTAATGATGTAGCAACCACTTTAAAGTGGGGACATACATCGATGACATCTTTCGGCATATTTCATGGCGTGATTTTTCTTTTCTCTTGTGACATGTCCTTTTCTTGGTGGTGTCATTGGGTTTGATGTCCTCCAAGAGTGTGATATTTCTAAGTGTACTATCTCCCTTTGTGGCATGATGCAAACAAGGAATCCCATAAGTGGTGATCTCATATCCTTGAATTTTTCTCTCTTGGAGACATTAGGCACAGTGTTCCCTAAGAAGAATACCTTACATGAACAGAGAAAAATCCCCTTTAACAAAATTTTACATAAATTCAAAATCATTTTAAAAAAAAGCATTGCATTGTGGTGTCTTATCAAAGTTTTCAAGAGGATAATTTCTGTATGGTATGAGAGGTTAATATGATTCTCTCATTTTCCACCTCGTTGGGATAACTCACCTAGTGGATAGACTAAGGTTCCACTACCCCAAGTGAGCATACACATATTTTGGGACAACTCACCTAGTGGACAGACTGAGGTTCCACTACCCTAGAGTGAGCTTACACATATTTTGGGACAACTCACCTAGTGGACAAACTGAGGTTCCACTACCCCAGAGTGAGTAGCATAGGTTATGGACAACCAACCCCATTCCACATCACGTTGAAATGGTTACGCTTGATCTTTTTTTTCTTTATCCTTCTTAGCCTCTGACAAGGTATGATTATGTATCTTTGTTATTGTTGCATACTTAAGTGTCTTGAATGTCTACTTTAGTGTGAGTTTGACATGAGATCATCCTCTCACTAAAGTGGGGAAAATATTGTAACAGAAAAAGTATCCTTTTTACTTACTTGGTTTGGGAATAATTGTCATTCAATTAACCTAATTTTTCCTAGGTATAATGTTGTAATGGCTTGTACACATTCACATTGATCTTGGGCCCCTTTTAATAAAATATACTTAATTGGTACCCTATTTTAGGTGTTGTAAAGTGTTGTAACACACTTTCACATTTATCTAGGGTCCCCTTAATTAATTATGGTTAATTAGAGTTAATTATCCTCTTTAATTCAAATTTAAGCCATATTTTTTACTCCTCTTGAGGATCCATCACGACACCCATTATTCAAATTGTAAAACATTTAATTGGGAAAATTTGAGGTCCCATAAATTCATGCTAGGACCCATTCACCCTATATGGTGAATGGGCCCTCCCTCTTTAGGATCCCCCTTTCTTTGCATATCTGACATGGGTTTTTGATGTTCTTTCACCCCCCAAAGGCATGGTCCTAGAAACTTGTGCCAGGACCCATTCACCCTAAGTGGCGAATGGGTCCTTCCTTAATAAGGACCCCTTTTTTGAATTTGATTCTTGCAGGATTTTAATGATGTTCATTTCTAGATCTAGTGTCAGCTTGAATTATTTAAATTTCAGGGTTAATCTCTAGATTTAGTATAAATATGGGGTTAATTCACCTAGTTTCATCCTAGATTTTCATGAGAACTCAAGAGTAAATTCACAAGAGCATTATAGAGTTTACAAGAGAAATTCAATGGAATTTCAAGGCAGATTATTAAGAGTTTATTGCACAAATTCAAGATCATTTCATCATGTCAAGGTTTTAGTGCATTCCTACATGTTTTTGAGCTAAGATTATCAATGTAGCATTGAGCATCTACTTGCAAGCATTGTTTCATATCAAATCCAAGGATCAAGATCTACATTCTTCATAGAAACCACATGTTAGTTTGCAGATTTATACTCCAAGACAACATCTAAGGTATCATAAATTTCATATTTCATGTTTCATGCTTCAATTTCATTATCGCATCATTTGGTTTAATTACCTAAATGGGGTTTGACTTCGGTGATTAATGAAACATAGATTTTTGTGACCCTATGGACTACTCTTGCACTTCTAGGGTTTTTCACCTAAAAGTAGAGAGATAGGGCCAAAAATGCTAATGTATCACTCAAATTAGGATGTATGCAATGTTGTTTGATGTAAATGAACTTAACTAAATACAATGGACTAATATAGATGAATGAAAATGAATGCAAAAGTGCAATTACAACTATGTTTGAAAATGCATTGTGATATGCAAACAACTAAGTAAATGAAGAAATAATGCAAAACAAAGAATACAGGGATGAATTTGAGTGCACCTAGATGACTTGTGATGTTTCTGGAGTGTTTTGGATGTTGATGGAAATTATTGATTTTTCACAGTAGGACTCATTCACTCAGGGTGGTGAATCAATCCACCTACTGGTGAAAAACTGTAGGGAGCTGATTTTTGTCTATCGGGATCCAAAATTTGACAAAACTCAAGTTTCCAGTCCTAAGGTGGGACTCATTCGCCATAGGTGGTGAATCAGTCCTCTCCCAATTTTTTGAAAAATCAGGAAACAACTCTACAACACCAGATCTGGAAATGTCTGCTTGTCAAGTTGCCGAAGTCAAATCTAGAGAAAACAAACAAATAACTCTCTCCAAACTTGAATTTGACTCAATTTAAATTGAAGCACCTAGTTGAATTGAAAATCAATCTTCAACACCTAAGAACTTGTCAAATCTGCAAACAAAGGGTTGCAAACAAACATGCAATAGGGGAAAAATGATTAGGGATTAGTTAATAGGGGTTTGCCATGGTCAAACCCCACTTTTGGTAATTAAACCCTTGAAAAGACAATGAAATGAAAGAGAAAGATAAACTAATAACATGCAAATGCTATCAACTTACCTAACCCTTGATAATTCAAGTCTGAAGTAATGTCAATGGCTGCTTCAAAGTGCTTGAATAGTGCTTGAATTGTTGATGTAAAGTGCTTGAATGCTTGAATGAGTGAGGAGATGTAAAATGAGGTGAAAATCACTTATTTATACAATTCTTGTGCCTTAGTATCCATTCATACCTCATCACAATCTGACATCAAGTGATTTTGAATAAAATCCTGAAAGGAATTTTGAAATATTTTGAATTTGGGGCCAAGGGGGACTCATTCGCCACCCACGGAGAATGGTTCCCACCTAGGACCTAAAACCATGTGTCTAGAAAAATGTTGTATTTAATGTTGTTTGTTAGGATAATATGCAAAAATACACTAAATTACAACTTATGAGGGCATAAAGAAACCAGATAAAGCATAAGGCTATAAATAGTGAAAATATGCCTAGAAGAGCATGAAAGCTTGTTACAAGACTTTACAACACTTCACAATAGGGCTTGTTGATGAGTGAAAAGGTGGTTTTTAGGTAAATTGCATTAAATAGAATCTAGAAGAATGTATAAATTTCTTACAACACTTCACAACACCTTCACAAGACGTTGTTATTTGAGTTTTAATACCTAAATAAGCATGTTCAAGCCATATTACAACATAAAATCAAGGCAACATAGTTCCAACACCATGAAACAAGACCTAAAAGGCCATGAAAATGACAAGGGTCCATTTTTCTATGGCACAATTAATAAGGGGAATGGTGCTTTATGGCCTAAGTCATATAACACCACTCTTCTCCAATTATCATTCAAGAATGCACTAGGATCCTGGCTTTGATTGACTATCAACACAAAGGTGAGTCAATTCTCAACAAGGAAGAACTAGGGGGGTTCTTTAGGCTTCAAAGGGTTCACCACCAAGAAAAATCTTGGAAAAGAAAACTTAACATTTAACTCACAAAACCTAGTAATGCAAGCCAAATGATGATTGCAAATGACAAAATTAAGTAACCGCAAGTTAGGTTGTATGTACCTGGGAAGTCTGGAAATGTGATAAGGATTCTATAAATGCAAATCTATTTTCAAAATATGCTAGGGAGTACAAAGAAACCCTTACTGTTGTCTTATCCCTACTGCTGTTTTACGGGGGAAATATGGAATCTTCGAATGTCATAATAGAATCTGAAAGAATCTCTGCAAAATACCCTTGGGAGGACTAAGACGCCCTTACTGCCGACTTAGTACCATCTTGAATTTTTGAAATCTCTAAATGTGATCCTGAAGCTCAATGTCTACACTTCTTCTCGGATCACAGGTCCTAAAACTTCCAAATATGGCCTATACGTGAGTTTTTGTGAAGATGAAAATTTTGCAATGTAACTTTGCACTTCAAATGATCTTCAAGTCTTCAACCTAAATCTGAAAACACAAACATGCAAGAGAGGAAAACCTTGTTGATTGTTAGTAAATTGGGGTTTGACCTAGTCAAACCCCTTGTTGGTGATTAAATCTTGGAATGAAATAGAATAATGAAGGGAAATGATGAATGAACAAAGTGTTATGTTGCAACTCACCAAACCCTTGTTATGAAATCTACAAACTTGTATGAAGTGGATAGCTTGAATGTAGATCTTGAATTAAAGTAGTTCTTGATAGATCTTGACTTGAATTGATTGCTTGAATCAAAACCCTACATCACAAATGTTAGTACAAAAACACACATGATGTAAGAATATCTTTGATATGATGCTTGAATATTGATGATGGCTCCAAATGCTTGATGAATTTCTCTTGAATGCTCTTTTGATCACAAACTTGCTATAATGCATGAATACTTGAATGCTTAGATGATAAATGAGTGAAAGAACCTTGAATTTATACTTATCTAAGCTTAATATCCCAAAATTACACCACACCAAGCCAAAGAAATCCTTGAACTCCTCTGACCTAAAGCACATTGCATTATTTGAAATGATCTTCTCTGGGACTCCAAACCTCATCAAAATGTTGTTTATGATGAAGTCCACTACCACTTTACTTGTTTCCTTCCTTGTGGGTATTGCTTCTACCCATTTCATGAAATATTCAGTGGCAACAAGGATCCACAAGTGTCCTCCACTAGAATTTTCTAGTATTTCACCAATAAAATAAATTCCCCATTGTTGAAAAGGAGCCTGAATAGAAATAGGCCTAAGTGGAAAATTCCCTAAAAACTTTAGTTTTCTTGCAAATCTTTGGAAAGCATCACAAGTCTTAACAAACTTGTGGGCATCCTTAAAGATATTAGGCCACCAGAATCCTACTCTCAAGATCTTATGGGTAGTGTTTTTTTCCATGAAATGACCTCCACATACTCCATTGTGCATTTCTTGCAAGAGTTGTAATGCCTTCTTTCCATCAACACATTTAAGCAATACACCATCTGGGCTTCTCCACCACAATTCATTGTCAATAATCACATACTTAATGGCATGCAACTTTAGTGTTTTATTTTCATTATCATCCATATCTATAGGACATTGCATAGTTTGTAAATATTGAACAATCCTTTTATACCAACCACACATTTACATATCACAAATAGGTGCAACATCAACAATTTATGTTTGATTGATTTTATTAACTTCCAAATTAGTCTTTGCCATCAGTTTAGCTCATCCCCTAACTAACTTGGTGATCTAGACATCAATGTTGAATTCTTGGATCCTTTTGATCCATCTTCACCTTCTTCATGTAGTTTCTTGTTGGGTGAAGATATCTTTCACAACAACACTTGGTACAAAAGCTATGGCAGTAGCTCCCACTAAGTTCTGAAATTCTTCACAGCCTTGACTAGATCATACACTTGCTTTTCAATCATATCATGCTTGAGCTTTGTGGCTTGTAAAGACTTACTAAATAATGCAATGGGTTTTTCAAATCCCTCATCATTTTTCTACAATAACACAATGACAATAGTATGGAAAGAAGCAAAAAAGAAAATATACATTGTCTTAAAGAAATCTAGAGATTTCAAAACTAGAGCTTCTTTGATAGCTTTTTTAATGCTCTTAAATGCCTGACTTGGCTCTTGACTCCAAGTCACCTTCTCTCCCTTCTTCATCATCTCAGAGATAGGTCTAGTAATTTCTGTGAAATTGGTTACAAACCTCCTCAAGAAATTTATTTGACCAAAGAATGACTGAATTCCTTTCACATTCTTTGGTTAAGGAATCTTTTCTATAGTTGTTACCCTTTTAGGGTCAATCTCCGCTCCCTCTTTAGACATGATATGCCACAAAAATTTTCCCTTAGTAACCCCAAAGGCACACTGTTTCAAATTTAGTGAGATCCCATATTCTAAAGCCCTAATGAATATCGTTTCCAAGTGCATGCAATGATCTTCTTCTTTCTTGGAGTAGGTTGTCAAGGTATCCTAGTATATAGCCATGAACAAGTCGATAAATTTAGAAAAAGGCTACATCCATAGCCCTATAGAAAGTGGCACCTACATTTGTTAAGACAAATCGAATCCTCACATATACATAGGTGCCCCATGGAGTAGTGAATGTAGTCTTGTACTGCTCAGACTCCTTCACTTTCACTTGGTTATATTTAGAAAATTCATCCATCATTGATAATAACTCATAGCCAGTTACCTTCTACAACATGGCTTCCATATTCGGTAGTGGATAGTTATCCTTTAATGATGATATATTCATATTTATAAAATCCACACATAAACGTATATCACCATTCTTTTTTCTAACTAGCACCAGATTAGATACCCATGAGGAATGCCTGATAGGATTTATGATTCTAGCATCCCTTAGCTTTATTAGTTCCTCTTGCATCTTTGGAGGTAAGGTCAGATTAATGGGCCTTTTCTTTTGTCTAAAAGGCTTGGCATTTCCTTTCAAAGGAATCTCATGCTGAAATAATTCCTCTCTATATGCTTTTAGGTCATCATATGACAAAGCAAAGACATGTCTATATTTTTCTAGTAAGGAAATCAACATTGCCTTAACCTTAGGTTTCATCTTCTTTCCTACATATGCCTTCTTAGGGGCATTTTTTAGTCCCCAAATTCACTTCTTCCAAGTCCTATGGATGAGTGGAATTTTTTTTATCTTGCTCTTATCCTGATTATCAAAGACCCTTTCTAATACTACAAGACCCTTGGGGATTTTGTTTGTCTTCAGTTGAATTTCCTCATTACCCAAAATTGTATCCTTACCATCTATACCTTCCACAAACACCCCAAAGTAAATCTCCCTACCTTCATATTCATCTACACATCTCAAAAAAATTAGAATATCTTCATCGTCATTGAATATTTTCCAATTATGTACATTGTCATGGATTGATGGCCTTGCTTGTACCTCAACCTTAGAGATACCTACAAAAGTTATATCTTGTCTCAATGCAATGTTGGCAAGTAGGTATGCCACTTTGTTATGTCCTCTCAACATCCAATTGATTCCAAAAGCATCAAAATGCTCAATGGAATCCCAAACAAAAAAATTATACTATTTCAGTCTGTTGTTTTTGCAAACATATTTGGATCTTACTTGGGATATCACAAGCTCAAAATCACCGATTATTCTCAACTTTTTTATCCCATGCTTTTCAGCCAGCCTTAATCCTAGTCATAGTGCTTCATATTATGCCACATTATTTGTGTAGACAAAAGAAAAAGTGAAAGAAAATTTGTATTTGTTGCCAATAGGTGACACCAACAATATTCTCGTACCAAACCCTTCCTTGGAACTTGCACCATAAAAGTATATTTTCCATATTCCATCCTTTTCAAATAATCTTATAACTTCATTATCTATAGGCACAAGGCACCTATCAATTTCTCTTGGTATTTCTTCCACCTTAAATTCATCGATATCAGTATCTATAAAGAGAATTATGTCATCCTCAGGGGCATGCTCCAGCATATGTGGCACCTTTGGTTCTCATACCATTTGCACATCCTTACCATCAATAGGGAAAGTGGCATAAGACATGTCACACTGCATACTACCTCCCATGGAAGCACTCCTTTTCCTAGGTAGCAGCATTCCATAATTGGGTGGGATATCTACTACCACTACACTCATCTTAAACTCTTTCTCTCGATATGTTGCCAATCTATAAGGAAGTTCATTGATCACACTGATAACAGGGACTTCCCTTGAATCCATAGCATAACACTTACCATGAGTGTTGTCAACTTTCAGTCCCAATTCCTCCATGATCTTGGCTCGCATTAGATTACTGGATGCTCCAAAATCAATAATATAATTTCTCAAAAAATTCCCCTCAACAATCAATGTGAGGAAGAATGGATCTATCTTTCCAAGATAAGTAGTTACTGAATTTCCTAGAAAGATATGATGTATCTCAGTAATCACTCCCTCAACTTCTTTATCTCCCTTATCCTTTGTACTCACTTTGGGTGGAGTGGACACCAATAATTCAGTACATGTTGTAGTAGCACCATTAATAAGGGCTATTGCTTTTTGTTTTTGTTCATCAATCCTCATCATCTCAAGGAAAGGAACAAATAATTTTACTTGGCTAAGTAATTGAAACATATCAACATGAGTGTACTTAGGTAATTCAATTGGAATCATACCTTGTTCTACACCACTCTCCTTCTATTGATTTTTTTTGTTTCAGCTCTAGGCTTGGAATCTTTTCTTGCTCCTTCAAAAAAAAATTGTTGTGCCTTTGCCTCTGTAGAAGGGGACTTGAGAACTCCCTCTTCTCTTGGCTTATCAACCTTCTTAGCCCAAATCTTATCTCCCCTATTTTCCTTAGCTCTGACTACTTTTTCTTTTCCATCAAAATTTTGATCTTTTCCTTTGGAATTTTTCTCCTTGATGAAAATACCAACATGACTACCTTGTTCACCACCAAATCTTCTATTCCTTATATGATATGAGCTTCTAGATTTGGAAGCCAAAGCCATAGTATATCTCACAATCTCTTCATCTGAAGGTCTTCTCAAAGACACACTATCTTCAATTGCTTCCAAATTATATACTTCATTATCAATGTCAACATCCTCATCAGAGAGAACTTGCTGGTGATATGCACTGGCAATATTCCTTTGGTCATCTACATCCATTTCATGAGACTCGATGTCGAATGAACATTCATTATCAAAAAATTTAGAACCATCCATAATCATTTTTACATCAACATCCTCCTCAATTGACTAATCACAATCCTCAAGTACATCTTCATTTTCAACCATATGTGCAACTTCACATTGATGAGGAGAATGTGGTATTTTTCAAACTATACACCAAGGAGTTTCATCAGCAAAATTTCCTGAATTCTTCTACAAAGGATCTGGAGGAACCTTATTTTGAGAATTCCTCTAATTATTAGGGATAGGCTTCCCATTATGTCAATTTATATTATAGGGATGATCCTACAGCTAAGGAGGTTTTTCATTCTTATGATAATTGTTTTATTGAACCTTTTCTTTCCTTGAAATCTTGTCATTCATGCTTTTCATGAAGTTTTCAATCTTATCCTCAAGAGTACCTCCTTTAGCACCAGAATTTTTATCCTTCTTTTTTGGATTTTTGAGGATCTTTACATCATCTCTTCTTCCAAATTTACTAGTTCCTCTACTGATATTATCAATATGGAAGGCCATCTTGTAAGCCTCTCTCAATGTCTGAGGATTATGGTAGCCCATCTTTGCATCAAATGAATTGTAGTAGTTCACCAAGCACGCATTATCATTCAATTGTAAATGGGGAGGAAGTCTATTCCTAGCCTTTTGGAACCTCATATTAAAACCATCCACAGACTCATTAGAACCTTTAGCAATGTTATTAAGTTGATTCAAAAAATACCTTGAATCATTTTTATCACCATATTTCTCTCTAGATAGCCTTTTAAATTCTTCCCAAGAGCCAATACTTTCAAAAGGAAAACTCCTATACCATTCTTGGGCATCCTCATTGAGTGACTGCATGAATAATTTCATCATGAAATCCTCTAGTTCTACCTCAAAATCATCCATGACATTAGCAAAATCTTTGAGGTGGTCTTCACCACTCGAGGCATTGTTTTCAGAGAATCTGACTATTGCAGGGCTAAAAACTTCACGAAATGGATTAGGGTATCCAGGTATTCTATTAAAACACAACTAATAATACCTCTCTACTTGTAGTGGTCTTCTAGTGTTTCTATCCCTATGAGAATTTCTAGGCTCATCATCCTTTTGGTTATCAAACTGATTTCTATCCTTACCTTTTCCATTTCCATCATTACCACCTCCTTTCTTTTTTCCCTCATCATCTTCAAAATAAGAATTCTTATTCTTGTCATTTCCTCCACCTCCAACACCCTAATCCCCACCACCACTTCCACTAGCAGTATGTCTCGTAGAATTATTCTTTTGTGATTCACTATCATTATGTCCAGAGCTTGAGGCCTTTGGAGTTGGTGTGGAGATCTTAAGAAAAATAATATTTCTAGCTATTCCTGTATTGGTAGCTTCTATTTCAGCTTTCTTCAATTCTTCTTGTAGTTTGTCATTTTCCAACTGCAATTTCAAGATCTTTGGGTTTGGGGGTATAGCAGATGGGGTAGGATCAATGTTAAAATTTTGAGTGGAAGTATTAACAGATGAAGTATTGGTACTTGTGTTGGTATTGGTATTGAAATTATTGAAGGTAGACTTCTTTTTCTGGTCAATGGGTTTCTTCCTATGATCTATAAATTATGATTTATTAGCAGCAGCAGAAGGATCTAGGGCTTTGGAAGTTGCAATAGATGTTGTATAAGTGCTTGCAATAGAGGTTCCCATTTGAACAGTCACCTTAGGTGGATCAAGGATTATCTTAGTAGAAAATCTAGAAACATTTTCCTAAAAGGTCTTTTGCCTCGCTTCTTCTCTCATTTTTCTATCCTTTCTCTTCAAGCATCCCTTTCTTGTATCTTATCCTTATTTCTCTCTTCATTTTCTCTTAACTCCTTTATTTTTTTCTCCTTAAACTCCCTAATTCTATTTTATTCTTCTTCCCTAAGCCTATGTTCCTCATCCTCTAAGGCTTTCATATCTTTATCTATGTCTTCTTAATCTTCTAAGATATCACATGCCTCATTTTTTGTGGGAGTATGGTAGGTTTGATTATTCGGATCTTCGTCAAGGGAAAGGTGAAATTCTACAATGAGAGACTCACCTCTTGGCTTAAAATTTCTATCATTAAAGACAAATCCAACTCCAAGGGTCAAAGGTTCTGAGAACTTATTTTTATCCGAGAATTCCCATCTATCCTCTTCTCTTGAGAGTTTAAATTCATTATCAAATACTTTCTCAATGAGAAAACTCCCTCGATCTACATTAGGCACTTCAACTTCATGTGCTTCTCCTTGGGTATTGCATTATTTACCTCATTATTAAAAGTAGGAGATGTTGAAATGAAAAATACAACTAAGAGGGGGGTGAATCAATTGTCATTGATCACATTCATCACAAATCTCAAACAATTATTAGCTCCACATCCACCTTAATCTGTTATTAATTATGAGCGTGAAGTGAAAATAATAGATAGCAATATCAACACAAGAAACACCATATTTACGTGGAAAACCCAATAATGGAAAAACCACGGTGAGGATTAACTCACAATATAAGATTTATTGCAAAACCATTTACAAAGAGGCTCACTATCAAAGGGCTCACTGCCCAAGATAGGACTCATTGTCCAAACAAGACTCACTATCCAAATGGGAGGCTCACTGCCTATAGATAAAGAAAGATAGAAAGAAGATTGTTACACAAAGAACAATATCTCAATGCAATAGAAGATCCACCGAAACAACTTGCACACATCTATAGCCTTGATCAAAGAATTGCAGACACCGTCATCTTACTACTTTCACGAGTCTAACACATTGAAGTCCTCGTTGCCTTAGTTCACTTTCACACAATCTCTCACATCTACCTTGCTTCTCACACTTGTGGAATTCAATCTTTAACATCTTTTCTTGTATTTATACCATCTTCAACCTTAGAAACTTTCTCCAAGGTCGTCTACACACATTTCATTTTATAAATTCAAATTAGGTCAGAAACACAGCATTCCCACAATAGATTACAATGAGAGCGGACCAAACCAACACTTAACTAGGACCCAAAACAACATCTTGGATCAATCACATGCTTCCTTAATTGATACTTATCCTTCGCATGACATGAAAACACCAGGTCAGCCAAACCTAATGAAAACACCAATGAACTTTGAAGTACACGCTTTCGTAACAAGAAGATAACATGTAGGCCACATAACATGCTTCACCATACACTAGAACACATATTAGATGTCTTCAAATTCATCGGTAGCTACTGCAACAACCTTCATACATAGAACACTTTCCATCAGTCCATCTAAACTATGTAGACACACAGTAACTCTAAAACTAGTCTTCTGGAGCACCAAACTATGAACACCTTTAATAGAACACAGATAAAACCATTACAAGCCTTCTTCTAGATCTGCAAAGCCTAAAACAAACCAACAGAGGACTTTGGAGCAAATAATTTTTTCACATTCGATAGACAAACAACTTTGCCAAACTAGTTCACAAACCGATGAACTCAACTTTCACTCTTCATCATGCACCAGAAGCTATCATCCAAGATATATCACCCAAGGATGTCCATAAACAACACTTTAAATCTGCACAAGCATAGTATCAACACAGAAGAAATGTGGAGCACATACCAGAGCACATTTTGGAAACACACACAATTTTGTCTTCACTATTTATTAATTTTCTCAAAAGCACTTGGTAACTCATCATATCAACACACCTGCAACACCATAAAGATAGCTCCATGTACCCACAACATCTCTATAGTATCTCAACTATACATGCACCACCTGTAATCACTTTTTTCCTTTCTCTACAACAACCTATATTGTGTTGACATCAATGACAAAACCACCATACTCATTCATACTTGCAAAAATATCCCCCTTTGTCATTGATGGCAACACATGATGTGAAAGACCATCAAAGACAATAATATCCTCTTCCTTTCACTATTCTTTTCCGCATGACTCTCTCTCCCCCTTTGACATCAATGGAATTTTACATAATTCTTCAACCATATATAATACCGATCACTCCCCCTTAGAAGTTCACCCATGACAACACACATATCATAAAGCAACAATGATACTTCCTACTCCCCCTAAGGAGTAGACCCCAATCATCAATCTAGACAAATAATGAATATGTAGATATAGTAGATTGATGCACCTCTATGTGCACCTAGGTCAAAGAAGGAGGGGTAGTAACCCCTAACTTCTCCCTAAGATACTCAAAAGTATCCTTAGGAAGAGCCTTAGTAAATATATCAACAATTTGATCCTTTGTATACACATATTCAATCTTGACTTCATTCTCCAATACCTTCTCTCTTAAGAAATGATATTCGATAGATATATGCTTTGTCCTTGAATGCATTATCAGATTCTTTAAAATATTTATTGCACTTGTATTATCATAGAAGATAGAGATAGGCTCATCACACATCACTCCTATATCCTTCAATGTTTGTTTCATCCATATTACCTGCGTGCAGCAAGATGTTGTTGCAATGTAGTAGCCTTTGCAATGGATAAAGAGACTAAATGATGTTTCTTGCTTAGTCATGAAACCAACCTGCATCCAAGAAATAATGTACCACCACTTATACTCTTCTGGTCATCTACACAACCATCCCAATCTGCATCAGTGTAAGCACTTAAAGTAAAATCAGTATCCTTAGGATACCACAAAGCATAATCCAAAATCCCTTTTAGATATTTGAATATCCTTTTCATAGTTGTAACATGTGTTTCTTTGGGTTCTTCTTGAAATATTTCAACCAAACATATTGCATGCATGATATCTGATCTAGTAGCAGTAAGATATAGCAATCCACCAATTATATATCTATACTTGCTCTGATTAACTTTAGGAGATTCATCATTCTTACTTAGTTTGCATCCAATCACCATAGGGGTACAAACCAGTTTGGATTCATCCATTCCAAACTTCTTCAGTAATTATTTAACATACTTTGATTGTGAAATGATTATTCCCTTATTGGTTTGATTCACTTGAAGTCCAAGGAAGAAATTCAACTCACCAATCATAGACATTTCAAACTCTTTTTGCATCTCCTCTACAAATTTCTTGCACATACCCTCATTTTCTCCAAAGATAATATCATCAACATACGCTACTATTATCAAAAAAAACTTCCTTCAATCTTGAAATAAAGATTACTATCTGTGAAGCCTTTGTTGAACCTTCACTGAGTCAAATACCTGTCCAACTTTGCATACCATGCTCTGGGAGCCTATTTAAGTCCATATAGTGCCTTTTTCAACTTACAAACCATGTCCAATTGATCTGATAATTGAAATCCCTCTAGTTGTTCCATGTAGACCTCTTCTTCCAATTCTCCATTCAGGAATGTAGACTTAACATCCATCTGGTATACCTTGAAATGTTTGTGAGTAAAGAATGCCAAAAACATCTGAATAGTCTCCATTCTTTCTATTGAGGAAAATGTCTCCTCAAAGTCTATTCCTTCAACCTATGAATAACCTTTGCACACAAGCCTTGATTTGTTTCTTACTACTTCATCTTTCTCATTCAACTTATTCCTGAATACCCATTTTGTACCAATTATATTCTTGTTTACCGGTATAGGAACCAATTCCCATGTATAATTTTTCTCTATTTGTTGTAATTCCTCTTTCATTACTCTAACCCAATTTTCATATTTGTATGCTTCACTCACTATTTTAGGTTCTATCTTGGAAAGTAGACACAAATTTACCTCAGTTGTCACCACTTTACTTCTTTTCATTACACTTTTCCCTTTGTCTCCAATTATTTATTCTTCCAAATTATTTTTCTATACATATTTTGGGGTCTTAGGAGCAAGTTTCAGAGCTTCTTCTTCTTCAATATGTTCTTCTTCTTCCTTATTATCTTCTTTTTCTTTTTCGCGAATAGGTTCATCAGATTCATCTTCACTTATTTCAACTAAACTATACATATTTTCATCAAATTTTACATTTGCACTTTCAACAATCTTTCTCAATATTTTATTGTAGCATCTATAAGCTTTGTTTTTGGTTGAATATCCAAGGAAAATACCTTCATCACATCTTGCATCAAACTTTCCTAGGTTCTCATCATCTCTTTTAACATAGCATTTGCTTCCAAACACCTTAAAGTACTTAACAATAAAAAATTTTCCATACCATAGTTCATAAGGAGTCTTTGTGTTGTTACCTTTGATTTCAACTCTGTTAAGAATATAAATAGCAGTGTGAATTTCTTCTCTCCTTTATACCTTAGGGACATTTTCCTCTTTCATCATAGTTCTTACAGCTTCTTGAACTATCTAATTCTTCCTCTCGGCAATTCCATTCTACTAAGGAGTTCTAGGAGTAGAAAGATGCCTCTTTATACCATGCTCTTCACAAAACATATTAAACTCATTGGAGGTGAATTATCCACCTCTTTCAAACCCTAAACATTTGATTTTCAGATTCACTTCATTCTCTACAATAAACTTGAACACCTTGAATCTATCTAGATCTTGAGCTTTCTCCCTAAGAAAAGTAACCCATGTCATTCTAGAATAATCATCAATTAAAAGCATAAAATACCTCTCACCATTAAGACTTCTTGTTCTTGTAGGACCACAGAGGTCTGTATGAATCAATTCCAACATTCCAATAGTTGATGGTTCTTTTCCTTTAAAGCTACAACTTTTTTGTTTTCCAACTGACAACTTCTACAAATACTATTAGTAGGCTTTGTGATTTTTGGTAGATCCCTGATAGCTTCTCTTGAACTAATCCTGATTAGGTTGTCAAATTTAACATGTCCCATCCTATGGTGCCATATCCAACTTTCATTGACTTGATACACAAAACATCGACCATCAGCACCCTTCACCTAACAAATGTTTCCATATGTTCTTCTTCCTACAGCTACCACAGTTCTTGACCCTTTTCTAATCTCACAAGTATTATCCTAAAACAAAAGCTTAAATCCTTTACTACACATTTTTCCAACACTCAAGAGATTATGCCTTAATCCCTTAACATAATAGACATCATCAGTAATGTGTTTTCCATCAAAACTAATTGTTCCTTTTCCAACAATATTTGCACCAAAATCATCTCCAAACATTACTAATCCTCCATCATACTTTTCAAGTTTAGTAAAATTACTTTTGTCTCCGGTCATATGATTTGAGCAACCACTGTCAATTACCCAATAGTCTTTTTCTTGTCTAGCATGAAAGGACAAAACCAAAAAAAAATCATCTCTTCTTGTTTTCCAAACCATGTTCCCTTGCACATCTTTCATGGTTAGTAGGCATTGATTTATTTTCTAAGGCTAGAAACAAGCATTCATCTTTATCATCCTCAATATCAAATTCATCATCAAAAATTCTAGTAGCTTCTCTAACATAATACAATTTATTGAACTTTTTTGTCTTTCTTGTCTTCGCTCTTTTTGTGTATGGCTCTATTTGGACATCTTGAAGCATAGTGACCAATATTTCCACAATTGAAACATTTAAAAGGTAACATTCCTTTTTAATTTCTAGAACCTTTCTTCCATTTCCTTGTAAAATTTTCTTCCAACTCCTCTGAACTTTCACCATCCGGATCATCTTCTCACTTTGTGTCTTTGAAGGTTGTTTCTAATTTCTCCTTTTTTTTCCCAAATTTCCTCATTTCAAATGTGGTCAAGGTGCCAAATATTTTTTCTTTAGTGAATTTCTTTGGATCATAAACTTCCTCAATGGTTGAGACCTTATCAATGTAGCTCTCTGATAGGGTCATCAAAATCTTCTCCATTACATCTTCATCTGTCAGAGTACCTCCTTGATTTTTGACTTCATTTACTACAATTTCAACCCTCTGAAAGTAGCTTGCAATGTCCTCACCTTCTTCCATTTTCAAGTTCGCATATTTGTGCTTAGTTGTTAACTTCTTTGTTAATTTGACTCTATCATTTCCTTCATAGATATCTTTCAACTTTTCCCAAACTTCATAAGCAGTGCCAATGAAATGACTTTTGTTAGCTCAGTATTAGATAAAGCACTATAGATTACATAAATTGCTTTTTCATTTTCTTCATAGGTAGAAATCTCATCTATAGAAGAAGGACCACTTGCTGGCTCAACATATTTTGTCTCAACAACTTTCCAAGTCTTGTAACCAAGAGAGATCATGTAACCTCTCATCTACACTTTCCAGAAACTGTAGTCAGATCCATCAAACAAAAGGATTGGCAGTTCGTGTGCCATCAAATCTACCTCAAACGATTAAGCTCTTCTTTGAGGAACCAAAGCTCTAATACCAATTGTTGAAATGAATAAGAAAATTGAGAGGGGGGATGAATCAGTTGTCACCAATCACATTCATCACAAATCTCAAACAATTATTAGCTCCACATCCACCTTAATCTATTATTAAGTATGAGCATGAAGTGCAAATAACAAAAAGCAATATCAACACAAGAAACACCATATTTAAGTGGAAAACCCAATAAGGGAAAAACCATTGTGAGGATTAAATCACAATATAAGAGTAAATACATAACCATTTACAAAGAGGTTGACTATCAGAGGGCTCGTTGCCCATGATGGGACTCACTTTCCAAATGGGAGGCTCACTATCTACAGATAAAGAAAGATAGAAAGAAGATTGTTACAAAAAGAACAATATCTCAATGCAATAGAAGATCCACCATAGTACCTTGCACACATCCATAGCCTTGATCATAGAATTGCAGACACCATCAACTCACTACTTCCAGGAGTCTAACACATTGAACCTTGCTGCCTCATTTCACTTTCACACAATCTCTCGCATCTACCTTCCTTCTCACACTTGTGGCATTCAATCCTTAACATCTTGTCTTGTATTTATACCATCTTCAACCTTAGAAAGTTTCTCCAAGGTCGGCTACACATGCTTCATTTTACAAATTCAAATTAGGTCAGCAACTCAACATTACCATGATGGATGAGAATGAGAGAGGACAAAACCAACACTTAACCAGGACCCAAAACAACACCTTGGTTCAATCACAGACTCCCTTAATTGATAGTTATCTTTCACATGACATGTAAACACCAAGTCATCCAAACCTAATGAAAACACCAATGAACTTTAAAGTGCATGCTTCCATAACAAGAAGATAACATGCAGACCACATAACATGCTTCAAAATACACTAGAACACATCTTAGATTCCTTCATATTCATTCGCAGCTATTGCAACAACCTTCATACACAGAACACTTTCCATTAGTCTATCTGGACTGCACAGACACACATAATAACTCTAAAACTAGTCTTTTGGGGCACCAAACCATGAACACCTTTGATAGAATAGAGATAACACAATTACAAGCCTTCTTATAGATCCACAATACCTAAAAAAAACTAGTGAAGGATTGTGGAGCAGATACATTTCTCCCAGTCCATAGACAAACAACTCTGCTAGACCAGTTCACAAACTGGTGAACTCAACTTTTACTCTTCATCACACTAGAAGTTATAATCCAGGTGTGTGCAATTTTTTTTCTACCCTAAAATAATGAAAAACAAATGAAATGAAAAGGAGAAAGAACACAAAACAACACCTCAAGATTAGCCTAGTTGAAGTTGAACAAAGAAAAGATGAAAACAAGTTGTTTACCTTGCCCAAGTTGATTGGTTGGTTGCCCTTGTTGATAGATTGATATGTGTGCTCCTTGGATAGAAAATCACATCAAACTAGATGAAAAATGATGTAGATGCAATGGGGGATGCAATGGTGAAGGTGGATATTTGGAGAAGTGCACAAAATGGATGTAAAGTGACCTTGAAAGTTGCAGCAATGGAGGATGCAAAAGTTGAAGTCTTGATGGCTTGAATGCTTGAATGTGAATGAATGAAAATGAGATCAAAATCCTCTATTTTAGGGGAAAGGCATCTAAAGAAATGGAGGGCTAGGATTTAGCCATGATGGACAAGATGAAGGGCTATGGTGAGTTGAGGACTCACAAGCCCTCAAATCTTGCCATGTGACAATGAGGTGTAAAGGGTGAAGGTGATGTGGAGGTACTTGAAAGTATCTTGGGATTGGGACAAAATCTCCTCATAAAGGAGGTCCTTGTCCCCATGTGGGGGGATGTGAAAAATAAGGAATTTAAAATTCCTCAATAATCCTCATGAAGAAGAGAGAAACCTTGGAGGAATAAATGTGTATTTTTAATTCACATGATGTGAAGGTACTTGTAAGTACCTTGGGATTGGGACAAGGTCTCCTCATAAAGGAGGTCCTTGTCCCCATGTGGGAGATGTGACACATGAGGAATTTAAAATTCCTCAATAACGCACATGGGGAAGAGGAAAGCCTTGGAGGAATAAATGTGAATTTTTAATTCACATGGGGAAGAGGTTGCCTTGGCTAAATGGAGAAAGCATTTATGATGGTTGACTTGGAGGTATGCCACAAATGGCATGGGGATTAGGTTGACCCAATCATCTGATTAAGGTTGTGCAAACAAGTGATTAAGGGGGCTAATGAGGGATTAGAAGCAAGTTTCAAGATATGGAGGATGTGACATTAATCCTAATTAAAGGTGTGCACATCCTAATCATGGATTAATTAAACTAATCCAAATTAAAGGGGGATTATGGAGGATGGGAAAAGGAGAGAGAAAAAGAGGAATTTAAAATTTATTTAAATTGAAAAGGCCAAATGACTAAATTAAATAAATTGATGTATTTATTTAATTTAGAGAAGGGGTAAAAGGTAAAGTATTTAATTATTAAATTAAATACCTTAGGAACCTTAGAAAAAAGAGGAATATTAATTAAATAAATCATTTAATTAATATCGATGGGGGAGTTGAAATAGATGAATAAAGGGGATGAATTTGACCATATGGGATTGGTCAAATTTATATGTCTACATTTTTCCCCTCTTCGAAATACTGTTAGAATAATAATGTTTCGAAGAAAAATAAAATGCAGTTAAATCGATAGAGGAAATGACTAAAAGATGATGCCCCCAACATGGGAGAAGTTGAGTAAGATATCCAAATGGTGGGAAATGCAGGGAAATGCCCTAGTGTCACAAGGAAATGATTGTGATGGAAGAATGGAGGAAAATAATAGGGTATGCCCCTCAAGAGGGCGGTTGGGGAAGAAAAAGGGGCCCCGAGAAACTTCTTGATATGAAGAAACAATGGGTACCATTAGATAGAGCTCAAAAAACCATGAAGATTGGCTTTTGAATGGAGGAAAATAGACACACTGTGTGTAAATAGTGGACCGCAAAAGTTAGAGGATTAGTTAATTAAAAAGAAATGTAAATAATGGGTAAAAATACCCAAAACCTAAAAAGGGGTAAAAAAGAGGGAAAGGGTAATATATAGTAATTTTAGAATTACTATTCCTCATTTGCACACTTGGAAATTGAGTGAGAGAGAGAAGAGGAGGAAGGTGACGAGGATGACTGACATGGCAGGTGAGGACGAGGGGTTCATGGAGGACAAGGTCATCCATCGGGGTGATGAGGTATGGCGGTACTACCATGAGCTCGCGGCACCATTCCAGGTTAGTGCCAAAACCATCTTTGTGATTTTAAGCAAATTTTTTAAAATTTTCATGCATTTTGAAAACATGGGTTTTGGGGAACAGGCACTTTAGAAAAATGGGTTGTCAAGAGAAATGCGATTTCACCCAAATTTTGGAGCGAAATCGCCTGTTAAAGTGTCAGGTTTGGGTGATGATTTCACCTATTTTAGCAGTGAATTTTCCCAAACAAAGAGAAAAAGGGTGAAAGTGTAGCAAAAAGGGGTGAATTTTCCTTAGAATCGGGCGAATCCGCCCGGGGAAGGGGGGTTACAAGTAGTTACGGGTGAATTCACTCATAGTATAGGAGAATTCGCTCAAGGGGCTGAGCATGGGCGGATTCACTCGCAAAGCAGGCAGATTCACCCACAATGTGGGTGGATTTTCCCAATGGGTAGGTCTGAGGTGGATTTGCCTGCTCTATGAGCAGATCTACTGAATGGCCAGACCTGGGCGGATCCACCCAAAAATTGGACCCATGCAGATTCACCTGTAATGTGGGTGGATATGCCCAATAGGCGAGGTCTGAGGCAGATTCACCCACAATGTGAGCAGATCCACCCAAGGGCAACTCTAGGGCAGATTCACCCAAGAAATGGGTGAATCTACCCAAATGGAAGATTTTGGGAAAATTTTCCCAAATTGGGCAAATTTGCACAAAGGAAAAAGAGGGCAGAAAAATTTGAGAAGATAGCCCAGTGTGGGGAAGAAAAGGGAAGGAGGAAAAGGAAAGTGATGGAATGAAAGGACATTGATGAACATGTTGCTTGATGTGGATGCAGCGTTTTGACAACCTCAGACGCGGGAGAGGTGTTCAGTGGTTTTGAAGGTGATGATATCGGCGATGAATGGGGAAGATCATGCAGCGTTGGCATGAGCAGGCTTGCTACATATGCTAGGATATCCTACTATCAGAGTGCATCAAGCACTATTGAGTGCACTAATAGAGTGGTGGAGTTCAAAGACATCCACCTTCCATCTCCTGATGGGGGAGATGATGGTTACATTGGAGGACATATGGAGGATTTTATGGTTACTGATAGTTGGTCACCTCATGAGTTGGATGAGGTCAGAGGGATAGTAGGACCAGACCCTATGGGTCCTCTTCAGATGAGCAAACTTATCAATTCATGGGACGGAGTTGGATCTGGTTGGATGTTTTGGGTTGGGAGTGCCACCATTACCCTTATATCTCAATGGTTTTATTAGTGGGCTATTGATGCTAGACACGAGTGGACACTTTTGTAGCCTCAAGGTTATTAAGGTTGTTGGACATATTGTGGAGCAGAGGGAGGGGGAGTTCGCATGGGGTCCATGCATACTAGCATAGTTGTATAGGGACATGCATGTGGTGTGCTATCGATGGGAATTCAGCGTGACACAAGTGACGCTATTATAGGTTTGGGCATGGGAGCATATCAGTGTTGCTAGACTAGGAGTTTTGATAGGAGGAGAGCAGGATCCTACACTACTAGTGGCATACTAGTACGGGACTAAGTATGGCTAGCGATTTCACTATCAGGACACCGGTGATCTAGATAGATGGAGGAGATTGGATGATTTATAGGAGGACTAGATAGTATGGAGGCCATACATGATGCGACAATTTTCTAGATGGAGGGAGGATTAGGCGAGACATAGAGGATACTTCTACACAATATCCTATTTGATCGGGAGGGACCCAGGTATTGTGGAGCTCCACAGGGCGGATAGAGTGTCGAGATAGTTTGGAGTACAGTAGGACATTCCCTCAAGACCTCAGAGGTTCAGACGAGTCTCCCGAGAGCAGTTATGAGGTGATCTAATCCTAGGATATTTTGCTAGACAATAGTGGGTGGATCTACAACAAGTACCTTACCTAGGCATGAGAGAAGGAGAGGCAGACATAAGGGTGACAGTGAGGTATTCCGCATGGTGGGTACATCATCAGCCACTACAAATTATGATAGTGCATTAGATTAGAGAGGCATTGGGATATGGTTCAGAGGACGAGAGGAGGTTGAGAGGATATCAAAGAGTCAAGCGGAGAGGAGGACAACAAAGGTGAGTATAGGAGGAGGCAGAGGCAGAGGAAGAGAGAGGACCGACGAGGGGTGGGTCAGGAGGAGGTGATGGAGGTGGATGCCTCAGATGTGGATCCACTGGTGATAGTACCTGTGTACCTTGGAATTTTACCCTATTTTAATGTGCAAAATATCCTAAAATGCAAATGATAAAACACTAAGAACACTTCAATGATTAGCCTAAAGAGTGATAAAACAAGGAAAATAGATGAAATAAAATGCACATCGATTATACCTTCCTTGTTGTTGAAGACTCCTTGGTTGGCCCTTGATTTAGAAGAATTTGTGTGCTCCTTGGATGACTTTTTATGTTACTAGATGCAAGATTGATAATGCAAAATGACTAAATGGATGGCTAAATGATAGCAAATTCTTGAGAATGCAAATTGGCAGCATAAGGTTGCTCAAAATGAAAAGTGTTGAAAATGCCCTTGAGGAGGGGGTATTTATAGGAGAATTTGAATTCTCTAGAGAATTCAACAGTTGAGATTCATCCAACAAGGTCAAGATGAAGGGCTATGGTGGGTTGAGAACTCACAAGCCCTTACATCTTGACATATGGATGGTGAAGTGGCTAAGAGGGGATGAAGTGTAAGTGAGGTGGCCAACAGGTACATGAGGTGGAGGAAGGACAAGTACCTTCCAAGTACATTGGGAGATGGGAAGAATCTTGGGTGAATAAAAGTGAATTTTAAATTCACAATGATTGGAAGAATCTAGTGGATAAGATAATGTTTTCAAAAGGTGGGAGTTTGTCACATGTGACTTGATGTGACAAGTCAAAGGTTCTAGAAGATGCATGGGAAAAGGGATTCTTGAGGAATAAAAGGAATTAAAAATTCCTTGGGGGATGGGAGAGTTGAGTTAAGATTAATTAATCAAGAATTAGAAGATAAATGAGATTAGAAGCCAACTTGCAAAGTTGGAGGATGTGACACATCCTAATCAAGGATTAGGCATGTGCACATCCCTAATGAAGAAATTAGGAGATGGATTAGGATTAAATGAAAATGACATGTGAGGAATTAAATAAATGTAATATTTATTTAATTCATTTGATGAAAAGAGGATTAAAGAGGGTAAGGTATTTAATTAATAAATACCTTAGGGATTTGGCAGAATTAAGGATATTAATTAAATAATAGTAATATTACTTAATTAACTCGGATAAGAGGATGTTTAGATGAAAAGTGATAAATTTGGATGTCTACATTTTTCCCCTCTTTGAGATGGTGTTACAAAGTAGCATCATTTCAAAGAATATTAAAACATAGAACCTAGAAGAAGATGGTTAGATTGAGAAGGATGCCCCAGTCATCAAACGGATGACTAGGAAGAAATATGATGGAGGTGAAGATGAAGAGTAGGGATTGAGGATTCCCCCTCGAGAGAACATGCGGGTTCAAGAGAACATGGATGTGCTCTCAAAATAAATGAGATGGTGAAATGGGAGATGAGGAAGAGGATGCAAAGGCATGGATATGAAAGGATGAAAAGGTGATAGGAGCTTGGGAAGCACAAATGGATGCAGAGACGAAGATGATGTTGCCCCAGTTAAGGTACAAGTCAAGGGGTTGATGATGGATGGAGTGTTGTCAATGAGGGAATGATATATCCCGAAACAACATGAGGATAGGGGAGGATACATCCCAATGAGTGGTATGGATGAGGGAAGGATACATCCCAAAACACCACTAAAGGATAGAGAAGAATACCTCTCGATGATGATGATGAAAGTGTTGTCGACGAGGGAAGGATACATCCCAAAACTACACTGAAAGGATATGGAAGAATACATCTAGATGATGATGATGATGATGATGATGAGGATGATTGGATCAAGGCTTGTAACAAGACTGGGAACAAGACCAAGGATATGATTAGATGATTTGGGCTAAATGGAATGGATGGGGATTGGATAGAGATGTGAGATGAGGATGAAGGAGGAATGGATGGGGTATTTTGATAGATGAGAGGATGGGGGATACATGCAAGACGATAGAATGGAGAATGAAATGCAATCCTAATGCAATTTTCCATCTTCGAAGCATTGATTTTTGCTATAGCATAAGACACCAAGTGCCAGGGTATGTGGAACCAAGGCGTAATAGTGTCTAATGCATGAAATAAACACAATAGACAAGAAGGATATCCCAACACCCCAAAGTCACAAAGACCTTGGTCGGGCCAGGTATTGAGATAACCACAAGCACAAAAGGATGCCCCAGCGTAACACAAGACCTCGGGGATCTTGGTGGGTACTACGTGGGACAACCAAGAAGACACAATCAAACAAAACAACAAGATATGCCCCTATGTGGACCAATCAAAACACACCATAATATGATGGATCATGGCAGCCTTGACAAGTGATGATAGGGAGCTCAAATGATAAACAAAATCCAAAAGCATCAAAAGATCGCAATCAATTTCAAATGTCCTTTGCCATAGGATCAAGGGGATAGATGGGATTGATGAGGTCTGTTCGGAAGGATGCATCCTGTTGAGACCGATGATGGATACTAAGCTAAAAGATCGATATGACGTAGGATATTCAAAACTGATTGAATTTGTTGATACAAGTGGATCTTGTTTGTTAAGAACTAGCTAGATAAGGGCATAGCTTTATGACATGACACAAGGGAGACAAGACATGAAACTGACACACCCTAAAGACCTAGGGGCTCGGGGGCCGATCAAAGATTAGCCTTGCCTACGTAAAAGCACAGAGCCCTCGTAGTTTGATAAAAGGCTATCGACTGACCATGGATAAAAGTAGAAAGAGGATGATGAATGATGATGACAAATGACAAGGAACAGAGAGACAAAAGTAGAGACTAATGATAGACAAAATAGGAGTGGATGGAGAAAGCAAAAAGACTGACACTAGATGATAGAGGAGTGGATGGACAAAGTAGAATGACTGATGATAGACGATAGAAGAGCAAAGTGGACAATGAAGATCGATGATGGAACCCCAGGCGTGGATCAAATGATCTACCTTGCCTACGTGAAAGCGCAGGGGCAACGTAGTTTGACAAGAGACTGACGACGGACCATGATGGAGACTTCAATGGATGATGGGATGGAAAAAGAAGAAAGACCGATGATAGATGATAAAGGAACCCCAGGGGGCGGATCAAATGATCGACCTTGCCTACGTGAAAGTGTAGGGGCAATGTAGTTCGACAAGACCAAAAGTAAACAATGGATAAAGGATGATAAGATGATAAGATAAGTGGATAAAAAGATGGGACTGATATGACAAGATAGGATAGACCTGTTGGATTGGATAGGATGATGATGATCACATAAAGCTCAAGGATGGGATAGTTATCCAAAGCATTAAAATGACTTGGGAGGATGATATGATAGATAGATGAGTGATGAAAAGTGATAGGGGATTGGAAAGATGTGCAAGAGAAGTAGGGGTGATGACGATGAGATAAATGGCATTGGATCAAGTCACATGTGACAAATTCCCACCTTTTGGGAACCTTGTCTTATCCACCAGATTCTTCCAATCATTGTGAATTTTTAATTCACTTTTATTCTCTTTCCCTCTCCCCATGTGATCATTGAAAGGTCACATCAAAGTACTTGGAAGCTACTTGTCCCTCCTCCACCTGTACCTTTGGCCACCTCACTTACATTCATCTCCTCTTAGCCACTTCACCATCCACATGTCAAGATGTGAGGGCTTGTGAGTTCTCAACCCACCATAGCCCTTCATCTTGACCTTGTTGGATGAATCTCAACCGTTGAATTCTCTAGAGAATTTAAATTCTTCTATAAATACCACCTCCTCAAGGGCATTTTAAAAAAACACTTTTTAATTTGAGCAACCTTATGTTGCCAATTTGAATTCTAAAGAATTTTCTCTCATTCAGCCATCCACTTTGATCATCTTGTATATTCAATCTTGTATCTAGCTACACCAAAAAGCCATCCAAGGAGCACACAAATTCATCTAAATCAAGGGCCAACCAAGGAGACTTCAACAACAAGGAAGGTATAATCGATTTTCATTTTATTTAAATCTATTTTCCTTGTTTTATCACTCTTTAGGCTAATCATTGAAGTGTTCTTAGTGTTTTATCATTTGCATTTTAAGATATTTTGCACATTAAAATAGGGTAAAACTCCAAGGTACACATTTTAATGTGCAAAATATCTTAAAATGAAAATGATAAAACACTAAGAACACTTCAATGATTAGCCTAAAGAGTGATAAAACAAAGAAAATAGATGAAATAAAATGCAAATCGATTATACCTTCCTTCTTGTTGAAGACTCCTTGGTTGGCCCTTGATTTAGATGAATTTGTGTGCTCCTTGGATGACTTTTTATGTTACTAGATGCAAGATTGATAATGAAAAATGACTAAATGGATGGCTAAATGATAGCAAATGCTTGAGAATGCAAATTGGCAGCATAAGGTTTCTCAAAATGAAAAGTGTTGAAAATGCCCTTGAGGAGGGGGTATTTATAGAAGAATTTGAATTCTCTAGAGAATTCAACGGTTGAGATTCATCCAACAAGGTCAAGATGAAGGGCTATGGTGGGTTGAGAACTCACAAGCCCTCACATCTTGACATGTGGATGGTGAAGTGGCTAAGAGGAGATGAAGTGTAAGTGAGGTGGCCAAAAGGTACATGAGGTGGAGGAAGGACAAGTAGCTTCCAAGTACTTTGATGTGACCTTTCAATGATCACATGGGGAGAGGGAAAGCTTTGGGAGAATAAAAGTGAATTAAAAATTCACAATGATTGGAAGAATCTAGTGGATAAGACAATGTTCCCAAAAGGTGGGAGTTTGTCACATGTGACTTGATGTGACAAGTCAAAGATTCTAGAAGATGCATGGGAAAAGGGATTCTTGGAGGAATAAAAGGAATTAAAAATTCGGGATGGAGAGAGTTGACCAAGGTAACGATTAAGATTAATTAATCAAGAATTAGAAGATAAATGAGGATTAGAAGCCAACTTGCAAAGTTAGAGGATGTGACACATCCTAATCAAGGATTAGGCATGTGCACATCCCTAATGAAGAAATTAGGAGATGGATTAGGATTAGATGAAAATGACATGTGAGGAATTAAATAAATGTAATATTTATTTAATTCATTTGATGAAAAGAGGATTAAAGAGGGTAAGGTATTTAATTAATAAATACCTTAGGGATTTGGCAGAATTAAGGATATTAATTAAATAATAGTAATATTACTTAATTAACTCGGATAAGAGGATGTTTAGATGAAAAGTGATAAATTTGGATAAATTAAGTGTCCAAATTTGGATGTCTACAGTACCATACATACCACCACCACCAAAGGACCCGGCTGTACTATTGAGAGGGGCTATAGTGAGGCTACAGATTGCAAAGTAGAGACTTAGGTATTTGGAGGGAAAGAGGAGCAGGCTATTGGCTGAGGTGGATAGGGTGTGCACAGAGGTAGAGAGGAGTTATAGGACCTTAGCATATGAGGTAGTACAGCATGTGTATGAGGTAGATATAGAGAGATATGGACTGTGAGCCAAGGTGGGTAGGTTAAGAGTAGAGGTGATTCGACTGGAGGTAGAGGTGTCGAGACTCGAGGCAAAGGGACAAAGAGACTATGGGGAGCTAGCAGATTAGGTCGTGTTGGAGAGGAGTGAGTTGGTGGTGAAGAGGTACATATTGTAGGTCGAGGTTACTAGACTACATGCAAGGGGGCAGAGGGACCATGGAGGGTTGGTGGACCAAGTATCTGTACAAGCCCTAGAGGAGGTGGAGAGAGATTTGGAGAATTTGTGGAGGCAAGTTCAAGATCTATTGAGAGAGGGCCAATCTAAGGTGGGAGCGAGATGAGCTCTATGACAGAGCAGAGGCGGCAGAGAAAATAGTTGGGGATGCAAGGTTGGTGTTGGAGAGAGAGGAGGCTACAAGGGCATAGATACGATCCTTGTAGGGTGAGCGAGATGTAGCAGAGGCACGGGTATAGACTCTGCAGGGTGAGAGGGATACGATAGCAGGACAGATGCAAACATTGTAGCGCAAGAGGTATGTAGTAGAGGCACAGGTATAGAATTTGCAGGGTGAGAGGGACACAGTGGTGGATGCAGGGTTGGTGACATGGATGCACGTGCAGATTGACCAGCTAATGCTAGCATAAGATGCCTAAGAGCAGGAGAGGAGACAGATGATCAGGTCATGGGATAGGTTCAGGATGGAGCAAGATGTGGCGAGGATACAGGTGCTAGAGAGGGATGAGTACATGAGGGAGGTGAGTTATTATACGATGGCCTACTTCATGGCTGTCCTAGATCAAGAACGTGTACCTCCCTACGTCAAATCGGTGCCACAGATTCCAGCACAATCATAGTCCTTAGGGACGCACACACAGGGATATAGAAGCTATAGAGAGAAACCTCCATGTAGGGGGGAGTAATAGGCGCATAGCAGAGGTCAGATGTGAGCATCTTAGGGTAGGGGTGACAAAGGATAGATGACATGATACAAATTTTTGACAGGTGCAGGGTGGATGAGCAGTACAGAGCGGTAGAGATCACATTTGATTCAAAGCCTTGTACTTGTATTTTATTCATTGATTACTGATGTCTATGATGATATGATGGAATTTATTATTGGTCATGTGACGGACATTATATTTTGATATTTATACGATATGGCATAGCTCTTATTTACATTATGTCATGTTTATGTGATGGATGATTTACTTATGCACATGTATATGTATATGATTTTATTATGGATGATTATGATGATGGTGTGATATATGTATATGTTGATGATGATTTACATGTATATGTATATGAATGATTTTATTATGGATGATGTTGATGATGATTTATGTTTATGTGTATGTGAACCACATGGATGATGTGTATGATGCCTAACATTTGTGATGCAGGATGTGATGAATGATTTATGACATTGCACGCTATGGATATGATCCTAATGATTTGTGATGCAGGTGGCGATGTATGTTATATATTAATGAAATGAATGGATGATAAAATGAACCTAAGATGCTTAGAATAACCAATTAAGATTAATCTAAACAATTTAAAATGAATATGGGATGATAATGCACACATGTGGGATGAAATGTAAAATATGCAATGAATTGATAAGAAAATAATCATAAGATGTTTAGAATAACCAATGAAGATTAATCTAAAAACTTAAAATGAATATGATATGCCAATGCACATGGGATGAAATGCAACGCCATGAACCTAGAATTGTGGGATGGGATGCAATTAAATTCCTTACAAACACTAATAGCTAAATGAAATGCAATGTGGACATGAGTGTAAATAAGGGCTTGCATAATGATAGAAGCGGATGGTAGGCTGGCTTTATTTGTGAATCATGCTTGCTTTGGCTCATTGGAAAGTACTTACCTTGTAATTGTTACCTGATTTTTAGCTTTCAACTGAAATCAGGTAACCATAGTGTTTGTTCTTTTGATGTTGTTAAAGATTTAAAGATAAACAATAAAACTATTAGTTTCAATATGCAGGGAAGAGTGATTGTCAAAATGAAGTAAATTACACCTTTCCATTTCAATTTTTCATCACAACAAATGTGAAAGAGAAACATGGATATACAAATGCAGTCTTTTATTAACAATCTTGAAATGTACATGTCCCTCACAAGCCAAGGGAATAGATTTCTTATTCAAATGAAAATATGAAACAACTTATACATGAATAAGTAAAAGAAAGAGAGAATGTGCATGTAATAATGGAACCAGTCATTGCCTATGAATGACTAGTTACAAGTTGCCATGCTGCTTACCCGAAATGCTTGTGTCCCTCCCAGCTCCGTAGCGCTCCTTACCCTGCATCTGAAGAAAACATGATGTTAGAGCGAGGCTCTAAGCAATGAATGATTCAATCCTTGCATACACACCTACCTATGCATGTATAAGCTGATCCATAAATGCATTAAACAAAAGAACATTCAACATATGCATTTATTTTCTAACTATTTGCTTCATGTGCAGATTTAGGACAAGCCTAATTATTGTCTCATTATCAGATCAAATATAGCATGTGGGGTAAATGTGGCTCCCAAAAGGGTAGAGCTCAGCGTGCTTTGAAAGAAAAGGAAATTGAGCAACTTGATCAAATATTTATCTCTTATCAATGCATTAAATCAATATGGAATCATACCAGTTGATCAACTTTCAATATCAAATTCAAAAGATGCATCATACTGTGCTGATATGTCTTTCAATCTTCTTAAGTGGACCCTTGATCCATTTTATAAAAGGAAGTGTTTTAAAGATGCACCAAGTTCAATTATGCATCAAAGTGTTTTGAAGATGCATCAAGTTTAATTATGCATCTATTTAATAATGAGGAAGCATTTCAAATTGTTTTCAAGCCCTCTCACCACAACCCTACTGGGCAGTAACTCATCACGTAGGAAAGTGAGTTGATAGCTCACCCACATATGTGACAGGTGGCTGTTAAATAAAGTTAGAATGAGGAGACTATGCATTTTTATCACATATGTTTAGCAGGAGCAATGGTTGACTCATGGTCATGGTACAAGTGTAAGGACAACACCTTTGCAGGAGCTTACAAGATTAAAAAGCATGGGGGTATCCAAAACAAAGCATAACTATCTTCATGGCAAAGAAACATGGCCATCTAATTCGTTGCCCCATGAGTTAGATGAATAAGATGCCTTGAGAAGATTGCATGAGGAGGTACAATTAGATGAATGTGAGGGCAGTACAAAGAATTTTGTCCTAGCATTAAGGAAAGTCTAGAAGGCCCGTGCATAATCATATAACATGACTGAGAGTCACAAAGTAAGGAGGGTTGCCAATAGACCAAGTTTCAAGATAATTTTCTGATGGAGTATAATGATACACTTTTGTGAATTACTTAGCCATGATCACAAACTATTCCAATACTTTTAAATAGGATCAGCCACTTAAAGAAAGGACAGTCATGTCAAGTATGCACAGTTCAATCATCCATTAAGAGAAAATGGATAGTCGACAACCCTTTAGTAATTGCTACCATGCAATGAAGGTAGTCCTATTGCAAAGATAGTGGTTAAGCACTGTGAATCATAAAGGACAATCATGACCAAATATGGATAGTGACCTTCCAACTTTGATGTGTCATCAAAGACAGTGACACTGCACCAACAGAGTGTTCTCTATGTGATCTTATACAAGCTATGGGAATAGTCCTAAGGAGGGTAAAGAACAACAACAATGCATGTTGATCATCATTGAAGGATAACAACAACACATACTGATCAAGTGAATGTGAAAATCAATGAAGACAGCCAAAAGGGGTCCAGGGTTTTTGTGCAAGACCAGGGGATTGATATTTCTCAGTGATAATTCCAAGACAGTCATAGTAATAAGTCTGCTCACTGTCATGATGACTAATCACATCCATCAACAGTCATCAAATGAATGGGGTGAGTACATAGACAATCAAAAGAGATGACAGTAACCATTCAAGCAATCTACAAAGATCATGACTCTATTTGACAAGGGGAAAGGACCAAGCACGAGCTATGAAGGAGACCATACATGTAAATATCAATGAGCAAGCATAATGGGACAGCCATTTTGAACTTGAGAGCTCAATCCTAAAGAGTAGTCAATAGAGATCATGAGATAGCAATTATGACAGTGAGTAGGATACTGAATACAATACACCTGAAGTAGTCATCTCAAAGGATTCACAAATTTGAAAGTCTTGAAATTGAAAAGAAAATAGGGGGGCCTCTACTCTCTATACTGGGCCATCAACTTATGTCAGTAAGTGAGATCAAGGTTGCCAATAGTCTCAAGGACTGTACTAAGCCCAAGTCACAGTGTTAATGATTGTGCAGGACTTTGAGGAAAGTCTAAATAGCCATCAAGAAAATCATGTGTAGTCATAATGCTAAAAGGCTAGTGGTAGCCTCACATGGTGGTTACATTAAGCAAGTTCCTGTCACTAGTGGCAATAGGTTGGTAGGCTTTTATAGAACAAAGGGTTTCAATACAAGCTTGATACTAAAACTATAGATGGAAACAAAGCTTTAGTGCCAATACCAGTCCAATTTCATCAATGAGAAATGCTTTCTTAATGGAATCGTGATATGAGATAGGCAATCATAACCTTTAAAGGTAGTCATAAAGGGTGGATAGTCATTGGGAGATAACAGTAAAAGTTCATGACAGTAGGTGGTAGGAGATTCCATGACAATGCAGAGATTATAAAGGAGAACATTCTATAGTAATGAAGAATTTGGTTGCTCATTAAAAATTTTGAAGCCCTCCTAAATTATGTTCAAGAATCAAAAAATAGCTTTTCAGAAGATTTTATGAAATTTTTTGAAATTATTGGATACAATCTTGAGTAAGGCCAAGGAGCTTGTATGAGATATGGTCCAACATGTAGTAGTGTCAAGGAACTATTAAAAATTTTGATGCAGGTCTCACAATGTTCCACTTCCTAAGCTCAAAAAGACCTTATTCCATACTCCATTACTGAGGTAATTATCTCAGTTTGTTCCAAAAAAGAAAATAAAGATCATTTAGATGATAGTGTGTCTATAGATTAAGTGAAGATGAAACTTCAGAATAGTGCATCTTTCTCATGGGCCAAGCAAAATGAATATCAACAAACTGAAAAGGAAAATGCAGAGATTATAAAAGAAAGCATTCTACAAAAATGAAAATCTATTTATGCATCATGGCAGGTCGTGGTATGGAGTGGCCTTTTTCCTATAGATATAAAAACCCACTTGGGGTTTTGGTCAAATGGAGCAACATGGCTTTCTTTTTTACAAAAAAGTGAAAGAATTTACAAAATTATCTACATTTCTTGCAACAAACCTGAACCTTTTGAAGAAATCATGTAAACCACTTGGGTTCTCTACTAATAGTTGCAAATTCAAAAAAAAATGAAGGCTACAAGAAACCCAAGCAGGGTTTTTTCTCAAAATGCAGAAAAAGACAGAAAATAACAAATGCAAGAAAACCCAGTTCACATGATGAGGGTCGAGCCACATTCCAATTTTCTTTTCTTTTTCTAGAAACCCATCTAGGTTTTTTAACTTTATCAATGATTTATGAAAGAGAAGAAGGGAAATCAAAAGAGTATATGAGGGTTTTGAGAAATGAACACAAGACACTTTGTTCCTATTCATGGCCATGGCCCGTGAGCTATTATGTCCATGAAGCAACAGAAAAAGCACCAACTTTATTCAAATTTGCAGATCATGAAGTATTTCAAATGCTATCTTGAGTTTTAAAAAAAATGAAAGACATTTTCCATTCGAGCTTTTCTTGCTCATTACAGGAGGAAAAAGACAATGCAAGGTCGGTTGGGAGCTTACCCAAGCTCGAGCATCAAAATGTGCAAAGTTTTGCCACTAAAAACTTCATGTGAAGCTTCGTTAACTTCTCATGGTAGTTGTTGACAAGTGAGACAGCAAACAAGGAAAACGAATGGCACATATGGTCAGGAAAAGTTTAGAAATGCTTCATAGCCGCAGCCTATGATGCAAAAATGGTCTCAAAAGTGTGAAAAAATGCAGATTTAATGCAAGAAGACACAATTACCTGAGTTCCCCATGGTTTTTTTATGCAAAAAATGTCAAAAGCCGACTGAAAACTAGTGTCGGCATCATTTTCTTGTGTTTGCTCAAACCCTAGCAGCAAAGCATCATGTTTCCAGATTCTTCCAAGCGACCAAATGATGGTGTTTTTCCATTATTCGGATATTATCATTAGGGTTTGACCCTATTCCTTGCATTTTGATGGGATATTTTATCCTTTCTTTTAAAATAAAACTCATGTGAAATATGATGGGGACCGAAAATCACATACTATTGCCCTAGGCATTTTTTTTATGCCTTTATTAAACTTTCCCCATTCCTTAAAGCCTTGATATGTCTTCAATATGTCATGTGTTATCACCTAGGCATTTTATGCCTTATGACATTTTGGCTTATGTTGAGGTGTGCAATACATTGTGTTTCCATGAGACCCTTAAGTGATGCTTTTCTTTTGCCAATACCATGGTGGAATATGCTTTCCAAGAGTCTTGGAGGTCAGCCTTATGAGCCAAGTGCTATTGATACTATATGCCTTTGCAAACCAATGAAGTGTGACATGTGTGGGAGAATGCAGAACATGGTAAGTTGATGGTCAAATTCCTTAGAGGCTTTTTGAGAGTTTTTCCATAATATTTGATGTTGCATTTTATTTTGTCTGAAAATATCATGTAAGTGATTTTAAAATCACTTTTATTGTACCTTTTAATGCTAATGTAACACAAAAATATGGTGGGACCCTTGGATTTATGCTCAATTGTAAAGTTTTTTGATAAGTGGTGTTTTATAAATCACTTAACAAATTCACTATCTTTAATGCTTTTAAAAGCCATGTGTTTTCAAAACACACATACTACATGATGAAGAATATGGTCAAGTGTTGAAATAGGACCAATTATGACTTGCAGAGGTGTGGGAAGTGTGATATGTTGTTTAGACTATTTTGGTGAAGAATGAGGCTAGCTGGAGGTATATTTGTCACACTTTTGGGATGGCTATTGACTTAGTTTATTTTTTCTCCATGTAGAGGGAATTTTAGAGACTTCTAGAAGGTTCTTTTGGAGCCATTTTTGTTTTATTCAAGGATAATCTTCTAGAAGCACATGTGTGGGAGGTTTTGGTGGGTGTTGGTTAAGTATGTTCATTTTGGAACATTTTAGGAGTTCTTTCTTTTTCAGTAGGAGGATAGCTACTATCTGGGAGTTATTTTCTCATGAATCTACATTGTAACTCAGATAGACTTAACATACAGTAAGTACTTTGATTTAATAAATGAGAGCACTTTTACCTTCTCATTTTTTGTTTCTCATGTATGATAATGATTGATCAGCTTGTTTTGTGAAATCTATTATTTCCTTGCAAACTTGTCTCATGTTATGCATCTATTTAGCAGAAGGTGTATGTTTGTAGGTTGTAAGTTGTGTTGTTAGTGGTGCTATTAATTGTGAAATCTCTATTTTCCTTTCAATAACATTATTTATAGACCTTTTTATGAAATATTTATGCAAACTGCATTATCAAGTGAGTTGTGTAAGTCCAGCTTTGTGATATTAATTCAAATATGATAAGCTATTAACAGGTCTAGATTGTTTGGTGTATCACTTTAGTTTCTTTCCAGCATTAGGTTTATTTCATGCAATTCTTACCCTTACCTCAGAAATTCAATAGTTAAGTGATATCAAATGGGGAAGCCAGCCCACAATCCAGAGGTCTGCTTTCAAATAGGTTACCCACAACTTGAAAGCATTCCAATGTTGGTCCAAATCTGCTAAGTGCAATTGGAAAAGCTTAGCAAACAGGGTGCAGATTTGTATATCCAACAGTAATAATTGGAAAATTAAGGGAGGATGGGTGTGAAATGGCACCTATCAAGAACCATAGGTATCTTGAGAAGAATACAAATGAAAGATGAATGTTTGCACAACTAAAATCATAGGTCATAGGCTAGCGATAAATGCAATGTAACAGAATGGAAAATGAAATACAATCCTAATGCTATTTTCCATTTTTAGAGTACTGATTTTTGCTATAGCATAAGACACTAGATGCTAGGGTATGTATAACCAAAGCAGATTAGTGTCTAATACATTAAACAAACACAACAGACAAGAAGGCTATCCCAACACCCCAAAGTTAGGATGACTTTGGTCAGACCAGGCATTGGGATAACCACAAGCACAAAAGGATTCCCCAGCATAACACAAGACCATAGGGATCTTGGTGGATACTATGTGGGACAACCAAGTAGAAAACAACAAAAAAAAGATCAAGATATGCCCCTATGTTGACCAGTCAAAATGCACCATAATATGATGGATCATTGTGGCCCTGACAAGTGACGATAGGAAGCTCAAATGATAAACAAAATGCCAAAAGCACCAAAAGAAGGCAATCAATTTCAAATGTAAAAGGATCAAAAGGTGAATGGGATTGATGTGGTTTGATGAGGAAGGATGCATCCTATTAAGACCAAAGATGGAGACTAAACTAAAAGATCAACATGACCGAAGATACTCGAAACTAACCAAATCTAATGATACTAGTGGATCTTGTTTGTTAAGGACCAACTAGATAAGGACATAACTTGATGACATGACATAAGAAACAAGAGACAAGACACAAAACAGACACACCCTAAAGACCTAGGGGCTCGGGGGTTGATCAAAGATTAGCCTTGCCTACGTGAAAGTGCAGAGCCCTCGTAGTTTGATAAAAGACCATGGATAAGAGTGGATAGAGGACAATGGAGACAAGTGAGGGAAGAAAAAGAGTGGACAAACCAAAAGGATCCCTAGGGGTGGATCAAATGATAGACCTTTCCTATGTGAAAGTGCAGGGGCAATGTAGTTTGAATAAGGACTGACGACAAAAGACAAAATGAGACAAACAAAGGATAGACCAAGCAACGGATGAGGGGATGTGGATGGATGGACTGGATCAAAATGATGATAGGATTGGATGTGATACCAAGATGGATGGAAGCACAAAGAAACTAGGATGCAAGGTAGATAATGATTAAGCCCTATACGAATGGTGCTTGTTACCAGGTTTTCACCAATCATACTTATCCATGGCACCACCAAGGGTGGTTTTCACCATAGGATAAATTATTTATCTTTACTATTTTTTGATTTTTTTGATTTTTTTGTATTTTTGACAATTTTCTACTCTCTTTTTTTGTAGGATAGGATAACCTACCTGATTTAGGTGTAAAACCTCTTCAGATGCATGATATTAATGGGCTCCTCTAGGGGCTCTCCTTTAGGTGTGGAAATCCTATATGCCCTTGATCCATATTTTGTTGTGATGACATAGGGACCTGACCAATTTGCTTCAAATTTCCCTTTCTTATCTCGGTCATGTTGGGTACGTTGATTCTCCTTAAGAACTATATCACCAACATTGAATTGGAAAGGATGGACCTTCTTGCTGTAGCTTCTCTTAAGACTATTCTGGTATGCTTGAAGATGATTGTACGCTTTAATCCATTTTTCATCAAGGAGTTCCAACTGACTGAGTCTTGTGACCTAAGAATCTTCGTCACTGATGAGGTTCTTCAAAGATATTCTTAGTGAGGAGATCTTGACCTCAATTGGAAAGACGGAATCGGCACCATAAACAAGAGAATATGGAGTGGTGCCAGTAGGAGTGTGGATGGAGGTGTGGTAGGCCCAAAGGGCAGGATGAATATGAAGCTACCAATCTCTACCAGTATTGTTAACCACCTTCTTAAGGATCTTGATCATGATTTTTTTGGTAGCCTCTGCTTGTCCATTACCTTGAGGGTAATAGGGTGTGGACCAACAATGTTGAATGTGAAAGGTGTCACAGAGGTGTTTCATGGTCTGGTTCTTGAATGGATTTTCGTTATTAGTGATGATGGTGGATGGGATTCCATATCTATAGAGAATATGGAAAAGGATGAATTTAGATATCTGAGTACCTGTGATTTGAGAGAGTGGCATTGCTTCCACCCACTTGGTGAAGGAATCAGTGGCAGTGATAATGATGGTGTGGTAATCAGAAGATGGAGGGTATATCTTGTTGATTAATTCAAAACCCCACTGAGAGAAGGGCCATGGTGCTATGAGAGGCTATAGATCTTGAGCAAGAGAATGTATCAAATCCATATGTCATTGGCAGGGTAAGCACTTCTTCACAAACTCACAAGAATCATGCTCTAGTGTAGGCTAATAGTAACCAACTCAGAGAATTCTTTTAGGTAAGGCCATGCCATTTGAATGGGCCCCACACACACCACTATGTACATCAGTTAACACAGTGTGAGCTTCAGTCTCATTCAGACACCTAAGAAGGGTTCCATCATACCCATGATGATAAAGAGTATCACCTACAATAGTGTAGCAGGAGGTGCATTAAACGAAATATTTTCTTTGATTACGTGTAAGGTCGGGGGGTAAGATGTTGTCATGAAGGTAGGTGTAAATGTCATGATACCATGGTGACGTAGCACCTACAATGTTGCACACCATTTCACTCTCAGGGATGTCATAAGCAGGGATTAAGAGTTGTTCAACTAGGAACTTATAGTCTGTTCGATCTTTTGGCATGTCAATTAGGGAAACAATTGTAGCCATTGCATTAGCCACTTTGTTCTACACTCTCAGGATCTGGTCAAACTGGATAGAGGTGAAGTACTTTTTGAAATCATCTACCATGTGCTTATAAGGCAACAACTTATCATCCCTTGTTAGAAACTCATTGTTAACCTACTTGATGATCAACTAGGAATCGCCAAAGACTTTCAAGTGAGTGATGTTCCATTGAATTGTGATTCTAACGTTGGTAAGGAGAGCTTCATATTCTATGATGTTGTTTGTGCATGGAAAATCCAACCTGAATGACTTTGGGATATAATCACCTTGGGGGGTGATGAACAAGATGCCTTCCCCCACTCCATTGTGTGTGTGCGACCCATAAAAGTAGAGTGTCCTTGTGGCCACTTCTAACACTGTGAAAATTCCTTCATCAGGAAACTCTATTACCAAGGGATACGCATCTACTAGGGGAGCGTCTACCAACTGATCTACAATCTCTTTCTCTTTAATAGCCTTACAGTCAACATACTCTATATCAAATTCACTCAATAGCATGACCACTTGGCCATGTGACCTATCAAATTTGTCTTGGATAAAAAATATTTGAGTGGATCAACCTTGGATATTAGCTTCACTATATTGCTAAGCATGTAGTGTTGAAGCTTTTGCGAGCTGAAGACCACGACCAGGAAAGCCTTTTCCATCAATGAATAATTGATCTAATAGCTTACTAGGGTCTAACTGATGTAGTAAATTTCTCATTATTTTGATGACTCATCATGTTGTGCCAATAGTGCCCCCAGCGCCACTGAAGTAGCAGAAATATAAAACAAGAGTGGTTTACCTGGAGTTGGTGGCATAAGGATGGGAAGATGATCCAAATACTCTTTGATTTTGTCGAAACTAAGTTGACACTATTGATCCCACTTGAAGGTGGTATCCTTTTTTAGGATATGAGTGAATGATTGGCATTTGTTGGCTAATTAAGCTATAACCATCTAATGGACTGTAACTTTCCTTGGAGGCCCCTCAACTGTTTTAGATTACGCAATGGAGGCATTTCCATGATTTCCTTGAATTTTGCTGGATTGACTTCTATGCCTCTTCTGGAGACGATGAAACCTATTATTTTTCCTAATGTGACTTCAAATACACTTTTTTGAATTTAGACGTAGCTTATAGTGCTCTAGGAACTCAAAAATATTCTTCAGGATCATCAGGTGCTCTTTCGTTGTTCTTGATTTCCCCAAAATATCATCAACATAATCTTCCATTATGATGTGAATAATTTCATGGAAGATGACTATCATGGCACGTTGGTAGGTTTTCCCTACATTCTTGAGGCCAGAGAGCATGACATTGCAATAGAATGTGCCCCAAGGTGTGGTGAAGGGTTTTTTATGTTGATATTTGGGTGCAATTATGATATGATTATATCCAGAGAAACCATCCATGAGGGATAGCATCTCGTGTCCTACAATTAAATCAACCAACATGTCGATGTTTGGTAAGGGGAAATTTTCTTTAGGATAGGCTTTGTTGAGGTATTGAAAGTCTGTGCAGATTCTGATATTCCCATTTGGTTTAGCAACTGGCACTATGTTATAGATCCAATCGGAGTGGTCAATGGGTCTTATGAATCCAACTTCTAGTAGCTTTTCCAACTCTCTTGACTAACAAAGCTACTTGAGGATGCATTTTCCTGAGTTTTTACTTGACAGGTTTAGCATCCAAGTGTATTTCCAAGTGATGTACCACTAGAGCAAGATCCAAACCTAGCATATCCGAATAGGCCCATGAAAAATTAATGATGCCCTCTTTGAGAAGTTGAACAATGATAGAATGTTCTTCTTCTGATAGTGACTTGGCTACATATGTGATTTTGGGATCCTCTTTAGTTCCCAAATTTACTTCTTGCATTTCCTCGATCAAAATGGATGATCATTCAGATAGTTGAGTTCCCACAAGGGGAAGATAAACATCCCCATATTCCAATGCCTCATCGAGGTTTTTCACTATTGGATACACCCTTTATTTTTTACTTTTTTTTATTCAAGAAGCACCTCGGAGAGGTTTTCACTAGGTGACCCTTTTTGGTTTTGTTTCTTCTTATTTTTTCGGTTAGGTCATTCATCCTCCCCCAATCCCATAAGATGTACATATGTATCCACTAAGGAAAAAATTTCAATAGGTGTGCTACCATGTAGGTCCTAGTCTATGAGTTCGGGATGGCAAAGGGATAGGATGACAGAGGAGATGGATAGGTATTCAAACATGGAGGAAAGGTCCACGTGATCCATGTCATCGTACACTTGTATGATGTATTATTCTTCTAGTATGTCTTCGAGGAGACCGTTGTTCACACTAACGTTGTTAGATGCACTAGTTGATGGCATAGGACCCTTTATTTGGTGTCATAGCCCAAGCCCAAATTTCTTGGATGCACAAAAGTGTCTATCAGTTGTTGTCTTCCTTGATCTTCTACACCAAGGCCTCCCCCCCGATAATTATATTTCTCCACAAACTTAGAGGGCCAAGGATAGGTCTCTTGGAAATATTTTTTTAAAGCAGGAGAGGGTTCATGTTCCTCAGGACATACCCATTGACTGATGTCATCTTCGGGTGTGTCTTGTCTTAACCTAGGGGAGCGAAAGTTGTTGGATCCCACATTCTTAGAGCTCAAGGTGATCGTCTTCTCTTCTTCCTTTAGTGCAGACTAAGAAGGTTGGACATATGTATGTGGTGAGGGTGGCATGATTACCACATTCAAAGATGTACACATTTCATATTTACCACAGCCTTTGTCAATGAACTAGACTTTGGTAAGGTTGGAATCAGATATGGATGATGGAGTGGATGAAGTGGTGGCTAGTGCATTGGAAGATGGATAGGATGATGATGTCTGAGGTGGTACCATTTATACTCTTGGGCAGTAATGAGAATGGGGAAAGGAAGCCTCTAATGCATGACAATACTCGACTGTTGAGGGTCCACATGTATCGTAACTTCCACCCCATTAAATGGGAATTTTAGACACTGATGGTACGTGGATGGAATGGCTTGCATGGCATGGATCCATGGATGACCAAGGAGGAGATTGTAGGGGAGTTCCAGATCAAGGACGTGACAAGTAGTGTATTCCACAACAAATCCAACCTAGATTGGAAGACAAATTATCTCCTTAGAGTCACGATCTACATTATCATATGCTTTGATAGTGATGACCTAATTATTTAAGTTGGCATGAGTGTATCCCACCTACATTATGAACTTTAACATGCAAAGATTTAGGGCAGATCCATTATCTACCAAGACCCTTTTTACTTTGTGATGAGCTATAAGGACCTCAAGGTGGAGAGGACTATTGTGGTTGGAATCAATGCAAGGCATGTCATTATGACTAAAGCCTAGCTAATATGTGGTAGAGAGATGTCCTACCAATGCTTGGAATTGTGTAGGATCTATGTCATTGGGAACTTGAGTGTCCTATAAGGCTTTAGTTAAGATTTCTTGGTGCACAAGGGAAGACTTAAGAAAATCTAAAATGGATATCTGGGCTAGGGTCTTTCCTAAGTGATCAAGAATATTGTATTCAAAACTTACAGGTAGTGGTTGGGTGGACGTAGAGGCTCCAAGGACTATAATACGAGTGCAGCGGGTTGTAATAGAACATTGTGGATCCTTTCCTTTTACGTGTATCATAGACACACGTGGTTCTTCATGTTCAATGTGCATGATAATACCTTCATAATTAAATGGTACATTTTTGTAACTAATGTTGTTTGTGTTGTTACCCTGATTGTTATTGTTACTAGACTCAAGGTTTGGGTTTGATGTGTTAGGACCTTGGTTATGGTTAGGGAAAGCATTTTGATATATTTACATTTGAGCATTGGACGAGGGTGTCATGTTGGCATCCACATGTATATCACCTCGATCTATGAGATCCTAGATGTATGTTTTCAAACCTTGACACTTGTTTAATGTATGCCCTTTGATTTTGTGAAACTCACAATACTCATTTTCTTTATACTAGGATGGTTTAGGTTTGGACTCATCTAGAGGTTTGGTCATCGGATAAGTGATCGAGTAATTAGCCTACAAAATCCTATTAAACATGGTGCTCAAGGGTTCTCCTAGTTTAGTGAATTGAAGTTTGTTATTCCCTTGATTATTTTGATTGGATTGTTGAGGTGGATGTGGTGCCCCTTGAGGCACTGATATGGCATTTGGGATTGACTGTTGAGGAGGGGCATATTGGGCTTTTGGGAAGCATTAGCTACTTGGACATGTTTGGTGTCAATGACACCATCATTGATAATGTTCTTATTCTTGTTCCAGTAGTAAGGTTTGTCCCTAGATGACTTTTCTTTATCAAAATTAAAAAATTTGACTATCCCTTTGGCAATGAGTGCTCTCTCAAGAATGGGACCCTTCTCCACTATCTCGGAAAAGTTCATGACACAGTGGAGTCTAAACTTATGTGCCATATCTGGATGAAAATTTTCAACAAAGAGGGTGACCATGTCTTTTTCTCCAAGCAGGGATTTCATCTAGCTGGCTAAAGCTCACCACATTTGAAAATAGCTTGCAAAATTTTCCCTCTCACATTGCTTCTCTTTTAGGAGATCCAACGTATGGATATCTTTCTCCAAATTAAAGGAGAAGTGGGAGACAAACCTTTCTGAAATCTCTACAAAACACTTGATGGATCCCTTCTTGAGACCCATAAACCAATCAAGAGCTATCCCTTGTAAACTCCTTGGAAATAATCATAGGAGGTAATTTTCATTGTGCATGACTTCTTGACAATGGGCATAAAACTCCTGAAGATGAGCCTTGGGGTCTTTTGTTCCTTTGTATTTATCAAATTTTGGCATCTCGAAATGATTCAAGAAAGGAACTAATGAGATTGAGGGATTGAATGGGTAGGGGAAAATGTCTTCAAACTTGAAGGATTACTTGTTAGTCCCTGCTTGCAAGTCTTTTAATGTAGCTTTGACTTCTTCCAATTCTTTATTGATAGGAGTTGGGGGAGTCGAATTGGATGGATTGGATTGCTTGTAGGGAGGATATTATTGGTATGATGAAGATGGGACATAAGCAGTTTGATCATAAGCTAGTGGAGCTGTATATGGAGGTAGTTGTTGGTATTGATTGGTGTAGGTGGATTGCGGTTGCGAATTGACATAAGGTAGATAGGAGGATGATGGATTTTGATAGTAAGAGGTGGAGGCTACTTGTCGGTAGCGAGGTTGTTGTTGATAATACAAGGTGGAAAGGACACCCTACTGGTATTGTGGAGGAGCTTGGTAATATAACGATGTGGAGGTACCTTGTTGATGATACGAGGTGGATGGAGCACCTTGTTGATAAGGTAGTTGTTGTTGGGTGTAATACGGATTGGATTGGTAGTTATATGGAATGTTTGGCTATTGTGTGGTATATGGGGGTGGTTGTGAATTAGACATTTGGTAGTAGGGATTTGAGTGTAATTGTGGGGGGTTAGTGTAAAGTGGTGGTTGAGATTTCAGAGGATTTTGAGGAACTAAATTAGAGTTTGGATTCGATGGGGTAGCATAGAAAACATACATGTTTGATGGATGATAAAGATATTCCGTGAGGGGATTGTGTTATGCTTGTGTGGTAATTGAAGTATGTTGAGGTGTTTTCTATTGTTGTGGTGGTTGTTGATAAGGTGGGAGAGATGGGATGTATTGTTTTTGAGGAATCGTCATGGAGGCACCATGGGGTGGTTGTTGATGTTGGGATGTAGCCTGCATTACCTGATGAGGGGGTTGCATAGGAATAGTAGTATGTTGTTGTAGGACTGGAACATTTTGTTGCAAAACATTTTCTTGCGGAGGTTGTTGTTGAAGCGGTTCAAACAAAATAGTGGTGGTAGCAATATGCTGAAGTGGTGCTTGCAAGAGGACAACAGTGTTTTGTGGCAGTGCTTGTGATGTGGTGGATTGTAGGGGATTAACCAGAGGTTGTTAGAGTGCAAGTATGTTTCCTTGGGGTGGTTTTTGAGATGTGAAAGGTGGAGGTGGTAAATTAGCTACAGGTGTAGATCTTTGAGGTGGCATTAATGCGAGCAAAGGATTGCCCCTGGTATTGACAGGAGGCTGACCTAGCTAATTATGAGGAAGTGGTGGTGTAGATGGTACAGGAGTCAGACCTTGTTGGGAAGGAACGGGAGATGGTGGTGGTGGAATGTTCTACAGCATACCATAAGCACGGGGGTTGTTTGGATCAGGTCGTGCTCCTGAGGCTGAGGCTAGAATACGAGGGTAGCTTGCGACTTGATACATCATGGCATTTTTGAACCCAGGTTGATACCAATTTTCTATGGGTGAATATACAGATTTCTAGAACATTTTGTGAAGTCTACGAGTCTTGAGGTTCTAGAAGAGACTGGGCACCAGTATATTGTGTCATGTCAAAATTGGGTGGTGGTTTGATCCCCTTCATGAGTAAAGTGGTGAGAATATTGTCCCCACACTCGTTGAGGAGGTGATCCATGTAGGGTTATAACAAATTTTGCTTGTTTGTATTTTTTTATTGGACAAAATAATAAAACTAGTGATCGACATGAGAGATTTTATATTGAGTTTTTGTTTATTTGTTCCTGGTATGTTTAGAAAAAAAACTATGTGGTATTGATAGTGTGAATATTGTAATAAGGACTTTATTAAATATTAAACAATTTTGATGTTATTATCAATTATAAAATAGTCTTTAGAGGCATAAGTGAGGAGCACACATGATTAGCTAAGAGAAATAGTATAATTTCTATTGTTTTTGTTTTGGGATATATTTTTATTTCAAGAAAGAGGCAGAGTTAGTTATCAAGGAAGAAAGAAGGAAAGAATTGGGAGGAATGGTGAAAACAGTTTTTAGGAAGGATAAAAATAGCGAAGGAAGGATACTAGATGAGTAGCAAGCAAAGATATTACAATTTCAAAAAAAGGTAAGACACTTCTCTTTCAGGTGATGTCTTCTCAGTACAGTAATTAAGTTTGATTGTTAATGGATTTGAAAAGAAATAAAGTTGTGATATTTAAAAAAAAAAATAACTAAAGCTCTGTGTGAATCTCGAATTAGAGGAATTCACGTTTTTCTCTATGTGAGCTCAAATCCTACTCTGTGTGTGCTAAACTGTCTTGCTCTATGTGAGATTATGAAGGAGTTCTAGCTCTATGTGAGCTGGGGAGAACTCAGAAGGGAAAGGAAGTTGGGCGAAGATGCAAAAGAGAAAAAATTGATAGTTCAAACAGTAATAGCAAAAATGAAATTAGCTTTCTAATTCATTTTTATCATAATGTACTGACATACTAAGTTGCAGGTTGAGGAGAGCACATAGTCAGAATCACCCAAAAAAAAAAAGAGGTGGAAAGAAGAGCTTAGAGGTTGATGAAATTTACATTTTTTGAACATAGTAGATGTTAGTGAATAATCCTATATGTTGTCACATAAAATGGAACATTGACTGGGTTGGATTTTGCAAAAAATTAATGCAACAAAGATGGGGGTGTATCAATTTTTAGTAAGGAGAGACAAGCTTCAATGTTTCTACAGGTAAACACATTATGTACCCTTTGGTTCTTTGAATACACAAATGAAGAAACAGTTATATCGCTCAGTGGATACCCTGGTTCGTAAAAGGAATAGGTTCGTTTGCATCTAAATGATTAAATATTCAAGTAAGAACAAAGGAAATGGGGTAATCCTGTGTACAGTGTGATAGTGGTTATGCTCCAGCTAGAATGGGAGCACTATGGTCAACATGATAGCAAACTAAGGAAATCATGGACTATGCTAGTGAATCATTTGAAAAAATGCATTACAATGATGTCTCATACTGAAACTCATGGGAGATAGGAAAAAGGTGTGAGCCAAACAAAGTAATGATAGGGTTAATAACTTAAACAACCATGCAAGTCATTTGTTGTAGTGTCATTTTTGTTCCATATTAGTACTAAGTCGACCCCTATGTAAACTCGAAATTTATCCAAATTCCCTTAAGTGTGTCACAACAACATTAATACCATACAGCTAGTCTATCACAGTAATATTGTAGATCCACATAAGTGGAACGTTTATTTCAGCATACATGAGACCTCTCCATTCGATGAAACATGGACACAATAGCTTTAATTATATTCTCTCATATCTTTATTCTTTAACATTCAGTATTTAAGTTGCAATTTCATTTTCACAGAATCAATCTGGAGTAATATTCAACTCACTTATTAATTGTTCCCTTTTGAAGGTCTAAAAGCTCAATCAGAGAAAGAAGGGTAGGAATAGATTGTTGGTTTGGCACCGGTAACCTTTCTTGTATCACATTTGCCATATTTTTTTATAGCTTGGAGTATTTGTGGTCCATGATCCATTGGCTCACCAAGTTGACTAGGTTGAGGAAGGAGAGTTGGGACATTACCCTCCACCTCCCCGTAACAATCATGAAATTGGGGAAGCAACAGTGGATATGGATTGTAAGATTATGCAAAATTTTCTTTGATTACAGCCACAACAATTTTCTGGGTCTACTGATGGGTTAGAGGAAGAAGTGTGGTTAATAAGTTTGGAAAATAATTTTGCATTAAAAACCTATGAAAGTAACCTTAAGTCCAGATTGGCAATTCATCAACTTAAAGGGAGTGCAAACACCTAGTGGCGACGGGAGGAGAGGAAAAGACACTTAACCCCTGAAAATGTCACTTGGGAAACCTTCTTAGATGCCTTCAGAGATACATTTCAAACATTTTCAGCAATGAAAAATTGATGAATTTCATGATCTCTAACAAAGAGGAATGATTGTAGCACAGTATGCGGAAAAATTATTTGAGTTGTCACAATATGTGGATTACATACAAGATGAAAAGTTGATGGTAAACCATTTCATAAGAGGACTAAATCATAATATAGTAGGACTGGTTCGCTTATCTGAACCCACCACTGTGAAGCAAGCAATAGAGAAAGCACTTATTGTGGAAGAAATACAATTGATACATTAGGACCAATCACGAATTTCATTTCAACGTCATAACTACAGCCAATCCCATTCTTTTAGGGATGGAAACAGATCGACTTCCTACTCTTCTAGACCAACACAGTCGCAGTGGAATCAAAAAGCTAGGTCATCACTTGAAGGATCAATTAGGCCATGGAAAAACCCCACTCAGAGAGGATACCAAAGGAATCAAACACAATATAATGAAGCAGCTTTTAGACCTCAAAATACTCGAGGAAATCATATTAGTTCAGGAAGATTAGTTTTCCAACCCAATTCGAATCACACTTGTTACAATTGTGGTGGTAAGGGACACTTTGCATGGGAATTTCCACATAATAAGACAGTTTCATGAGTACAACAGTAAGCAACATTTGAACCTACTGTTGGAGATATTGTCAAATCTCATCGAGTTTTTGTTGCAATAGAAAACCGGAAAGTTGATCATCAAGCATCTGTCATAGAGGCTCCCAAAAAAATTGGTAAGGTTTTTGTATCTATTTTTTTCAATTCAGGAGCAACAGATTCATTCATTTCCCCATCTGTAGTGGTGAAGTGTGGGCTTGTGCTTGCTAAGAAAAATGTGAATTGGGATGTGGAGTTAGCTTCCAGAGTTAGAATGTCAGTTAACTTTCTAGTTAGAAATTTTCAGATAAAACTTGGTTCACTATCTACCAAAACAGACTTTTGGGTGATACCTTTGGGGTCTTATTACATAATTTTAGGGATGGATTGGATGAATGTTCATGAAGCAAAAATAGACTGTCGATGTAAGTCTATTGAGTGTTTGGATGATTTGGGTAATGAGGTAGTTGCTTCTGGAATCCAGAGACAAGTATCTGTTAGGATGGTTTCAGTAATGCAGCTAAAGTGATGTATGAGGAAAGGGTGTTAATTATTTTCTATTTCCATCAGTGATCGATCGGAAGAAAAACCTAGCACTACGTTGGAAGATCTATTCTTTGTGAATTCAAGTTGATGTGTTTCCTCCTCAACTTTCTAGTATGCCACCTAAAAGGGAAATCGATTTTTACATAGATTTAGTCCCTGGAGCTTAGCCAATTTCTAAGGCTCCCTATAGGATGACCACTCAAGAATCACAAGAACTAAAATTTCAGCTTGAGGAATTGTTAGAAAAGGTCGCATCCATCCTAATGTATCTTCGTGGGGTGCACCTATGATTTTTGTTAAGAAGAAGGATGAAACTCTTCGACTTTGCATAGACTATAGACAGCTTAATAAGCTCACTATCAAGAACCGTTATCCCTTGCTAAGGATAGATGACCTATTTGATCAGATACAGGGGGAAAAAAATTTCTCTAAGATAGACCTTAATTTTGGATATCATCAATTGAGAATTGTTGAAGCTGATAGAAATAAAATAACATTCCACACAAGATATGGTTATTATGAGTTTACTATTGTTCCCTTCGGGATGACTAATGCACCGACAGTTTTTATGAGCCTGATGAATGGAGTATTTTGAAATTTCCTGGATCAGCTTGTGGTCATTTTCCTTGATGATATATTTATCTACTCACACACTTTGGAAGAGCATGAAGAGCATCTACAACAGGTGTTACAGTGTCTACGGGAAAATCAATTGTATGCAACTATTGTTAAGTGTGAATTTTTCCAAACTGCGATCCAATATTTAGGACATATTATTTCTGGTGATGGTATCTTTGTAGACCCTTCCAAGATTCTAGCTATTTTGGAATGGCCTACACCAATGTAGCTAAGATCAGAAGCTTTATGGGTCTAGTTAGTTATTATAGATAGTTCGTAGAAGGGTTTTCCAAGATTTCTCACCCAATCATGTCTCTCCAACATCATGGCAAGAAATTTGTTTGGTCTGAGCAGTGTGAAAGAGCATTCCAAATTTTGAAAGAAAAGCTTACTAGCACACCCATCTTGGCTATTCTAGACCTTACTAGTGACTTTGTAGTTTGTACAAATGCATCTATTCAAGGAACTGGAGCAGTGCTTATGCAAGAGGGATGAGCTATAGCTTTTGAGTCTCACAATTTGAGGAATCATGTACTTAATTATCTAATGCATGATTTGGAGCTCACAGCGGTGGTTCATGCATTGACCAAATGGTGAAATTTTCTACTTGGCCATATATTTGAGTTGCATTCGGATCATCAAAGTCTACAATATATCTTTTCTCAGCCTAATTTGAATGCTCAACAATGTAGGTGGATGGAATTTTTGTGAGAATATGACTTTGATATCCAATATATTAAAGGGAAAGAGGATATTGTAGTGGATGCTCTCAGTAGGTGATGTCATGAATTGTTAGCCCTAACTATTAAGATAGATCTTAGAGAGCATATTTTAAGGCAATTACCTTAGGATTCTTTGTACCATGAGATTATTCAGTTCTAGAGACCTTTCAAAGGTAAGTTTGATGGATATTCAATGGATGCTAATGGGCTACTCTGACATCATGGACGTATATATGTTCCTTCAGTTGGAAACCTTAAAGGTTTGATTATGAATGAGCCTCATCAGGCACCTTACGTCGCTCATCCTAGTGTTAAGAAAATGAACGTGGATCTTTGAAAACTGTACTTCTAGGTAGGTATACAGAAGGATATCACAAATTTTGTTGCTCAATGTTTGGAGTGTCAAAGAGTAAAATCAAAACATCAACACCCAGTAGATTTAATGTACCCACATGCAATTATAGATTGGAAATGGGATGTGATTTCGATGGACTTCATTGTGGTTTTACCATTCACAGCTCGTCGGCATGATGCCATTATGGTGATTGTAGATAAATTAATGAAAGTAGCAAATTTCTCTTCAATGAGTTCTTCCTATAATGTTGCTTCAGTTGCCAGAGTGTTTCTTTGTGACATAGTTTGACTTCATGGTGTGCCTAAGAAAATCATCTCTAATAGGGATCATTTCTTCACTTCAGCCTTTTAGACTACACTTCAGCAAGCCTTGGGAATTCAACTCAACTTTAACACTGCCTATCATCCAAAAATCGATGGACAAACTGAAAGAGTAAATCAAGTTTTGGAAGATATGCTCTAGATGTATGTAATGAATCAGAAATCCTGCTGGGAAGATTATTTACATTTAGTAGATTTTTCTTATAACAATAGCCATCACAGCTCTCTCGATATGGCACCTTATGAGGCTCTCTATGGTAGACCCTGTCGAACTCCTTTAAGTTGGGATTGACTCAAGAATCGAGTTGCTATGGAACCTAAACTTGTTAGGGATTTGGAACAAAAAGTTGTCTATATTCACGAGCAGTTATAGATAGCCCGGGATCGACAAAAGTAGTACACGGATAATAGGAGAGTGGATCATGAATTCCAAGTTGGGGAGAAAGTTTTTCTATGAGTGAGACCTTTTAATTGCTTTATCCATTATGGGAAAGGCTCAAATTTGGCACCTAGATATGTTGGTCCTTTTGAAATTTTGGAAAGGATGGGCCCAATTGCATATTACTTAGCATTACCACCCAGCTTGTCGCGCATACATAATTTTTTTCATGTATCTTTGCTTAAGAAATAAATACTAGATTCTTCTCATGTATTAGAGTGGGATGCTTTATAGGTAGCACAGAATGGATAGTTAACACTGGAGCCAGTTTGCATCTTGGAGCAAAGAACATTTAGCCTATGGGGATGGCAACTGGATCAGGTCAAGGTCCAATGGGACCCTTATCATGTATCATCTACTACATGGGAGGATGCTATCAGAATGAAATATTTATTCTCTTATCTTATTGGTTAGCTTCCAGGAGGAAGTTGGATACTTAGAGGGGGAGTAATGTAGGGTTATAACAAATTTTGCTTGTTTGGATTTTTTAATTGGAAAAAATAACAAAACTAGTGATGGACATGAGACATTTTATATTGATTTTTTGTTTATTTGTTCCTAGTATGTTTTAAAAAAAAACTATGCAGTATTCATAATGTGAATATTGTAATAAGGACTTTATTAAATATTAAATAGTTTTAATACATTATTATCAATTATAAAACAGTCTTTAGAGGCATAAGTTAGGAACGCACATAATTAGCTAAGAGAAATAGTATAATTTCTTTTTTTTTTGTTTTGGGATATATTTTTATTTCAAGAAAGAGGCAGAGTTAGTTATTAGGGAAGGAAGAAGGAAAGAACTGGGAGGAATGGCAACAATGGTTTTCAAGAAGGAGAAAAATAGCGAAGGAAGGAGACTGGATGAGTAGCAACCAAAGAGATTACAATTTCAAAAAAAAGGTAAGACACTTCTCTTTAAGGTGATGTTTTCTCAATACAGTAATTAAGTTTGATTGTTAATGGATTTGAAAAAAAATAAAGTTGTGAGATTTTTTTTTAAAACTAACTAAAGCTTTGTGTGAGCCTCGAATTGGAGGAATTCATGTTTTGCTCTATGTGAGCTCAAATCCTACTCTGTGAGCTAAATTGCCCTGCTCTGTGTGAGCTTGTGAAGGAGTTCCAACTCTATGTGAGCCAAGGAGAACTCGAAATGGAAAGGAAGCTGGGCGAAGATGCAAAAGAGCAATATTTTATAGTTCAAATAGTAATAGCAAAAACGAAATTAGCTTTCTAATTCATTTTTATCATAATGTACTGATATACTGAGTTGTAGGCAGAGGAAAGCACAAATCGGAATCACCAAAAAAAAAAAAAAGAGGTGGAAAGAAGAGCATAAAGGTTGATGAAATTTACATTTATGAACACAGTAGATGTTAGTGAATAATCCTATGTTGTCGCATAAAATGGAACATTGACTGGGTTGGATTTTGCAAAAAATTAATGCAATAAAGATGGGGGTGTATCAATTTTTAGTAAGGAGAGACAAGCTTCAATGTTTCTATAGGTAAACACATTATGTATCCTTTGGTTCTTTGAATACACAAATGAAGAAACATTTATATCACTCAGTGGATACCCTAGTTCGTAATAGGAATAGGTTTGTTTGCATCTAAATGATTAAATATTCAAGTAAGCACAAGGGAAACGGGGTAATCCTGTGTCCAATGTGATAGTGGTTACGCTCCAACTAGAATGGGAGCACTATGGTCAACATGATAGCAAACTGAGGAAATCATAGACTATGCCAGTGAATCATTTGAAAAAATGCATTACAATGATGTGGTCTCATACTGAAACTCATGGGAGATAGGAGAAAGGCATGAGCCAAACAGAGTAATGATAGGGTTAATAACTTAAACAACCATGCAAGTCATTTGTTGTAGTGTCATTTTTGTTCCATATTATTACTAAGCCGACCCCTATGTAAACTCGAAATCTATCCAAATTCCCTTAAGTGTGTCACAACAAAATTAATACCATACAGCTGGTCTATCACAGTAATACTATAGATCCACGTAAGTGGAAGGTTTATTTCAACATACATGTGACCTCTCCATTCGATGAAACATGGACACAATAGCTTTAATTATATTCTCTCATCTCTTTATTCTTTAACATTCAGTATTTAGGTTGCAATTTCATTTTCATAGAATCAATCTGGAGTAATATTCAACTCACTTATCAATTGTGCCCTTTTGAAAGTCTAAAAGCTCAATCGGAGAAAGAAGGGAAGGAATATATTGTAACTAAAAGCAATCTATCTAAGGTGGAATCCTAATTTTTCAAAAGAAGGCTATCATTTGTAGATTAGTTTACTGGTAATCAAGACGTTGATGGAAAGATATTGAACTATATTCAGAAATAAACTAATTCTGCTTCAACGTGTTTTTGCTAGTATATCCACTATAACTATTTTACCCTTTTGTTTTTCTTTCAAAAAGAGGTCCTTTAATCTTTCCAGTTGAATATTAATAGAATATTTTATTTTGAGAGTGGAAAAAGAGTATCCAATATATATAAATATATTTGGCAAGTAAACACCTTACAGAGAGATTCTTTCACTTAGCTTTTGGTTCTTTTTCCTTTAATTTCCATTATATTGGTATGTGGAGTATTTATTATTAAATTGAAAACAATTATAAATGTCATCATTTGGGAGTAGGAATTACAATCCATCATCTGAACATTGGCAAGGTTACTAAGGTACTCATCAACTGTGACTTCATGTAGAACTACCATGTTCTCGTCACTAGGCGGTGAAGTGTTCTAGATGTTGGTATTGGACTATGATGAGGAGTCATTTTTGGGATCCTAAGGGATGTTAGGCTGGGAACCTTGACCTTGTTGTTCATCCATCTTCCTTATTTGTGATCGGATTTCAATGGGCATGAAAGTGCAAACCTACTAGGTGGACTAAGATGACACTACTCACTAGTATACAGATGAGAATGATCTAGATGACGACTTAGGAATTGGATTAGATGAGGGATTGATTAATGGGATCAGATGATGGATATGGATACATTTGGATTGGGATTGGTTTGATCGAGAGGATAGAGGATTGATTGGATTAGATGATAGATTTAGATGGGATTATGAAACTGATTCTAAACTAAGTTCAGAGATTTAATTAGTTGACATTTGGTGTTGATTGATTAGGTGCGACTACAAAGAGGATGATTACGGCACCGAATCTACCTCAAGATGGAAGTAGATTGATTGGGTCGAGGATGATAACTGACTTAGGATGGATAAAAATCCTAACCAAGAATGGATGATAATGATTGGGATCATACTCCTAAGCCAACTTGGATGGAACCTCAGAAAAGAAGTCTAGGGGATTAGGATTGATGAATCGATGATGGATATGCAGCCTAAGGATGTCCTAAGATGTACCGAGGTGATTTGGTTGATGAAACGATGTATTTTGGAAAATGCAGATGGATTAAAGTGAAGATTATGGGCGAACGAAAGGTGATAAAAATGTTTTGATCATGGAAAACGACTAGGAAAATGACAAGGTTTTAGTGGCCCAAAGGATTCACATTCTAGAATTTCTATGAGAAATGGATACGCCTCTATGTATGAAAAAATCACCTCTTTGGATCACAACTTCGCCTATCTTTACTAAGAAAATTTTCCCCTGTGTCAAGCAACTTCACCCATTTAGGGGGGAAAATTCACCCAAATCAGAGATGTCTTCAAAAACAAGCAAATTTGATATGAAAATTCACTTATCAACTAAGCAAATTCACCCAAACTCTGACTAGGGAAAAAAAATAGGTGATTTTGATAATCAGGTTCGCCTAAACAACTTGCAATTTTGCCTAAACAGTAGTCAAATTCGCCTAAACAATACTCAAATTCATTTAAATAGGGATCAAATTCACCCAAATAGAGAGCAGGTTCACCCGAATAAAGATCAAACTCGCCCAAACAGAGAGCAGACTCACCCAAACTGTGAGCAGGTTTTCCCAAACAGTGATCAAACTTGCCCAAACAGATAGCAGACTCACCCAAACTATGAGAAAATTTGCCCAAACAGATATCAGACTCACCCAACTAGAGAGTAGACTTGCCCAAATTGTGAGAAGATTCACCTAAACTCAGAAGAACGATAGGGAAACGGATGGATTTGACTTGCAGGATCACCTAACGGGATGGAAACTTCGCCTATTTCCTGAACAGGGATAGATTCACCTAAAAATAGGATTTCCTAACGGACAAACAGCCCAGCCTAATAGGGAAATGGTCAAATGGCATCGATGAATAGAAAAGCGGAGTCAACAAATGGGAAAATGGACTCGATGAATGGAAAATGGACTCAAACAATGGACAAACAGACTTGACCAAACAATGAAACAGACTTGTCTAATGTGTAAAGGGACAACCGAAGACTTGAACAGAAGATGGGATTGGCTATTCAGAGAACAAATTAACCCAAGGATGTTGCAAATTCGCTTGTTCCCAGGGAATGGGCGAATTTGATGACTTAGAGGGCTGACAAGGAACTAAAATAACAAGAAAATTTTCCTAAAGTTAAAACAAATTTTCCTCTTCTAGAGAACGGGAAAATTTGATGACTAATGGACTGACATAATGACTCAGATAGTAAGCAAAAATTTCCCTTTAGGGATCAAACTCACCCAAAACAGTAGCAAATTTTCCCAAACACGAAGAAAATTCACCTATTCTTTGGAGAACGAGAAAACAAGAACTGAAAGACTCACCTAACGGATGAATGGACTCGCTTGTTACAAGAAACAGGCAAAAATGGGGTCACCTAAGAAAGTGTCCCACAAGAAAATTCACCTTTGTTAAAGGAAAATTCACCCAAATGAGGAGACCTAGACTAGACTTAGATGCAGATTCACCCTTTTACAAGGTGAAATCACTTGTCTTCAATGAAAATTCACCTCTTTTAGGGGAAAATTCACCTCTAAAGGTAGGGATGATTATGGCAAAGGAAAAGAAGCACTACAAACAATAGACAAAAGGCAAGGCAGACTCAACTGAAAGGAAATGCACGAGTATCACACAAAGAATACACTCCAAATAGAACAATCCTAAAATTAGTGATATGGGTTTGCAAACTCGATGTAGGCCCACTACCTTGAGCGGACAACCCAAGGTTAATACTCTGTGATATCGGGGTCGTTCTTTGGATCACCCTTTCTCATGAAGGAAGATAGCTAGCGTTCCAATGGCACAAGGTCGTCAACAGACACCACGGGCTCACCTTCACACTCTCACTTAGAGACTATCATAGTCCACCACGAGGATTCCTATCTCAACCCAAGGGAGTATGTGGTGAGTAACTTTGGGGTACGGTGCATATCCCCTACACTACACCAAGTTGCAGCTAAAACACGGGTCTCTATCTAGGTAAAATAAGGTGATCTAGGGAGTCCTTTATATATGCATGATATGTGAGGTACAACCATCAACACTAGCCCATCACAAGCGTGAGTCAAGAGCCCTAGTGAGGTATTGGAAACTCAAACTAACTCTTCACATCTTATCTAGGTATCACCCTAGCTTCGATGCTCCACCAGACACGACATGGTTGGATTGGGGTACAACTTTGGCTCTCCCCCCTTTATATACCCCACCGGTAAATGTGGTTGGGATCATCCCTTGGGGTGATGAAATCCTCAAGCAGGTCCCACTAAGAGAATAAGATACTAGACATTTTCGGTTGGTCCCTAGGCTCGCATGTAATGTAAGGGGAGAGTTTAGACATACTAGCACATCCTAAGGATACACAAATGGACTAGAGTGAACTGTGATTTCTCATCACCCAGGATCACCAAATGGTGCAAGGGGATTGGATACATCAACAGCCCACTCACAAACACAGCAAGCAAGTAAATTGACCCTCTATTTACAGCTGTGTGTGCCTAGATTAGTGTAGAAAAAAAAACAAACAAACTAAAATAAAATAGTTGGGACCAATCATTCTACAAGAAAATTTTGTACAGCATGTTTTCTACCCTAAAATAATGCAAAACAAACAAAATGCAAAGGAGAAAGAACACAAAAAACACCTCAAGATTGGCCTAGTTGAACTTGAACAAAGAAAGGATGAAAACAAGTTGTTTACCTTTCCCAAGTCGATTGGTTGGTTGGCCTTGTTGATAGCTTGATATGTGTGCTCCATTGGATGGAAAATCACATGAAACTAGATGCAAAATGATGTAGATGCAATGGGGGATGCAATGGTGAAGGTGGGTATTTGGATAAGTGCACAAAATGAATGCAAAGTGAACTTGAAATTTGTAGCAATGGAGGATGCAAAAGTTGAGTGCTTGAAGGTTTAATGGCTTGAATGCTTGAATGTGAATGAATGAAAATGAGGTCAAAATCCTCTATTTTAGGGGAAAGGCCTCTAAATAAATGGAGGGATAGGATTTAGCCACGATGGACAAGATGAAGGGCTATGGTGAGTTGAGGACTCACAAGCCCTCACATCTTGCCATGTGGCAATGAGGTGTAAAGGGGGAAGGTGATGTGGAGGTACTTGAAAGTACCTTGGGATTGGGACAAGATCTCCTCATAGGAATTCCTTGTCTCCATGTGGGGGGATGTGACACATGAGGAATTTAAAATTCCTCAATAATCCTCATAGAGAAGAGAGAAACCTTGGAGGAATAAATGTGAATTTTTAATTCACATGATTCGAAGGTACTTGGAAGTACCTTGGGATTGGGACAAGGTCTCCTCATAAAGGAGGTCCTTGTCCCCATGTGGGAGATGTGACACGTGAGGAATTTAAAATTCCTCAATAACCCACATGGGGAAGAGGAAATCCTTGGAGGAATAAATGTGAATTTTTAATTCACATGGGGAAGAGGTTGCCTTGGCTAAATGGGGAAAGAATTTATGATGGTTGGCTTGGAGGTATGCCATAAATGGCATGGGGATTAGGTTGACCTAATCATATGATTAAGGTTGTGCAAATAGGTGATTAAGGGGGCTAATGAGGGATTAGAAGCAAGTTTCAAGATATGGAGGATGTGATTGTTGGCAACACAAGGGCAGACAGCTGAGAGGGGGGGTGAATCAATTGTCATAGAAATTATACATATTAAACTTATTCTCATATCTGATAAATAAACATGAAAGCATAAACCATCACCACATCAGAAACACACATAACACCAAGATTTTTTTTGTGGAAAACCTGTTAGGGGAAAAACCATAGTGGAGGTTAATCCAAAAGATTATACTCTATTAAAAGTATAAAAGAATTGTAAATGGGAATGCACATGCATTCAGGCACACTTCCTAGAGCTCAATGCTCAAATACAAAAGGCTTACTACCCAAAGGAAGACTTGCTATCTTACAAAAACATTCAGATTACATCTGGAAGATTTTGAACTGAGAAAATAGCATCTGCTAATGCCTAATTACAGTTTCGGTTAAGCACATAAACATCTGCTCATTCTTCTTCACACTTTACTTCTACCTTTGAAAGATCAAAACATTATTCGCACATAGCACTCACACACTTCATACACCACTACCTTCAAATGGTATAAGCAATCGCTCATATATATTTGCAACTAGAGATTAGAACAACTACATGTCGGCCCAACAAAATATAAAATGAGTACAAACTATCAGCCCAAATCAATAAACAATTATTAATGCACACCAAAAAATGTGTGCCAAAACATAGTAAGGAGCCAAAACAACATCCTCAAACATGAAACACCTTAAACAATTATGCCTTGAAGATCCACAACACGCTTCAATCACCCTGTCAGCCATTATCATCAAAAACATTAACACACAAAAGAAAATCACCAATTGCAAGCACAACAATCAATGTGGATCAACAACATAGATAGAGCATGATCTAGAAACATCCACAAGCATCATGAATCACCATAGAAGCATCTACAACAACTCAAATTACTAGAATCACTTTATCTTCTTTCAGGAACACCAACTGAAGCAATAGAACAACTGTCAAAACACAAATACTCATAACTCAATCAAATCTTCATGCAAACCTCTAAAACTTCATGTGGGTAAACTAGATGTACTTGAAAATAGACCCTTTAATCCACAACCTCTTATCATCAATATACTAAGCTATCCAATAGCATGGTAGCTATACTGAAATTCAGTGCATCACCGACAACCTGCAACTTATTTTATTACAATTTTCTCAATATCCTGGACCTATAAAGCCTTAAAGACATTAATTCCAATAGTGTTTATATCAATGAACACAACATATCAACAATATCCAACAGTCTCCCCCTTTGGCATTGATGGCAACACATGATGTGAAAAACACCATCAACGTAACTTTCTCTTAGCTCTTTCTCCCCCTTAGATTTTGACTCTTTTCTCCTTAACTCTTTCATAATTTTTCACATGACTCTTCTCCCCCTTTGACATCAATGGCAAAGATACACATTATCTTTCTCCACACAAGCTCTGAACCACATTTTTGAACATTTGACTACTCCCCCTGAGTAACAGCCACCACAACATCAATTTGGATCATAAGATATGACTATGAAATGCACAGACTGATGCAAGTCAATGCATCTTAATTCTGATTAGGAGGGGTAATTACCCCTAGCTTCCCTTTGAGATACTCAAAATTATCCTTAGGAAAGGGCTTGGTACAGATATCTGTAATATGTTCCTTAGTGGGCACATACTCCAATCTGAATTCCTTTTCACTCACCTTCTCTCTCAAAAAGTTGAACTTGATAGATATATGCTTGGTTTTTTAATGCAGTGCCAGATTCTTAGAAATGTTAATTGTGCTTGAATTATCACAGAATACAGTAATAGGTTCATCATACACAACTCTTATATCTTTCAACATCTACTTCATCCAAAAAACTTGAGTACAATTGTTAGCAAAAGTAATGTATTCTGCCTCTACAGTAGATAAAGAAATGGAATTCTGCTTCTTACTTAACCATGAAATCAGCTTCTTTCCCAAGAAAAATGAACCACCACTAGTACTCTTTATTTCATTCACATCTCCTTCCCAATCAGCATCAATAAAATCACTCAAAGTAAGGTCATCTTCTTTAGGATACCATAGGCCAAAACCAATTGTCCCCTTCAAGTACCTGAAAATCCTTTTCACAGCTGTCACATGAGATTCCTTAGGATCAGCTTGAAATCTTGCAACAGTGCATATGGCATTCATGATATCAGGTCTAGTTTGATTCAAATAGATCAATCCACCAATCATGGATCTATATCTAGTCTAATTTTTTTTAGGAGAATCATCATCTTGTGTTAACTTACATCCGATCACCATAGGTGTACCAACCGGATTCAAATCTTCCATACCAAACTTCTTCAGCAGTTCTTTTGTATACTTGGACTGAGATATAAGGATCCCTCTATCTAGATGAGTAATTTTAAATCCAAAAAATAATTTCATTTCTCCAAACATAGACATCTCAAACTCATTATGCATCTCATTAGAAAACTTCATGCACAAACTATCATCTCCTCCGAAAATGATATCATCAACAAATACTTCAACAATCAAATCTTTATCATGATCAATCTTGAAATACAAATTATTATCAGCGGTACCTTTATTAAATACAAGCTTCAACAAATACTTGTCCAATCTGGCATACCATGCTCTTAGGGATTTCTTGAGTCCATACAATGCTTTCTTCAACCAAAAAACCATATCTCCCTAATCAGTCAATTGAAATCCATCAAGTTTCTCAATATACACTTCTTCTTCTAGGTTGCCATTTAGAAATGTTGACTTGACATCCATCTGATAAACCTTGAATTTTTCTTAAGCATCATAAGCAATAAATAGTCTCACAGCTTCAATCCTAGCAACAAGAGCAAAATTTTCTTCAAATTCAATTCCTTCCATCTGAGAATATCCTTTACACACCAGTCTTGCTTTGTTTCTAACAACTTCACCTTGTTGATTCAGTTTGTTCTGAAAGACCCATTTAGTTTGAATTACATTTTTGTCCTTAGGTCTAGGAACAAGAATACATGTATCATTCTTCTCAATTTGTAGTAGTTCTTCTTTCATTGCTTCCACCCAATGTTCATCTTTGCATGCTTCATTAACACTATTAGGCTTAGTCTTTAAGATCAAATAGTATTATTTTGCAATTCTTCTCCTAGTTTGAACACCTTTTTTTCTTATCACCAATAATTTGATCTTCTGAATGATTTAGTCCTACATACCTTGGATTCTTAGGGTGTTCTTGAACATCAGGCTCTTGTTATCTTACTTTTACACTTTCACTAGTTCTTTCCTCTTGATTTTCTCGATTCGTCGAAATGATCTTAACTTGATTTGAAGTTTGAACTTTCTTTCCTTTATCTAAACTGTCATTTTGATTGTGTGAATCATATCCACAGGTTTTGGATGGTCTAACTGTGTATTCATCAACTTTGACATTAGCATTGGGTGATCCCACAATAGTGGTTTACAATTTTTGGCCAAACTAGACACTGAAATAATTTTTTTTAACTAAATCTTCAGTTTCGGGCACCTATAGCGGCTAAACCGTGAGGAATTTGAAGATGATGCAAACTATAGTTTCGTGAAATTTTGTCTATAGATTCTAAATATATTTTTTTCAAAATTTTTGGAATCAAATTGTACTTCTTTTTCCATCTCCCTCAAAAACTAGTTTTTTTCAAAAAACAACATTTTTTAAAAAGTGACTCTCACCGTATAACACAACCTTTTTTCCATGAAGGATACAATTCTAATTCTTTCAAATTTAGATTTGTAACTTTGATATCTAGTGCTTCCACTTGGTTAGATAGTTTTTTATTGAATATTTTTTCTTTAATCAAGTTTTGAATTCAAACCAATTATAATTCAAACATAGTGTGACCATATAACACGTAACTTTTTTTGTGTGTATTGAAATTCAATTTTTTTTTCTTTGTTGGATCAAGGACTTCAATATCTAGTGCACTAATATTTTATTTTTATTTTTTTAATAATATGCTATTTTTCCACATGTGCAGAACAGAGAGCTTGATTTTTAGTGAAAAACCTACATTCACGAGAAACAAAAAATAAATATAATAATAAAATTAAATTTATTTAAAATTATAATTTTTGGGAAGCTTATAATAAGGACTACATACTTGAAAAAAAATTAATTTTAAATGAATTCATTTGATCTGCCAAAAGGTAAATCAAAAGTGGTTTTTTATCAGCATTTTGATAGGTGTAAAGGAGACTTTGTTATAGGTATGGTTTAAAACTAGCGGGGTTCTATCCAAGGGGGTTTGATTTAAGGTAGTTTTATCAAACCCTTTTCAATTGGTATTCTTTAAATGGAACCTTTTAAGGCTTAAATCATTATATTTTCTAAAAATGTGTGATTTCAGCAAAAATCAGTTCCTCCCAGAAATTGAAAACCAGTTTTGTGGGATCACCCCACTCTCAATTACTTTCCTCAATCTCTTATTTTAGCACTGATAGGCTTTAATTTTAGAAGAATAACCAAGAAATATTCCTTTATCACTTCTAGCATCAAAATTTCCTATATCTTCATCTCTTTTGATATAGCATTTACTTCCAAAGATTTTGAAGTATCTAACAATAGGCTTATGACCATACCATAGCTCATAAGGAGTCTTACCAGTATCACCTTTGATTTGTAACTGGTTGAGAGTGTAAACGGAAATACTCACAGCTTCTCTCCAATAGATATGTGGAACATTTCCTTCCAACATCATAGTCCTAGAAGCTTCTTAAATTGTGTTGTTCTTCATTTCCACAACTCGATTTTGTTGAGGGGTCCATGGGGAAAATAATTTTCTCTTTATCCCATGCTCTTCACAAAAAGAATTAAACTCACTAGAAGTGAATTCACCACCTCTATCTGATCTTAGACATTTAATCTTTAGACCTGTCTCTGTCTCAACCATAGCCTTAAAAATCTTGAATTTCTCTAGAGCTTCAAATTTTTCCCTTAAGAAAGTAACCCACATCATTTTAGAATAATCATCAATAAGTAACATGAAATACATGTATCCTTGTAAAATTTTGACTCTATAAGGACCACACAAGTCAATATGCACAAGCTCCAACACTTCATTTGAACAATGTTGTTTTCCTTGAAATAAAACTTTAGTTTGCTTCCCTAAATAACACTCCTTACATATAGCATTAGTAGGTTTTATCAACTTAGGAAGATCTCTCACTGCCTAAGTAGAACTTATCTTGATAATATTATCAAAGTTTACATGACACATTCTCCTATGCCACAACTAGCTTTCATCAACTTGAGCAATTAGACAACTTTTAATAGCTGCATTCAGGTGAAAGATATTACCTTTTTTTTGTACCAGATGTAATCACATTTCTGGAACTCCCCAATATTCTACACTTTCCATCCTTGAATTGAAGATTGTATCCCTTGCCAACCATCTATCTAACACTTAAGAGATTATGCTTCAAACCTTCCACATATAGAACATCATCATTATTATGCTTACCATCAAGAGAAATGGATCCTCTGTAATGGATTACACCAGCTTTGTCATCACCAAATATTACAACACCACCATCATACTTTCCCAAGGTCATAAATTTACTTTTATCACCTGTCATGTGATGAGAGTATCCACTATCAATCACCCATTCATCTTTTTCTTCAACCCTGGCAGCTAGAGCTTTCGCCACATTTGTGCAACTAGTAGATTCATTAGGTACTGGATCATTTTCCTTGATATCAATAAATACCCATTCATCCTCACTTAAATTCACTTTATCAGAATCGTCATTTGTCACACCTTCATCAACAGAAAAATAACACTTTCTTTGGAATCTAGGCTTGTTAAGTCTTGGCTTAGGAACTCTTTCAGGACACCTTGAGGAAAAATGACCTATATTATTCTAAGAAAAACATTTAATAAGAAATTTCCCTTTATACTTACCTTCTCCTATAGCTTCTCTCTTGACAATAAGTGCTTCAAGCTTGTCTAGTTTTCTCTCTTATTCTTCAATCTCTCTCATTTCCTTATCATACCTGGAAATTTTTCTTGAAGAACTTTCTCCCAAATCATATCTCTGCTTATCTTTTCTAGAGATAGTAGCTTTGAATGCAAATTTTTTCTTAGGAAGAGAATCACCAAACTCACTTAACTCAAAAGTAGTAATCTTACCAATCAACATGTCTTTGGTTACATTTGTCATAGTTTGAATCTCCTCAATAGCAATAGCTTTGGCTTTGTATGTAGCAGGCAAGGATCTAAGCACTTTAGCAACAATCTTTGATTCTTCCAATGTTCCACCAACGCATCTAATACTACACACAAGTTCATTCACTCTCTGCATAAAAGAAGTGATGTTCACATCTTCACCCATTCTCAGCATTTCATATTTCCCTTTCATACTTTGTAGCTTAGCAATCTTCATGGGTATCACCTTCATACAAAGTTTCCAACTTTTTCCAGATCTCATAAGTAGTCTTCAACTCCATTACATTTGTCATCTCAGAATCAATCAGAGCACTCAACAATGCTTCCTTAGCCCTGATATTGTACTCGGCTTCCTTAATCTCACCTACGGTAGAAGGACCATTATGTGGGATGATATACCTATTCTTTGTAATTGTCCAGTAAGGTTCACCAATGCATCTCATATGAAACTCCATTCGATTCTTCCACAAATAATAATTAGTTCCATCAAATCTCGGACTATCCTTCTTATATGTCACCATCCCGGATTACCTCAAGCTATTAAACTTCTTTCGAGGAACCTGCTCTGATACCAATTGTTGGCAAAATAAGAGTAGACAACTGAGAGGGGGGTGAATCAGTTGTCACATAAATTATACTTATTAAACTTATTCTCGGATTTGTTAAAGAAACATGAAAGCATAAACCATCACCACATCAGAAACACACATAACACCAAGATTTTTTTTATGTGGAAACCCTGTTAGGGGAAAAACCATGGTGGAGGTTAATCCACAAGATTATACTCTATTAAAAGTATAAAATAAGTGTAAATGGGAATGCACATGCATTCAAGCACACTTCCTAAAGCTCGCTGCTCAAATACAAAAGGCTTACTACCCAAAGGAAGACTCACTGTCTTACAGAAACATTCAGATTACATCCGGAAGATTTTGAATTGATAAAATAGCATATGCTAATGCCTTATTACAATTCCGGTTAAGCACATAAACATTTGTTCATTCCTCTTCACACTTTACTTTTGCCTTCAAAAGGTTAGAACATTATTCGCACACTTTGCACACCACTACCTTCAAATGATATAAGCAATCACTCATAGATATTTCCAACTAGAGATTAGAACTACATGTTGGCCCAAGAAAAAATAAAATAAGTACAAATTGTCGGCCCAAATCAATAAACAATTATTAATGCACACCAAAAAATGTCGGCCAAAACATAGTAAGGACCCAAAATAACATCCTTAAACACAAAACACCTTAAACAATTATGCCTCGAAGATCCACAACACGCTACAATCACCCTGTCGGCCATGATCATGAAAAACATGAACACAAAGAAGAAAATCACCAATCACGAGCACAACGATCAATCCGGCTCAACAACATAGATAGAGCACATTATAGAAACATCCACAAGCATCATGAATCACTACAGAAGCATCTGCAACAGAACAACTGTCAGAACATAGATACTCATAACTCAATTAAATCTTCATGCAAACCTCTAAAACTTCATGTGGATAAACTAGATGTACTTGACAACAAACCCTTTAATCCACAACCTCTTATCATCAATATACTGAGCTAGCCAATAGCATGGTGGCTATACTAAACTTCACTGCATCACTGACAACCTACAACTTATTTTATTACAATTTTCTTAATATCCTTGACATATACAGCCTTAAAGACATTAATTCCAATAGTGTTGACATCAATGACAACTACATATCAGCAATATCCAACAGTGACATTAATCCTAATTAAAGGTGTGCACATCCTAATCATGGATTAATTAAACTAATCCATATTAAAGGGGGATTATGGAGGATGGGACAAGGAGAGAGAAAAAGAGGAATTTAAAATTGACTTAAATTCAAAAATCCAAATGACTAAATTAAATAAATTGATGTATTTATTTAATTTAGAGAAGGGGTAAAAGGTAAAGTATTTAATTATTAAATTAAATACCTTATGAACCTTAGGAAAAGGGGGAATATTAATTAAATAAATCGTTTAATTAATATCGATGGGGGAGTTGAAATAGATGAATAAAGGGGATGAATTTAACCATACAAGATTGGTCAAATTCATATATCTACACTAGGATATATCACCCAAGGATGTCCTTAAACAACACTTCAAATCCGAACAAGCATAGGATCAACACAGAAGAAATGTGGAGCACATACCGGAGCACATTTGGAATACACACAATTTTTTCTTCACTATTTATTAATTTTCTCAAAAGCACTTGTAACTCATCATATTAGCACACCTGCAACACCATAAAGATAGTTATGTGTACTCAAAACATCTCTACAATTTCTCAACTATACATGCACCACCTGTAATCACTTGTTTCCTTTCTCTGCAATAATCTATACTATGTTGACATTAATGATAACATTAATGAAAACACCACCATACTCATACATACTTGCAATAGGAGATGCATCAACAAGAGAGTCATCAAACTTGATTCAGCACATTTCTTAATCCAGGTGGGTTGCTTGTCCTTTGCAAGTTCAAACTCCAACTTCTACTTAGGATGCTTCTTTGTGTAGCTTTTGGTCTTCTTCATGGTGTCAAATATGTTAGAATCCTTCTTCTCATGTTCTCTTTGATATTTTATATTTACACTGGTAAAAGAGACTTTAGAGTCACCACCCAAAATGTTGGGAAATAGAAATTTATTGTACTTTGACTTGGCACTTGTAATCTCAAAAAATATTTTGAACATAACCTGACACAAGGTGAAAGGATGGACCAAAACTTGACGCATAAGACTGGACGTGACTTATGTGATAAAAATTTGAACCAATTATTCTTCAAATAGAGAAGAATAATATAAAACTTGACTCTGACTGTACCAGATTTGAACTAGAGACTTTGGACTTATCATGTCCCCAACAGAGTTGGAAACCAAGCTGATCTTTAGAATTACCTATGGATTTTTCCATTTCTAATATTTAGTAATCTAAAGGGATTGGCCAACGAACGAGTGAAAGTTGTAAAGCTTCCCTCCTGCACTTCGGGCTCTATGAAACTCGGGAGGGTAATCCCACAATGTATATTCAAGAACTTATGCAACTAATATTTAAATACATTGTAAACAACAAATAATTCTCATATGACCACTCAAGAATGTAGTGTACCAAAAGAGTTGGCAGTTCTTTTAATAATACCCTACACTTGGAGCATGAGAACAATGAAATTCATCATAGAATAACTAAAATGGTTACTCATTTGAAAAGTTTGTAAATAAAGAGTAATTTGTTGATGAGCTAACCCAGTAACTATGTTATGAATATTTTACTCACACTAGTGCCTTATCCTAAACACGGAGTCAATCTTAACCTATGCAACCTGATAACAATTTTACATATAGCATCATATAAGCTTGCAAAATACTGCATTATAGCACCTCCACATTATACTCTAGACCATTACTTCTTATGAATATCCTAGCACTTAATTCATATGAATCAACAATTTCATTCAAGTGTTTACACTAATTCCTTGAATTAATAAGCAAGAACAAAACCATACATCTACTGGAACTCAATAGATATGAACAAAAAAATCCTTGATTATATTATTCATGACTCATAGAACAAGTACAAAGGAGAGAAAATAGCCATGAGATTGGCACCATTTTGGATTGTATTTGTTATCTTTGTTATCAAAATTACATATGTAATAACAAATTCAAAACTTAAGACAAAACTCAAAACATGCTCAGTATTCTTCTTACAATTCTCTATGTCAATTGTAATACAATGAACTCCATACTTCTGGTCTTGAATTCCTTCTTATAGAAATGAAGGGGCAAAACAAGCTTCGGGCCAAAGAACACACATGTCACTATTTTACTAGACCGTTGTAACATATATTCCCTTTGCAGTTACATGTGAGTTCTTAGATGGTTGGAAACATATATGAGACAAAAGTAATCCTCATTCGTTGTTGGAGATCCAATACCACCTTCAAAAAGCATCATTTGTTCATTACAACATCTCCCAAATATGTTCCTCATGATCAAAAAGTGTTTTCCATGCACATACCTAGTTAGCAAAATTTAAAAAGCATGAAAAGTAATAAAAGATACAAAACTAATTCATCCACATTAGCATTTATACCACCAATTTTCATATTGAGAGAACAATATATTTTACAATACTTTAACAAAGCATAATTTGCACTATTTTCAAATTCAGGCTATGCATTGTTTCTCTCCTATCTGTTATTCACCATGTTCATTACCACCCCTATACAAGCTTATTCAGTAAACCTTTCCAACCAGGTGTTGTACTCATCTTCAATGGGCCACTTTGTATCCAATAAAATTTGCACTTTTGCACTATATTGAGTGTACCTAGCATCAATTAATGCTTTGGCTTCCCTAAAAAATACATCCATTCCCATTTCAACTCTAGCCATGTTGTCAATATGGAGATTCAACATGGAGTTTGAGATTATCAGAATTTTGTAGGTAGTTGTGAACCAAAAACCGCCTCTACCTATCCTGAAAAGTCTGAATCTTCAAATCAAAACACCTACTAGCATTTCAAAAGAAAAAATAAAAGTTTCCTTCAAATAAATTCTACCTCCCAACCTACCCAACAATTTGATACCCATGTAGCTACTATAAAGAAGAGTAATCTTTATATCTTTGGAGATCTAGAAAGACAATTTACTCCCTTACCCGACACACTTCAAAATATCATGACTCGGCTAATAAATAGAAACATGCTTACCTTACCTCTCGTTCGACCTCTCGACCCTAGCAAGTGATTACCTCTTAGCTTTAGACATAATGTCTATTGTGCTTATCAACAACAAAAAGAACATGATATAGAACAGTGCAACCTTCTTAAACATCTTTTGCAAGACCTCATTGATTCTAATCATATTCAAATTGGAGGTGTAAATGACAAAGGAAATAAATCTATAGCTCCTCCTAACCAAAACTTGCAAATATTTACCAATCCCATACCTGACCACAATATTTCATTTGTTAAGGCTAGTGAAACTAATCTCGATGTGATGAGTGTTGACACAGATGATGATAACATGAACAATAATGAACAAAATCCTATGGATGATGATGAAAAAATCCCTATGGATAATAATGACCAAAGTCCTATTAGTACAATGATAGGATTGATTGAAATTGAGCCTCATAAACAAAAAACCATAATGCCCATTGGCATTACTTTCTCTTTAAAAGAAACAATAAAAAATGCACCTAATGGTCCTCTTTGCATAGCTGACAGAATCAATGATAGGCCCACTCCTGGGATTTTAATTGATCTCGTTTGTGGAAAGAAAGTGATCACAAAGGAACTCTTATATGTGCATGAACTTACTAAAAATAGATATGATAAACTAAAAGCATGGATTAAAATGTATGATGGTTTTGCTTGTGCTACGATGGGCTCGATCACACTCCCTTTACAAGTAGGTCCGAAGAAATTAAATGTATCATTCTCTATCATCTCTAATTTAGATCAAGTCCGTGTGAAGTTAGGCTCCAAATGGCTTCACTCCATGAATGTGGTCCCATCTATTGTCCATAAGTGTTTAAAGTTTCTAGTCAGAAATGAAATATTCACTGTGAACCATAGTGGCTTTAGACCTTCATCTTCCCATGGAAATTTTTCCTTAGATTCTTTTTGGCTCGAGCCCACGGAACCTATAAGACCCCACAAAGACTTCCTTATCCTATCCTACCAAAAGCTCAAAGAAAAATGCATAGCCAAGTTATCCCTCAAAAATTTTCCTCCACCTATGATCGAACCTCTACCCCTTGAAGAAAACAATATTGAGCTCAAATCCCTCCCAACTAACTGTTGATTGTTGTTTTTGCACAACAACAACAACACAGACAAGATGCAATATCCTATCTCTCTTAAAAGGTAAATCTCTATTAGCAAGCCTCAAGAGATAACCCCAAGGTATTCATGTCAGGTCTTGACAATGCATAAACAACTCAGTGATAAATGTGAAATTGTTGGTAATCACAATGGGACCTTACTACAAGCAAGCTATTGAATCGATTTTGCTAGATTTAATGAACTAATGACACTTCAATCCTAGATTTAATCCAATGATCAAAGAAATGGAAAAAGAGTGAGAGTTTCAAAGATATTTCTAAATCTAAATTACTCCTAAGATTAACAATGAGAGCAACCAATACCCAAAACGGACCAATCCTTCAAAACTGATTTTTACTTGACCCAGATAAATCTGCTACCTTACAGAAAACAATGCAATCTTCTAAGGTTCTTAAGATTTTCAAACCATAAACATGCATTCAAATAACCCTATTGTAGTTGAAATGAACAACATTCATGATTGAACTAAGCACAAGGAATATCAAGTCCAGGCTAACTTTGCAAAGCAACTAACAGTCAGTTGGTTGCGAAAAGTATGGACTAAAGGATTGCTGCAACATCTGAGTATCAAACTACCAACATTATTAAATCAAATTTAAGCTAAATACTAATATCCTCAAAGCAATTTTCAAGATAGAATACAAGAACCATGCAAGACAAGAGAATACTAGTATGGCACCAAATCACAATGACATTACTTATATTTGAATTATCCACTGTAGCAACAATTTTGGTTTTCTGTTACAATATTTCCTTGAGAGAAACTATTCGCTAACTTACTCTACCTATAACTGGCTATCTTCTAGCTATTTTCCCTCTAGCTTCTGACTAAAAACTATCTAACCCTTTACAAAGAGGCCAAATGCCCAATATATAGAAACTCTAGAAAAATCCGCCAGCCAAGCAAGGGTTTCACAGCAATAACTCGACGCAACCACCCGACCAAGAAAGTCGACGAAATGGGTCAAATAGGCAATAAATGCACGTCCCATCGAGGTCGGGCCTAGATCCGTGATGCAGTCGGTCAGCGCGTGGGAAAATAATGGGGAAGCACAAAACGCATCGCCGCCCATCATCAGCTCCCTTCCCCGTCATCCTTGCACCGATCTGACTCTTCGTGTAACCCCAAGAACACCGCATACAAGTCGGCTATAGGTGGTATGGAAGAACCCTAAGTTGCCCCTCTATGGACGCAATCTTCTCCCTTGAGTGTTTGAATGACCTATCCTGGTCTGCTTTGTGTTTCACATGCTTATCAATAACTACGAGGTAGGTGGCTGCATCATCTAGTTGGTGCTCAGAGACAGACCCATCATCAAGTGGTGCATAGACATCACGCCACCACTCTTTCAACTGCTCAAAATTCAAATACCTGGGCACAATTTTCCTTCGCCCCGTCATAATTTCAAAAAAGAGCAATGGAGCCATCATAGATGCCAGCTAGGGTGTCATCCATGTGTCTTCTTTATTTATAAATCTTCTTCAACATCACCTGCCTAATCCACCCTGACTTTATTCTCAGGGATCCTACTCTTAATGTCCAGCTTAATCTTCTCCGCATCAGACAATGAGGAACCAGCTGCTGCCTTGCTTGATTTGGCCTGCATTCAACATGAAAACACAGTAAGAATCCCAGGAAAGCAAGGTCAATCCATAAAAAACACTATTAGAATGCATCTAAGATAAACATGGTGTTGTTAAAATCCCTATAAAATGTCTACAACAAATTTTGGGTTTCAAGGCCACCCACGGAATCTGGGCCAAAGAGGAATTTCAGAAAATTCCAGTCTGCTCGGATTCCAATGGAGTAACCAAGAAACACCTACTTAATCCTTAGATTCGATCATTTTTCATTAGTAGACCACGAGAGAGATCCAAATATAGCATGAATAAACCAGCAAATGCAACACAAATTACAAATGAATCCAACTGCTTCATGTTCCTTTGTTTTTTTACCAAATTTCAGAAAAATCCGTGAGGGACGGACTTCCACGAAGAACAAGCTAGAAGGATTTTCGGGAAAACAGGGGAACACCAGATTTCAGAGAAATCCGGCCTTGACAGACATCCGCGGGCAAGGCAAAGTTCCGAACCAAAGGAGAATCCAGAGTGAGGGCTTCGGCACAAGTTTAGAGTCTCGCAGAGAAGTCTCAGCAAATGACGGATGTCACGCCGAAAGGTCATCAAAAAAGCGGGTCTCTCCAAGACAGGGTAGCTTCAGTGTGAGGTCTCAACAAAAGGGAACATAGCATTCCAATCGGAATGAGCCAGGGGGAGTCGGGGTAAGGTCCCAACGAGGGTAGGATGCTATGCCGACTAAGGCCAAGCTTGGATTCAGTAGAGGTCCCAATGAAAAGGTATGGGCTTGCTAGGAAAAGAGGGTTTCGCCATAACGTCCTGGCAAACTGTGAAAGTCACAGTGAAGGGAAGGCACTGACAGGGGCTCAGAATCTCGCGATGACGTCTCAGCGAACGATGGATATCTCCCCGACAGACAAAGTTCAGCGAAGGCTGTGGTACTCAGTAAAAGGTCTCGCCAAAGGCGAAAATTACAGCGACAGAATGGGAATCGGCAAGGCCTTTGGGAGTCACTATGACATCTCAACGACTTAGTTTATCTTGCCGACAGGGAGACTTCGGAAAAATGATAGTGCTCAGTGGGAAGTCTCGCCGAAAGACGACAGTCATAGCGAAGCAAATAAATATCTGTGAAGTTCAAACAGATATCACCATGACCTCTTGGTGACCAGGGATAGTCCTGCCGAAAGTAAAGGTGAACAAACACATCGGTAAGAGATTTTTTCACGGGGTGAGGTCTTGGCGAAAGCCAAGGTTTCGCCAACTGATGGGCATACAAGATCCTGTCGGTGTAAGAATGAAAATATCATGGTGAGCCAACATGAACAAAGGAAGACCACCTAAGAAAACCTCAAGGTGATTGATATATGGTCTCAACAAACCCAAATGGTTACAGAGAAGGGAATCCGAAAGAGATGGAGAGTCCCAAACTGTGACGCTACGACATGATTTCACCCGGACACCGAATCAACTGCGGATTTCGATGAGTCTAAACCAGGGAAAGCTAAGGATGGGTCCTCTCATGAAATTCCTTATATTCTAGGTCAATCCTAAGATGAAGTCTTTTGTTATAGCATTGCCCTAGGTTTACACCCCGTTCACTCGCCATTAGCACGCAGGCCAAAAATTAGTTATCCCAACAGTTAAGTCGCCGCTAGGGTTTACGAATTACTCTCAGGCAAGACGCATCAGAATGCAAATGAACATGTGAATTCAAAACTCGCCTGGGAGACAACAAGGATGCAACACTGAATAACCCTAGCACAAAACGCATAGGAAACCGAAGCCAACAAGCCCCAAACATTTCAAAATGAAGTTAATTAATCACAGAGAAGCACATATTAGCTCAAATGATGGAAAATAGTGAACTTCATGGCGCGAAAGATCTCAGAAATCAAGTAGGATCTAGCCTTCAAAGCACGTACGAACCCATTAATTCCACAGACCAGACAACCACAAAAAGGAATCCAGGAAACCGATGGCAAGGCAAAAATCAGGAAAATCCAGATCATGCGAAAATCCATGAAGACCCAAAATTCCCGAGTCATGGTGACAAAACCAGAGTCCAAGTAGGATCCGGGAAAATCCAACCAGGGCGGAAAATCCCAAATCAAGGCAAAACCCTGAAATTCATCCAGAACTCAAGATTTTCAATGAATAAATTGGGAAAACACTTAGGCAATAAAAATAAACATTCAAGCACCGTGCCCAAGTAAGACCAAAACCTCAAAAGAAAGGGCCAGAAAACCAAAAAATGAAGTGAAAGAGGGTCCCTGCTTTCAGCGGGGTGTGTGTGCGAAAAATTGCACAACAAATGGCAACTTCCACTGGGAAAATGCTCCAGAGAATTTGATGACGAACATGAATCCAGAACCCAGAATCTCTGGTTTCATTCTCACTATCAAACAAACAAGTAAAAATGCAAGATTTAAAGAATTAGAACTAAAGGAAAGACCAAACCTTTCATAAACTAAAAATCCAAGTGTGTGCACATGAGTTCATTCTCTCCTTAAGTTACTACAGAAACCGAGTTCAGTCAAGTGAGGCTACGTAAGGATTCTAACTTCAAAAGCAACCTAGATAGATCCTCGCTGCCAGTCAGATGTCTATAGCCCTGACGAGGTTATCACTGTGATTCTCCTGAACATAGCTCTACTGCTATCCAGGCATCGATAGCCCCAGTAGAGATATTCAGGTACCCCTGATGAGTTGAATTTATTCTTTTGATATTCAACACTTCATTTTTTATTTTATTTTCTTTTGATATTCAACGTATGTCTCTTTCATTTCAACCTATGAATAGTGAAGTTCACACTCAGGGCCGAGAACCATAGTGGCACTGAAGCAGAAATAGGATTTTTCACGTGACAAGACTTCACCAGGATTCCTATAGTGACAACAGGATTCTTAAGATATATGATGGATATAAGATTTTCAAAGTACTTCAAGTTCAATTCCACACCAATGACTCAACCTTCTATAAATCCGACATTAAGACTGTTAGCAATAGCAAAGACTTCAACCGTCCTTTCAAGATGCAAGACTAAAGCTCACCAATGAAATACGTAGAACAACTCCAGAAAAGAAAAATCTATCACACAGGTGCAACACATACGGGCGAAAATAGAGAAAACCCCCAAAACAAAAAGAAGGAAACCTAACCTAACCAAAACAAAACAAAACAAAAGCAGAAAGGGGAAACCCTAATCTAACCAATATACAGGACTAGAGCTGAAACAACTCAAGACTGGAAATAATGCTTCAAATACTACCCATTGACAGGCAGTGGGATATCCTCTCCAGTGAGAGTTTTCAAACGGAAGGCATTATCTCCCAGGATCTTCGAGATCTGGTAAGGTATAAGCCAAAGTTTATCAAATTTTTCATGCTCTCCCTTACGGTCATGGGCTTTATCCCAGAAAAGAACCAAGTCAGAGATCCTAAATGCTTTAACCTTGGCTCTCTTATCAAACCATCTCTTGACAACCCCTTGATGCTTAGCAAAATTGTCTAGTGCTTTATCTCTCTTTTCTTCAAGGTGCAATAGTTCGGCAAGTCTTTCCTCACGTATGTCTTCCTCCTCATAATATTCATTGATGAACTGAAGGGTAGGAATTCTCAATTGTATGGGAAACATAGGGTCTAGGCCATAAACCAAATGGTAGGGTGACATCCCTATGGAAGCTTTGTGTCGGGTGTGGTCTGCCCAAAGAGAAAATCTAAGTTGGGTATGCCAATCCTTCAGATTATGTTCTAACAGTTTGCCAATAATAGTCAACAGATTTTTGTTGGATGACTCTGCTAACCCATTACCCTGGGGGTAGTAATTAGATGCAAATTTTATAATGATCCCATGATCAAAATCCCAATTGGAAAATTTCAATGATGAAAATGTGGAGCCATTATCACATACCAAAGACATAGGGCATCCAAAACGATTAAGAATACCAGATTCAAGGAAATTAACTACTACCTCAAACGTACACTGTTTGCATGCAAGAGCTTATGTCCATCGTGTAAAGTAATTAGTAACAGTGAGAATGTACCTGTGACTAGCAAAGGAGGGTGGATTGATGCGGCCAATGAAGTCCATTCCCCATTGTGTGAAAGGTTTTACCTCAAAAATTGGCTGAAGTGGGAGTGTTGCATACTTCTCTCTAGTAGTGGAAGTTTGGCACACATGACAGGTCCTGACATGACTGTGGGTGTCTTTGAACAATGTGGGCCAATAGTAACCAACTCTTAGAATCTGGTTCACTATAGATGGTGTTGATCCATGTCCTGTACCGTATCTATCATGGAATTCTAACATCACTCTTGTGGATTATGCCTTTCCTAGGCACCTCAAGTACACTCCCTCATGATTTTTCTTGTATAAAATAGCTCCTTTCAGCATGAAACTATCACTCTTTAAGCTCAATTCCCTTCTTTGTATTGAATTAAGATGGTCAGGGCATCTCTAAGTTAGGAGATAATAAACAACATCATCATACCATTCTCCTGGAGAAACATCCTCCAAAGTATAAGCCTGGGCTGTAAGATCAGGGCCTGTCTCTGCCATTGTCTTCGTGAGCCCCTTCCCTCTTACCAGCTTCATGGGTTGAATCTCTATATCATACTCTTGCAGCATAGTTACCCACCTGGCTCTTCATTCTCCCAGTTCATTTTGTATCAATAGCAGCTTGACTGCAGGATCAAGAACTATAGCAAAGATCTTGTTCCTAAGGATATAATGTCTGAATTTCTTAACTGCCCTGACTAAGGCATAAGCCTATTTTACCACATTTGGGTACTTCAGTTCTGCATCTTTCAACAGTGTGCTCATGAATGTTATAGGGTGCTCATTTCCTTGGTAAGATTTCTGAGTTAATATAGCAACACAGGAGTGGTCAGAAGCAAATGAATATATGTAGAATGGTTTGGCATAATCAGGGCTTACTAAAACCGGAGCTTCAGCAATAGCTCTCTTTATTTTAGAAAATGCTTCTTTTTCTTCTGCATTCCATTCCACCTTGGCCTCCTATTTCAGCATCGCGTTCAAGGGCTTGACTATCTCTGGAAATCTAGTGATGAACTTCCTGACAAAATTGATTTTTCCAAAGAACGACTTCATTTCTTTTTTACTAGCAGGTGGTGGGATCTTGAGAATAGCTTCTATGCATTCTGGATCAATTGTAATCCCCTTCTCAGAGATAATATTCCCTAGTAACTTACCTTCTGTAACTCCAAAGATGCATTTCTTTGGGTTGAGGGATATGCCAAACTCCCTGCATTTCTGGAAAAATTTACACAGGTCTAAGATATGGTCACCCCTCTTCTTGGAGAAGACAGTAAGGTCATCCATGTAAATGATTATGCACTTCCCAATTATTTCCTTGAAGGCTATGTCCATTTCTCTCTGGAACGTAGCTCCAGCATTAATCAGGTCGAAAGGCATTCTTCTATAAGCAAAAGTGCCCCACTTAGTGGTGAAAGCAGTCTTATGTCTATCCTCATATTGCACCATAACCTGGTTATATCCCGAATATCCATCCAAGAAAGACATCATTTGAGATTCGTTGACAATCTGGAGTACTTCATCCAGTGAGGGTACTGGATAATTATCCTTTTCTGACGCCCTATTCAAGTTCCTGAAATCTACACACAGTCTGATTTCGCCATTTTTCTTTCGTACAGAAACTAGGTTTGCAACCCAAGTGGAGTATCTGACTGGAAATATGATTCTCGCAGACAACAGCTTCTACACTTCTCTTTGTATTACAGGTTCTAGTAGAGCATTAACAAGCCTTTGCCTCTGTCTAAAAGGTTTTACCCCCAGATTGAGAGGGATAGTATGAGTTATGACTGATGTGTCATAAGTTTTCAAGTCCTCATAACTCCAGGCTATCACGTCTAGATATTTGTGCAATGCATCAATGATTCCCCATCTTTCTTTTGGGGTGCACACTTTTCCAATAAGAATATTTTTCACATCCTCGTGGGATCCCACATTATACTCATCACATTGTCCACTAATGGACTCCTTCCTAGCATCTTGATCCTGGTCTCTGATTTTATGCAGATCAAAAATCCTTTCTAATTGCACCATTCCTCTGGGAATAGTGTTGGTCTTCAAATTGATTACCCCTTCTAAGTCTATTTCCGCCTCCTCAGGCTCGATTTCATCAATGATTTGAGAAGCAAACACATCTGTGTTTGTGATAAAATCTAGAATATGTTTATCCTCCTCAAACACCTGGAAGCTGGTAACATTATCAGGCACTGAGGGTACTGGAGTCAGTTCCACTGTAAACTTCTTTAATCCAAAAAGAGATAGAAGGCTGCAGAGTACCGGCTACATGGGCCAAAGAATCAGCTATCTAGTTTTTACTTTGTGGAATCAGCTGAATGTTAAAGGCATCAAATCCTTCAATAAGGTCCCATACTCTGTGTCTGTAATTAGTCATCCTTCTGTCATGGCAGGAGTACTGCCTTCTAACTTGTTTAACTACTAATTCAGAATCTCCATACACTTGCAAGATCTTAACCTTCTTCCTCAGGGCCATCAACAATCCATGAACTAAGGCTTCATATTCTTCTACATTATTGGTACAATGGAACTAAAGTCTATGAGCAGTGAAGAATGTCTTACCTTTTGGGCGAATTAGCTCAAATCCTGCTCCAGCTCCTTGCTTTGATTTAGACCCATCAAATCTCAGAGTCTAGTATCCCGCAACCGCAGAGTCTCTCATCGCATTTCTTGCACTGTTACTGGTGGGTGGCCTTTCAGAAGGCATCATTCCATTTCCTTTAGGATCTTTTGTGACACTCATGTTATCGATTCTGGCTGCAGGATCGGGGTTGGTATGTCTCTGTATTTGTTCCACTGCAGCTTGGCACAAGCAGCAATCTAATTCTGAATGTGAAGCATTATGTACCCTACACTAATTGGGCAAGAGTAACTCTCCAAAGCTCATTCTTTTCCCTAACTGAATCTGGCCTTCAATACACTTTTGAAGGAACTCTTGAAAACTGTCTAACAATGCCAGCTAATTATCCTCTGGATCATCATTACTTTCAGCTAGTTCACCACTGTCTTTAACTGGTTACACTAGGGCTTCAGTATCACTAGGCTCTGTCGTAAGGTCAACTGACTTCGTGTGGAACATAAGAACCTCCTCCACATTTGGCTCCTCAAGAGGATCAGTAAGCATGTAGTTTCCCATACTTACTTCTGACACCAACATTTCTGTTGAGGTCTTGTGATATTTTGTGATCATATATTTCATCCTGGGTTCTCTTTCAATCCTGATATGATTTGGCACCCCCTTCCAGGGAAGCCACATATGGGAATGATCAGTGGAAACATATCCATTCAAGGCCCTGGTGAAGTCCCTTCCCAAGATCAGGCCATATAAGCATCAGGTATGTCAGCTACCTGTATATTGATTACTTGTTGAATCCTAGGATCAGAAGCAATCTGCATCTGGATCATGTTTAGTTCTCCTACCACATTGACTTCAGTCCTATCTAACTGTGTGACTTTCTTTTGTGACTCGGTAGGACTAATTCCCATCGCTCTACAGACACCGAGGGGCATAACATTGGTTGATGCACCCGAATCCAGCAGACAATTATGTAAATTTTTGCCAAATACCTGGACAAAAATTAGGAATGGAGGGGTATCTATTTTCCCTTGAAACAGAGTTAACAGAGTATCTACTTGAACGACCTGAGATTTTTTCCTTTCCTTTCTAATGTCCCCAGGGGGTATATGGGCTTGATCATGAATTTAGCTCTCCTATTGGCTGAGAACTAGACACCTTATGGATATTCTTGCTAATTAATCTATCTGGCGATACGGAATTTGCATCATAAGAACCTAGGACTGCATTCCTAATGGATGGGACTCTTAATAGCTCAAATGCAAATAGATTTACCTTTAATTTATGGAGTTCTTCAGCAACATATAGAGCCAACTGTTCTTCATTTAAGTTAGAGGGGGTCTCCTTCGGGTACTCCACCATATTTTCTTTCTCTGCATCAGCATTTCTTCCTTTTGGCACCTCAACCTATACAAGACCTTGAGATAAATACTGCTTAGACACCTAAGGCAATGATGTATTGTTGCTAGCATTTGGGTCTGGAGGTGTGTTGAAGTTATTTGGTGGGATGGAAGTAGTAAAGGGGCCCCCAGCCTGTGGGCACCTGTGTGGCAACTCTCTCAAATCGTACCTCCTGATAGGTCTCTAGAAGGTCTGCACTTCTTCAATGCAAGCTTCCTCTTCATCTCTAGGGCCATTGTCATTCATCTGACTCTCATCAAACAATTGTGTCATTTCATCTCCATTGCATACCTGGTCTGCCTCGTCCTTTAGCTAGTCAAATTCTCCTTCAAGCACATTATCCTTACTTTGTGGAAAAGGAGCATGGTTTAACACCAGCACTAGTGAATCATAAGGAATAGAAGGTACTATCTCCTAACAGCTTGCATTGTTTTCTACTTCATACTAAAAGATTGAAGTTGATGTTTGGAACTCTTGATAGTCTAGCTTAGAATGCTAACTAGTCTTGTGGAGCCTACACCATCCTGACAACGCAGCCTCCGCCAGGTATACACTACTAGGAGGCTTATCTTGATTTACTGGCTGACTAATAGACTGATTGAAAAGTTGACTAATTGGTTGATCCAATGGAGTGGGGACTCCCCCATTGTTGGGACCCGTGTTCCAGGTTCTATTTTGTCCTGACTGTTGTCTTCTCTCAAAACCTTGTCCACCACCTTGACCTCTGTCAAAGTTCTGACCTGATGATTGTCCCTTATCATAATTCTGTCTTCTGTCATTATTGTAACCTCTGTCATTGCTATATCCTTTGTCATTGTAATATCCTCGATCCTGACATTGCCCTCTATCCAAGTTCTAATTGGACTGCATGTTTCTTTGGGTAGCTTGCAACTGACTATTCTGGTTTCTTAAGTAGGTTACCTCCATATTCGGTTTCTTTATTTGTTCTGACAATTCATCCAGTCTTTCCTTGTATGGATTACTATATGAAGGTTGATTTACATTATTCTGGGAACATCCCACTGCAGCATTGGCATATAGTGACTAGTTCAAGACTTCAGAGTTTTGCTGGTAGGAAGGATAACTAGTCTGAGGTTGAGTGTGAAGGGGTTGATTCACATTTTGCTGGGGATAACTCATCGTGGATAACATTTTTCCCATAGGGGGTCCTGGGTGAGGGACCAAAGGCAACTGAGGTACCTGGTTCATGATAGGAGTATGGTGTGCAAGGGCTTGGTTGATAGCTGGAACTTGTACAGGATGAGCAATGGGTCCTAATGAGGGTAAAGGCCCAGACAAATGTTGCCTTATATTTGTGCTGACTTTTACAGCTTCTGCATATGCATCTAGTAGACTCCCAGGGGGGTTATTACTCCATTTCATGAAAGTAGTTGTCAAACTATCCAGTCCTTCGTAATAGACTTCTAAGGCAGTGGGTTCATCAACAGCATAAGGGGCCTGTAATCTGGTATAAGCACGATGAAACCTATTGTTAAAGGACCCTATGGGCTCATTGATCTCTCTTTTCACGTTAGTAAACTGATGGTAGAGCTCATTGGAGCTAATGGGTATTCAATTTTTTTGCAAAAAGGCAGCCTCCAACTCAGTCCAATGCTGGATAGACCCGGCAAGTAAGTGGTTATACCAATAAAATGCATCTTCCCCTAGTGAATAGGGAAATAACCTACAAGCTACATCCTCATGGTTTATCCCTCTGTCATTGAAGCTAGTCTGAAAGATTCTAATGTGCTCTTTAGCAGTCCTATTGGGATCACAGATATGGAACTTTGAACAGAAGTGTTCAGGGTTTTTGGGCATAACATTGTAGACAGCAAAGCTCAGTGGAGACGGGTTGGTTGCTAGGAAAGCCATTGGTGGAGGTGAGGTGGAAATGGCTGATTTATGACTGGTTGAGGTTGTGGACTGGGAATGGCCTCAAACTCAGATGAACTTGATGAAGATGGGACGATGGAAATGAGGGGGGTGGATGGGATGATGATGATTCCCTTCTTCTGTTGGTCCTTCTTGACCTAGTAGGGTCTGGAACCTCTTGAAATTCTTCCTCTCCAGGAGAAAATCTTGTTCTTCTTCTAAATCTCTTAGGAGAGATGGCGTTAAAAAATCTATCCAACTTGCTTACTCAAAGCCCTCCTTCTAGCGCCAAGACTGTTGATCGATGTTTCTGCACAACAACAACAACACAGACAAGATGCAATATCCTATCTCTCTTAAAAGGTAAATCTCTATTACCAAGTCTCAAGAGATAACCCCAAGGTATTCATGTCAGGTCTTGACAATGCATAAACAACTCAATGATAAATGTGAAATTGTTGGTAATCACAATGGGACCTTACTACAAGCAAGCTATTGAATCAATTTTGCTAGACTTAACGAACTAATGACACTTCAATCCTAGATTTAATCCAATGATCAAAGAAATGGAAAAAGAGTGAGGGTTTCAAAGATATTTCTAAATCTAAATTACTCCTAAGATTAACAATGAGAGCAACCAATACCCAAAACGGACCAATCCTTCAAAACTGATTTCTGCTTGACCCAGATAAATCTGCTACCTTACAGAAAACAATGCAATCTTCTAAGGTTCTTAAGATTTTCAAACCATAAACATGCATTCAAATAACCCTATTGCAGTTGAAATGAACAGCATTCATGATTGAACTAAGCACAAGGAATATCAAGTCCAGGCTAACTTTCCAAAGCAACTAACAGTTAGTTGGTTGCGAAAAGTATGGACTAAAGGATTGCTGCAACATCTGAGTATCAAACTACCAACATTATTAAATCAAATTTAAGCTAAATACTAATATCCTCAAAGCAATTTTCAAGATAGAAGACAAGAACCATGCAAGACAAGAGAATACTAGTATGGCACCAAATCACAATGACATTACTTATATTCGAATTATCCACTGTAGCAACAATTATGGTTTTATGTTACAATATTTTCTTGAGAGCAACTATTCGCTAACTTACTCTACCTCTAACTGGCTATCTTCTAACTATTTTCCCTCTAGCTTCTAACTAAAAACTATCTAACCCTTTACAAAGAGGCCAAATGCCCAATATATAGAAACTCCAAAAAAATTTGCTAGCCAAGCAAGGGTTTTGTAGCAATAACTTTGCGCAACCACCCGACCAAGAAAGTCGATGAAATGGGTCAAATAGGCAATAAATACACATCACGTCGAGGTCGGGCCTGGATCCATGGTGCATTTAGTCCGCATGCAATAAAATAATGGGGAAGCACAAATCACATTGTCGCCCATCATCAGCTCCCTTAATTGTCATCCTTGCACTGATCTGACTCTTCGTGTAGCCCCAAGAACGCCGCATCCAAGTCGACCATAGGTGGTACTGGCAGAACCCTAAGTTGCCCCTCTATGGACGCAATCTTCTCCCTTGAGTGTTTGACTGACCTATCCCAGTCTACTTTGTGTGTCACATGCTTATCAATAACTGTGAGGTAGGTGGCCGCATCATCTAGTTGGTGCTCGGAGACAGACCCATCATCAAGTGGTGCATAGACATCACGCCACCACTCTTTCAACTGCTCAAAATTCAAATACCTGGGCAAAATTTTCCTTTTCCCCGTCATAATTTCAAAAAAGAGCAATGGAGCCATCATAGATGCCAGCTAGGGTGTCATCCATGTGTCTTCTCTGTTTATAAATCTTCAACGTCACCTGCCTAATCCGTCGTGACTTTATTCTCAAGGATCTTGCTCTTAATGTCCAGCTTAATCTTCTCCGCATCAGACAATGAGGAACCAGCTGCTGCCTTGCTTGATTTGGCCTGCATTCAACATGAAAACACAGTAAGAATCCCAGGAAAGCAAGGTCAATCCATAAAAAACATCGTTAGAATGCATCTCAGATAAACATGGTGTTGTTAAAATCCCTATAAAATGTCTACAACAAATTTTGGGTTTCAAGGCCACCCACGGAATCTAGGCCAGAGAGGAATTTCAAAAAATTCTAGTATGCTCGGATTCCAATGGAGTAACCAAGAAACACCTACTTAATCCTTAGATTCGATTATTTTTCATCAGTAGACTACGAGAGAGATCCAAATATAGCATGAATAAACTAGTAAATGCAGCATAAATTACAAATGAATCCAACTGCTTCATGTTCCTTTATTTTTTACCAAATTTCAAAAAAATCCGTGAGGGACGGACTTCCGCGAAGAACAAGCCAGAAGGATTTTCGGGAAAATAGGGGAACACCGGATTTTAGAGAAATCCTGCCTTGACGGACATCCGCGAACAGGGAAAAGTTCTGAACCAAAGGAGAATCTGGAGTGAGGGCTTCGGCACAAGTTTAGAGTCTCGCAGAGAAGTCTCAGCGAACGACGGATGTCACGCCGAAAGGTCATCAGAAAAGCGGGTCTCACCAAGACAGGGTAGCTTCAGTGTGAGGTCTCAGCGAAAGGGAACATAACATTCCAATTAGAATGAGCCAAGGGGAGTCGGGGTAAGGTCCCAGTGAGGGGACAGTGCTATGCCGACTAAGGCCCAGTTTGGATTCGGCAGAGGTCCCAACGAAAAGGTCTGGGCTTGCTAGGAATAGAGGGTTTCGCCATAACGTCCTGGCGAACCGCGAAAGTCACAGTGAAGGGAAGGCATCGGCAGGGGCTCAGAATCTCGCGGAGAGGTCTCGGCAAATGATGGATATCTCCCCGACAGACAGACTTCGGCGAAGGTTGTGTTACTCAGTAAAAGGTCTCGTCGAAGGTGAAAGTTACTGTGATAGAATGGGAATCAACGAGGCATTTGGGAGTCTCTATGACATCTCAGCGACTTATTTTATCTTGCCGACAGGGAGACTTCAGCAAAACGATAGTGCTCAGTGGGAAGTCTCACCGAAAGACGAAAGTCACGGTGAAGCAAATAAATATCGGTGAAGTTCAAACAGATATCGCCATGACCTCTTAGCGACCAGGGATAGTCATGCTGAAAGTAAAGATGAACAAACACGTCAGTAAGAGATTTGTTCACGGGGTGAGGTCCTGGCGAAAGCCAATGTTTCGCCAACTGATGGGCATACAAGATCCTGTCGATGTAAGAACGAAAATATCATGGCAACCTGACATGAACAAAGGAAGACCACCTAAGCAAACCTCAAGGTGATTGATATATGGTCTCAGCGAGCCCAAATGGTTACAGCGAAGGGAATCCGGAAGAGATAGAGAGTCCCGAACTGCGACGCTAAGACATGATTTCACCCGGACACTGAATCAACTACGGATTTCAATGAGTCTAAACTAGGGCAAGCTAAGGATGGGTCCTCTCATGAATTTCCTTATATTCTAGGTCAATCCTAAGATGAAGTCTTTTGTTATGGCATTGCCCTAGTTTTACACCTCGTTCACTCGCCATTAGCACGTAGGCCAAAAATTAGTTATCCCAATAGTTAAGTCACCGCTAGGGTTTATGAATTACTCTCAGGAAAGACGCATCAGAATGCAGATGAACATGTGAATTCAAAACTCACCCGGGAGACAACAAGGATGCAACACTGAATAACCCTAGCACGAAACGCACAGGAAACCGAAGCCAACAAGCCCCAAACGGCTCAAAATGAAATCAATTAATCACAGAGAAGCACATATTAGCTCAAATGATGGCAAATAGTGAACGTAATGGTGCAAAAGATCTCAAAAATCAAGTAGGATCTAGCCTTCAAAGCGCATACGAAGCCATTAATGCCACAGACCAGATAGCCGCAGAAAGGAATCCGAGAAACCGATGGCAAGGAAAAAACTAAGAAAATACAGATCATAAATCCGCGAAGACCCAAAATTCCTGAGTCACGGCAACAAAACTGGAGTCCAAGCAGGATCCGGGAAAATCCGACCAGGGCGGAAAATCCTGGATCAGGGCAAAACCCCAAAATTCATCCAAAAATCAAGATTTTCAACGAATAAACCGAGAAAACACTTAGGCAATAAAAATAAACATTCAAGCACCGTGCCCAAGTAAGACCAAAACCTCAAAAAAAAGGGCCAGAAAACCAAAACATGAAGCGAAAGAGGGTCCCTGCTTTCAGCGGGGCGTGTGTGCAAAAAACTGCACAACACTAACCAAGACCCATCCATAAAAAATCCTTTTCCAATTTCCTACAAAAGGCCAAGAGAAAGCCAAACAAGTCCTAATCTACCTCCTAAACAAATTTATAAAGCCAAAGAGAAAGTGGTTGAACAACCTTCCATGGTTTCTTTTCTTCTTCCCTCACAAGAAGAAAACAGACCTATGGTTGAAAAACCCACTCCTATACAATTGCAACTTGAAAATCATAATAAAAGAAATCAAAATTCTAGAGAACATAGGCATAGACGTTGTGCTATTGCTTGAAAGATGAACGAAGAGAACAACATAGAAAATTAAAATCACAATTTGACAGAAGCAATAAACGATGAGCCTCCTCCATTACCAGAACTAACAGCTCCTATGTCTCCAATACAACAAGGACTAGCGCCTTCTATGGATATTATCATTTGTCCTCTTATTGTGGTTAACTTGGATGACAATGAAGAAACTACTAAAATTTATGAGAAAGTGCATATTGAGTTGAATTTGCTATTTTCCTCTTCTATGAGCTTAGACAATAACAACCGTGATGATCCTCCTAAACCAAGTGATTCACCACGTGTTGAACCTGGTGATTCTCCTAGTACAACACTTGACATGATCCCTCTCGCTAGTGATCTACATTTTGCATATACTGAACAAGACTAGAATGTAGATGACCTATTGGATGGTTGACTCACATGTGCTTTACTAGTCTTTTTTCTTTCCTTTTTGCTTTTTTTTTGGTTGATTTCATGTATAATTTGATCCCCCATGATGTTCTATTTTATTGTTCCTCTCTATGTGCATTCCTCTATTTGTACCTTCATTCATCCATATGTCATAAGTTTTTTGCCTTTTCATTGTTCTTTATCTTTTCTTTTCCTTTCATTTTTGTCTTGTGTTTTCCTTTTGGGGATAATGCAAGGTGTCGAGACACCCTATGTCTCTTCCATGTTGACCCAAAATGTTTTTCATTTTTTTTTCGTTCTCTTTGTATCATTCTTCTAGTTCTATGTTCATTTGGGGAATGATGATAGTTCCTAGCTCCTAATATCATTGCAACAAAGACAGATATTGACCCTGAATCAATAGATCCCTTATGTGTTTTTGGGGGGAAACCCTCTTTTCCTTTTCCATGTTTTTCTACTTTAATTTAATTTCTCACAACATGGCATTCAACAATTTCTTTAAATTGGGGGCATACATTGGCATTATTTTGGCATGATTTCATTTGCATTTCTTTCCATGTTCCTTGATGTGATTTTCTTACTTCATGCAATGTTTTTTTCTCTTTGTGGTGACATTGGGAGTAATGTCCTTCAAGATCTTGTTCCATCTTAGCATATTACATTTCTCGTAGTGGTGATGTGATACACTGCATTCCCTAAGTTGTGAATCTTTTATCCTTTGATTGGTCCTCTCTTGGAGACATTAGGAACAATGTCCCCTAAGATTAAGACCTCACACGAACTAAGAAAAATCCCTTCGAACATCCCTCTTTCCTATTGTATTTTCTTTTTGTACCTTATTAAAGTCATGGAGGTATGGCTTTGATATGGTTCCTTGGGGCTCACCTAGTGAACAACTAGCTTCACTAGCCCTTGTGATCATGCATTTTTGTACCTTATTAAAGTCATGGAGGTATTGCTTTGATATGGTTCCTCGGGGCTCACCTAGTGAACAACTAGCTTCACTAGCCCTTCTGAGCGTGCATTTTCTCATTGTCGTTATCATAGTCATGGGGGTATGACTTTGATATGGATCTCTTGGGGCTCTCCTAGTGGACAACTAGCTTCACTAGCCCTTGTGAGCATGTGTTTTTTTGCATAGTGGATAGTGCATTCCACTTGTAAACATTTTTGGACAAACAGCCTATACCCGATCCACAACGCATTGGACAGCATATCAAAGCTTGATTCGTATCATTTTTCTTTTTCCTTTTTATTTTTCTATCTTTGATGGTGTATGTTGGTGATCTGGTTATGGCTTCATATATCATCCACAAGTGTGTTCCTTTGTGCTTATGTTGGTTTATCATAGGATCTTGATCCAGGGGGCTTGGCCACCCTCTTGATTATTTTCATCCTATCTTACTAGCATTTGTACATTTGAACCTCTCTTGATTCTGTGGTTGGCTACTTTAGTGTGACTTTGAGGCAAGTTCATCCTCTCACTAAAGTGGGGGCTAAATGTAGTGTAGGAAAATGCATACCCTTGCATTTTTACACTTATTTGGGCTCACCTTACTTTGTTTATCCTTATTTATGTCTTAATTGGTCCTATTTTGCATCCACAAGCCTAATAAATTTTATCTTTTTATGGCTAATCCTGACAAACATCAAAGTATAAATGATAATTTAATTATTTTGGCTATGTGTCCCTAATTTTTGGACTAGGACTAAGATGCCACATAGGGCGTCTTTGTCCTCCAAAGGTCTTAGAACCCTGATTTCAAATGCACCTTGAATTGGCCCCTTTTTGGAGTCTATGCACCGAGTTTTAAGCCTCGAGACTAAGATGCCACTAGGGTGTCTTAGTCCCCCTCAAGTTATTTTTGAAATTTAATTTCAAATCTTGGTGGGATTTAGCCTCCTTTAATTAACGAATTCATATTTTGGCTTGGTGTGGTTTAATTTTGGGATATTAAGCATAGATAAGTACAAGGTTCTTTCACTCATTTATAATCTAAGCATTCAAGTATTCATGCATTATAGCAAGTTTGTGATCAAGAGATCATTCAAGAGGAATTCATCAAGCATTTGGATCCATCATCAAGATTCAAGCATCATATAAAAGATATTCTTGCATCATGTGTGTTATTGAGCTAACATTTGTGATGTAGGGTTTTGATTCAAGCAAGCAATTCAAGTCAAGATCTATCAATCACTACTTTAATTCAAGATCTACATTCAAGCTAGCCACTTCACACAAGTTTATAGATTTCATAACAAAGGTTTGGTGAGTTGTAACATAGCACTTTGTTCATTCATCATTTCCCTTCATTATTGTATTTCTTTCCAAGGTTTAATTACCAACAAGGGGTTTGACCAAGGAAAACCCCCATTTACTAAAAATCAACAAGTTTTTCCTCCATTGCATGTTTTTTTTTGCAGATTTAGGTTGAAGACTTGAAGATCATTTGAAGTGAAAATTTGCAAAGTTGCATTGCAGAATTGTCATCTTCACGAAAACTCACCTACAGGCCAAATCTAGAAGTTTCGGGACCTAAGATCTAAGAAGAAGGAAGTGCATACATTGATCCTTAGGATCACATTCAGAGATTTCAAAAATTCAAGACGGGACTAAGTCAGTAGTAATGGCATCTTAGTCCTTACGAGGGTATTTTGCAAAGATTCTTTTAGATTTTGTTCTGGCATTCGAAGATTCCACATTTTCCCCAAAAAATAGTAGGGGGAATAAGACAACAGTAAGGGTGTCTTTTTCCTCCCTAGCATATTTTGACAACATTTTTGCATTTCTAGAATCCTTATCACATTTCCAGACTTCCTAGGTACATACATCCTAACTTGCGGTTACTTAATTTTGTCATTTGTACTCATCATTTAGCTTGCATTACTAGGTTTTGTGAGTTAAATGTTAAGTTTTCTTCTCCAATCTTTTGCTTGATGGTGAACCCTTTAAAGCCTAAAGAACCCCCCTAGGTCTTTCTTGTTGAGAATTGACTCACCTTTGTGTCAATAGTCAATCCAATTTGGGATCCTAGGGCATTCTTGAGTGATAATTGGAGAAGAGTGGTGTTATATGACCTAGGCCATAAAGCACCCATTCCCCTTATTAATCACCTAAGTCAAACTCGGTTTAGGTAATTAAACCAAATGATGAGATAATGAAATTGAAGCATGAAACATGAAATATGCAATTGATGATACCTTGGATGTTGTCTTGGACTAGTATAAATCTGCAAATTAACATGTGGTGGGCATGAAGAATGTAGATCTTGATCCTTGAATGTGATATGAAACAATGCTTGCAAGTAGATCCTCAATGCTACATTGACAATCTTAGCTCAACAACTTGTAGGAATGCACGAAACCCTTGACATGATGAAATGATCTTAAATTTTTGCAATAAACCCTTAATAATATGCCTTGAAATGCCATTGAATTGCTCTTGTAAACTCTATAATGCTCTTGTGAATGTACTCTTGAGTGCTCATGAAAATTTAGGATGAAACTAGGTGAATTAACCCCATGTTTATACTAAATCTAGAGATTAACCCCAAAATTCAAATAATTCAAGCCGGCACCAAATATGGAAATGAACGTCATTAAAATCCTACCAGAAATATTTAATGGGAAATGTATGACCAAAGGATAGACATGTCAAGAGTTTTCCCAAAGCATGATTTACATTTGTACCCCAGTCCTTATCAAGATCAAAGTAGGTGGGAACATGGATGGGAATGATATGGATTAAATGGATAGATGGAAATTTCATAAGAAATGTCAAGTGAAGGTTATGGGAGATGAGACAACTTTTCCCCAATTGTAATGGTCCACATAGATAATTTATTTTACACATGACGCCTATTTGCCAAGTTTTCATCATGGTACTTATCCAAAGCACCATAAGAATGGTTTTCACTATTGGACGAAATTTTTCTCTTTACTATTTTTCTTGATTTTTTTTGGTTTTTATTTTTTTGGTGTCACCAAGATGCCTATTTGCTAGATTTTCATCAAGGCAACATTTTTTTGATTTTTCAATTCTTTTGGTATTTTTGATATTTTTGGATGGCCTTACTATTTTAGTTGATCACTAAATGTTCTGGATCCATTGATGGTGTTGATGTAGAGACTAGGGCTATGATATTCCAATAATGACCTTTATGAAGTAGTTTCCTTGTTAGGATCATAGTGCTTGCATACAGTTGATTGATGTCATTGTGGTCCTTATTGATACTAGAGTTGGCTTTATCAGAAATACTCACATCGCAATAGAGTGCCATGAGAGTCCTTACAATAAAGAGTTGTTGCCAAGATGTGATGAATTTGTGAGGTATGTATTTTGGAACGGTGGATAATGGTAGATGTGGAAGGATTGTTTGGACGTTTGGATGAAGCACTTTTTATTTTCCAAACTTGGGATGTTGGATGGTAGAGTTTGGAATTTTGATTGGGATAGCGTTTGGAACCAACACTTTTATATGCCTTTCTATGACCATTTTGAAGGAGGTGGACATTTATTATATGTAGGATTCCTCTTTTCTTGTGGCTCCACATTTTGATTGACTTTTACTTTTGAACTATTTTCTTTTCTTGATTCATTTTTCTTTGGGATCCATTTTAAATTTATTTGTCCACTTGGATTTTTGATTGATTCAATGGCATTTGACATTTGATTTTGAACTTTTGATTTGTAAGAATTTTCTTTTTGTAGGTTCCAAATCGAAGTTTTATTCATGTTGGAATGATGGTTTGTGGTGTGGATGGAAGGAGCGTTGGCAACAACCTTATGGTAAGAACTACTCATAGCCCCCATTTTGATGTTTGTATTAGATAAAGTTTCCCCCAATATCGAGGAGGTACCACTAACATCATTAGATTTTCTAATTGAATAATAGCCAAGACCTTGATTTCTAGGATTTGCATAAAACCATATTGGTTCTAGAATTCCTTCCTCGTGTATGCCTTGTCCTTTTCCTTGATATTGCATGCTTTGACAAATTTTGTTTGTGATGGGGTATTTTTTGTTTTGAAAACAAGATGCTAATCCATCATTATGTATGGGGACACTATTACTTGGAATCTTCTCCTCTGCGAGAAAGCCCAATTTGATAAAAATGGATGACCCTAGTTGATAGGATGTTTTAGCTTCATTGGGATGTGGGATAAATTTCTGATTAACATCTTTGGTCTAATTTTGTGACATATCAGATTCAAATGATTCTATTGGTGCTAATTCGATGTTGAAACCATCTTTATGGTCATTGGCATAGAGTCTTATGAATTCAGCTATAGCTAGATCATTTGTGAATATGTCTAGAATAGGAGACTCTTGTTCTAGAGGAAGATCATCTAGGTGTCTCATGGGAGCAATTATCTCATCTGCAATGACGGAGGTGGTTGAAATGTGGATATGAAAATGGTTTTGATCTACGATTGGGATATCATGGATAACTTGATCTTGATTTGTTTTGAGGTTTATTTTGTCATTCTTTGGATCATGCTCTTTACATATGTATAATGATTTAGGAAATGGAATGATATGATTTTCTTCAATGGACTCAATATTTGGACATGAAAATGATGGAGTTTCAATGGAGAGATCCTTTTTGGGATTGGTAGGCAATGGTGGACATGATTGTGATAGATAGCTAGATGGTGTATGAGTAGCAATTTGACTGGATTGTATAACTTTCTTTTCATTTCAGAGTTGAACAAGTTTCCTTGCTAATTGTCCTTGGAGAGCATTAATTATCATGGTTTTATTGGATGGTATAGTAGATTGGGATGTAGTGGATTGGAATGGACTAGTGGATGACAAGTTAAGATAGGATGTAGAGGCTTGGAATGGATTAGTGGAAGGTTGAATAGTATAGGAGGTAGAGGCTTGGAATGGATTTGTGGAAGGTTGGTTTGGATAGGATGTGGAGTTTTAGAATGGATTTGTGGAAGGTTGGTTTCCCTTGTCAAGGTTAGGATAAGGATGACTAATGGATGTGCCAAATGACTCTTAATAGTGAGGATATATGGATGAATGAATAGGGCTTATGGATTGTTGGTAAGAAGGGTGTGTGCCCATAGTTGACCATGGGTTGAGGTTGATTGGTATTTGGATTTGATGAATTTTCTTTTGAAGTATATGGCCTGTTGGGCTTGACCATTGTGGAATAATTGGTATTCAACTTGAATAGAAAGTGTATCAAGGTGAATGGAAGACATGATGGTGGATGGCATGAAGCCTAAGAGATTCCAATTCAATGGAAGGTATGCACCTATGCTATGTTTTTTGGATTTTCGGGTTTTTAATTATTATTTTTTTGTATTTTAATTTTCTGGATGATTATGCAAGTGACAAGTGATGGATGATATGTGGTTATGGGTTAAGGATGGTTGATGATAGTGAAGATAAGTGATGGTGATTATGGGTTTAGACTTTGACCTTGAAAGATAATGTTTAACCAAAGTAACCAAAAGAGGATATCTAGATCTCCAAAAGATAGAAGTGAGAAAGACAATAGATGAGGGTTGACCTTAAACAAGACTTGTGAGTTTTAAAGCCAACCATAGGTAAAAATTTGAAAGACAAGAGATCAATACAACCCCAAAGGGTGACTAAGGTTGAATCACAACCTAACTAGGGAAAAATAATTAGTGGATGAATGATGAATAGATAATGGGATATGAATGTTAATATACCTAAGTATCTCAAGAGAAGCCTAGAATCTCAAAAGATAAAGATGAGAGACTAGTCACACCCAAACTAAATTTGTGAGTTTAGGGAAACTATGGACAAGACAATGAGATTTGAATGAGATTAAAGACACATTCAAAAGATAACTATGGTCTAGTGATGGTAGTTGTATTGGTGTAGGATTTATGAGTAATCAAGTGGATGATGGAATTAAGTTTGACCTATAGATGCAAGACTAACTAAAGATTAATCTAAAGGATGACAAACTTAATCAAAGCTTAACCAACCTAAGGATGCAAGGACAACCATGGGTTAACCAAAGAAGGACAAACCAACCAAGGATTTGACCAGAGGGGGGGAGACAAAAATTTAACCTAATGATGCAATCAAAATTTGAGATGCAAAGGTGGATGTGGAAAGCTAGACTAAGAAATTTTGATAGGTATCAAGTAACTTAAGTTTAAAAGTTAGATTGAAGGATAGACCCTAACTTGTTCCAATATAAACAATGGTTATCTTTGTTACTTGATTTTTCTTCCAGCTCAATCAAGTAGAGCTAAGTTTGTGTTTGAAGATAAAAGATAAAAGGTATACATTCATCCTGTTATTTTCCATTCATATGCACAAAGAATTATCAAATTGATTGCATTTTATTATGAAAATGTACACAAGAGAAAGATTGCAAAAAGTGTTTGCATAAATTCTATTTTCATTGATAATTACAAATGTATGGTAATCCACATAAGTCGTGGGATTAACTCTTTCAATGCAATAAAAGAAATAGACTATACATTTGAAGATAGAAAAAGAAAAGAGCATATGGAAAGAGTAGTGCTTTGGAAGTTGCTCAGTTTCTCTAGAAGTTGCTCACTTGCTCCGAAAGTTTCCTAATTGCTCCAAAAATTCTTGCATGAGATGAGAGTGGTTGTGTTAGATCTTGGGACCTATAATCTGTACATATGCCATATCAACAAATATATAGCCTATTCTCATAAGGCATTGAAATGAGTTTTGCATTATCACAGAGATCAGAGAAAGAGTGGAGGATTATCATCAATATCCATCATATTTTGAGTTTCACTGTTTTCATCTAATATGTTTGTTCACTATGTAGGTATAGGTGAAATTCTTATTGTTGAATTATTTGTATTTGATATCATAACATGTGGAGTGAAATGGGCTCCCACAAGGGTTGAACCCAGCATGCTGCCCTATTGTGTTTTAAGAGGGGTAAGAATGTAAATTCATCTCATTTGTCATTGGTTGAAAAAGTATACATCACTCATGGTAGTGAGCTAGTAGGTCACTATCATAAATGGCATATATATGCTCAATTGATTCACCTTGAGAAGGAGGAAATGATCTTATGCATAGAAATAGTCACAAGGACTATTCAGGGGGGTGGTCATAATATGATCTGACAGTGCCAACCAATGAAATGGTCATCATTGCCCTAAAGGAAATCAAAATGTATAAACAAATGATTTATTTCTCATGAATGCTTTTAACACAGATCAAGTCATGAAGGCAGCATGAAAGGTGATAGTGAACATGTGATAAAGTATGGATTAGTGTTCCAAGATAGTCATAGCAATCCCATTACTCTTGGAAGATTATGTGCTTCAACCATGAATGTGTCTAAAAGTAGAAATGCAAGAGGTTTCTATGTTCAATATGGTGACTTTCATAAAAAATTTGTCATAAGTGGAAAGAAGAGAGCAGAGAATGCAATGAAATGAGCGGTGACAATATTCAAGGGAGAAATCATGTTTCGGTCATATCTCAAAAAGTATGAACTAGGTTTTCGTATTTTTTGACAAAAATTAGGAAAAAGTAAAATTAAAAAAACCCAATAAATTTCATGCAAACTTAGTTAGTAGTTTGTGATGTTTTTTCACCAGTCTGGAGCATGGTCGAATTGAGGAGTCTTTATTTTTGCAACAAAGTTAAAATGTAAAACTTTATTTAAATGATGATTTATAAATCACTTTAAATAATGTTATAAGTGCAAAATAGATAAAGATGCATTTTCCTTCAAGTATGAGTCAAGGGGGAATAGTTTTGATGAGTTATGCCAAGCATATAGGGGAAGTTGGAGGAGGTTATCTAACAAGTGCCAAGAATAAAGGAATGGCTAGACTCAGTTTTGAAGGCCTTGGAGGGTATTTTGGGGCATTTTCCTTTATGATAGGTCAGGTCAAGGCTTGACCTTTTCTTCATCTTTGAGGCTTTTTGGAGTGGATTTAGGGGCTATATTTTAGGCTTTTTGGTTATACATGACCAAGGAAGTTTCTTGTTCCTATTTTTATGCAACCTTTTGGAAAAGCATAAGTAACTTCAAACTTCAATTGTTGAAGGGAGTTCTTTTCTTCTTTCAACAAGTATTGTAGCTTATTTTGGAGCTCTTTCAACAAAAGACAATGTTATCTCTAATTTTTAACTTGTTAAAAATCGGGATAACTTATTAAAATTTTGAATAAAATTGAAATTTTCTTTACTAAGGCACATTTTACAAAGTGCAGATATTGGAAAATTTCAATTTTAGATACATGTTCCCCTAGGATATCCATTTTTCTTTGTTCTTGATCATTTTCATGAGTTTTTGAGTCATTTTCCTTACATTTTTGGCCAATTTCGGGTTTTTATGCCTTCACTGCAAGTAGGAGATTTAGTTCCTTATTCCAAGTCATTAATAGGAACTTTTTATCTCTATTGCAAGTCTTTTTGTTTTTAAATATTTCATTTTAAGTCATTTGTAGGAACTTTTTAAGTAACTTACATGTATAGGAACTTTTAGAGCACATTACAAGTTACTTTTAAAAAAAAAAAGTGAACTTGCAATTTGTCTTTAAAATTCCAATTTCACTTAAGTTACTTGTTATGAAGTCTAAAAGTTCCTATTTGAGTATTTTCTTTTAAATTTACTTGTTTTGAGTCATAAAATTCCAATTTCAATATAAAGTCACTTGTAATGACTTCAAAAAGGTCCGATTTCATGTAAATTAGCTTGCAATTGCTCATGAAAAGCCTGATTTTAATTAAAGTCACTTGCAACATGCATGAAAAGGCCCGATTTGAGTTTTTTGATGTAAATTAACTTGTAATTGTTTTGTTGAAGGCTGATTTCTCTTGGTATGAACTTGTAAAGACCTCCAAAAGCTCTGATTCAAGTTTATATCATTTGAAATCAGTTTATTGCTTGTTCTGAGCTTTAAAAACCCTGATGCCATTAATGGAGGAATTTGTTTGTGTTTGAATTCGCTTCTTCTCCTCTTTTCATGGTGGATTCTTGAATGTTTTACTGCAATAAGAAGACTCCCATTTGTGACAAATCATTCAAACTTCTTTGACTACGTTTTTGCAAGACGTCTAGAGTTTCTTCTTCTTTTTAGTTTGTAATCTCTTATTGCAGGTATGTTCTCCTTTCTTTTATAGCTTCTTCTTATTCTAGTATGTTTATATTATGAAATCTTTTGTGATTGAGGCACCTTGAATGCGTCTGGTATTTTCATATTCAAAAAATGAACTTTTATGAAAAACACGTTTCATTTCATTCACCTTTCATTCAAAACGTTTTTCATTTTTCATTCATTCAAATCTTCACTCATTAAAAATGTGTTTGTTCTCTTTTTTCACTTTATTTGTCCTACATTCAAAACGTATTTTTCCATTGTTGTTTCATTCGCCTTTTATTCCATCTTGTACGCCTTTCCTAACATAAAAAATGTGTTTCCCATTGCTTTTCATTCAAAACGCATTCGATAACAAGTGTTATATGCCTCCATTTTCTTCCAAAACGTGTTTTCATTTTATTTCATTTCAAAACACCTCCACAAAAACACGTTTTTCATTGCCATCAGCTGAAAATGTCTTTTACTCTATTCACATGCCTTTCACTGCTAAAACATTTTCCATTCTATTTCTATTCGCCCTTCATTCATTCCATTTCATTCTTATTTTCATTCCATCTCATACACATTCGCATTTCTCCATCTTCTCATTGTCATTTTCTTGAAAAGAGAAAAGAATGAAAAATGATTCCCTTGGAGGAAAATTGGGATTTTTCCAATCAAATGCAAGTAGGGCATTTTTTTCAAAATGCAAGTGCAAGTTAACAAAAGAAAATAAACTTGCAATGGCTTTTTATTTTTCCTACTTTGTACTTTTTACTTGCAATATGTTCCAAAAATCCTGATTACACACTTTACTTGCAGCCAGCTTCCAAAAACCTGAAATTCTTTAAAAGTGCTTAAAAGTCAGACTTTTTGAGCTTGACTGCAAATGTAAGTTGAAAGTTTTGACTTGTAGTTTTCTAAGATGCAATCTAACTTTTCCATTTACCATGAAGAGCACATGTCCCTTTCACTTGCAATCAGCCTCCCAAGATCTGAAATGAGTTATAATGTTCATTTTCTGCCCTCATACAGCAAGAACACCACTATGAGTTAGAGTCTTTGCCATGTCTACGCATGTTAATGTTGATGATATCTTAACTTTATGGAATTTTCATTGCATCCTTACAGATTCTTGTTCAATAACGAAGGAACCAGCTTCTCCACCAAACAAAAGATGAAGTACAAGTATGATAAATATCAGAATGAGATTTCCCCATCTCATGTGGTCTCAAACATCGAAGAAATTAGAGACATGGAGATCGAACATGTTGATATGTCTAAGTTTATTAAGAGAACTAAAAAATCAACTTCACATGATATGCAGTTGTTGTTGAGAAGTCTCATCCATTTGGTTTCTTCTTTTTCTGTTGTTGCCCTAGAACCGGAGTTTGTCCTTGCATGCGCAGCTCACTTTGATAGAGAATCTAGAACTATTAGAGATGATGATGGTAATGTGGTCATTAGGCTTGATCCAGAAACCATTAATAGGATTTTCATAGTTCCATATGTGCCAATATATTTAGACATCTCAATAAAGAGTGCTCTTGATCACTATGAACAAAAGAAAGCAGATTGTATACAACATATCAATACTAAATGGCTTCTAAAGCGTTGAACTTGTTTGTCTCAGTGGCCCAAGCTATACCAATCTGAATTCAAAGAAGAGATCAATGATATAATCACACTTTTGAGTAGGATAATGGGATTGAAATTTTCTAATGTTGTTGAGAAGTGGATGTACAAGTTCATAGTGGTCATAAGGAAGACACAACACCCAATCTTTTGGGGTGAAATAATTAGTGATAGTTTATGTGAGCAACTTGCACAAGTTCCCACTACGCTCACATTCTACATGAACTCCTATTTGGTCTACATAGCAGCTTCATTGAGATAATTTCCAGGCCTTTCCACCAAAGGAGATAGATCACTAGTTCCAGTTTGGGAGTATTATGATCAGCTGCCTTTGAGACCAAGTAGAATTCATTACAGAAGAGTCCAAGATGCATTCTTTGGTCATTTCATGTGTCTATTTGACAATACCTTACAAAACAATAGAGTATTTGAGGCTGCTTGGAAAAAGGTGAATGAATATGGTTGTCTCTTTCTCCAATTTCTCACTTTCACCTACATGAGAGTTGGTTGTTTTGAAGATCAGTCATACATGCTTCCAAGATATCCAACTAGATAAAATCATTTTAATGGAGCTTGCAAGGAAATTGATGACAGTACATGCACAACAAGTTGTACAACATAAAGCTGGAGTAAGTATCTCGTCTCATAGTCCATTGCAGATTGGGAGATACTCTTTGACAACTACCTCAAAAGCAAAGGCAGTGGAAACTGAAATCTAAGAGATCAAATTAAAAAGATTCAAGGCAAGAACAAATTTTGACTATAAAGGAATCAAGGACAAGATAAAAAGAGCTTTCACACATGTACACCATCTTGAAGATATTTGGGTGGATCTTTGAACAGAGAAGGACATTCGTAGAATGGATCATTGTAGGCTCACAATTGAACAAATTATTGATCTTAATCTAACCTTGATCCCAAAAGGAGTGATTGATGATGGACAGATTTTAGATCCAGAGTATGAGGAAAAAAGAGTTGTTGACGCTTCTATTTCAGCAATACAATGGTCTCATAAGGAATCTAGTTCTATCTTTAATAGATTCCAATCAGTTTTGGCAAATACTAATTCTTGGCTTAAGAGTATAGGTGTCAAAACCATAAAAATCAGAGTTAGTGATGATGATGATTTAGCTGGACTTGTTGGATTGAAATCAGAAGTTAGAGACAAATCTAAGGAAGGTGCTTCTTCTTCAAGAACTAGAATTAAGTTAAAAGTCAGTCATGATGTGGAAAAAACTTTGGAGAAAACAACATTAAAAGGGAAGGAAGTTAAAGAGTTGCAGATCCAAATCATTGATCAACAAGAGGGAGATGTTCTTGAATCTCCTACTATTCTAAGTATGATGTCTCCTCATATTGATGCTACACCAATATCTATATTGTCTCCTATGTCTCAAATTGATAGTGATGTTGATTCTTTCTCAACAGTTTTTGTTTCTTCTATTGCTCCTACGGAAGTTGCTCTTCATACTTCAACTTCATCCACATTGACCACTTCTATGGAGAACATGCATGATAATTTGGAGAATTTTTTTTATGCCAATCTGATGTATCTAATGACACTTCCATAGATAGATAGATCAGCTGCAAGTTTTGATTTCTTTATGGCTAATGTTGATCACAATATGCCATCTGAACAAACTCTTGTTGCAATTCAAACTGAGACATCTCCTAGGGTAACAAGTATAGTACATAATGAATTTGTCTTTGCACAAACCATAGTTGTTGTTTCAAATGCAAATACATTGGATCTTCCTCCATAGTTGAGTTCAATAACTTTAAAGAGAAATAAATAGGCAATCTCTCCTGATGTGTTTGATTTCCAAAAGTTGAAGAAATATAAGCCAAAAGTTGCAAAGAAAGCCAAAATGGTTTCACAGGTGGTTGTGGACAATAATAGGATGAAGTATGCAGAAATAGTTGAAGCTGTTGTAGACAAGTCACCAAAAGAGATGCAAGTGTCTAACTACAAATTCACCAGGGTGGATTTGGGTAAACAAATACATGCTAGCATGATGCAAGATGCCCAAAGTTCGGTAACAGTCTTGGCACATAGTTATAATGAACTCTTGGCTAAGAAAGAAAAGCTAAAAGAGGAGAATGCATAACTTGTTTTAGTAATTCAAAAGATTACCAAATCTTTAGAGATGGTTGATTCATTGTCTTCCTCTACTTCTGAAGAATCCATTAAACAAGTTGAAAAAGTTGGACAAAAAGAAAGGGCAATTGATTCTTGGGTTGATCAATTGATAAATCAAAGTCCTCAAGTGATTAAAAAGGGCCTTGATGTGATGACTAATGTAAAGATAGTAAAGTTGAAACTATGCCAAGCTTCTGACACTTTCAAACAAAGCTTAGAATCTATGGAAAGAGATTTGAAAATTTGGTATACTTTGAATGAAGAACGTTGGGAAATCTTATGTGCCAATACAATAATACCAAATAGAGAAATGTATATATTGAAACTGAAGAGCTCCTGTTAAACAAAATATTGGTATTCAAAGAGCTCATTTCAGATATACAGGATGCTCAAGAGATAGTGGTTGAAGTAGAACAAGATATCATTTCAAGCTTTGAAAAGGAGTCTTGCAAGCTAGAAGATCAAAATGGTGAAGTACTTCCTAAAGATGCTATACTTTCGGCATTAACAACAAAGTTTCATCAGGAGTTAGAAGCTGAAACCTTCACCGCGCAATCCATCAGCAAATGTGTAGATCATCATACATTTCTTAATAAGATGCAGATTGCATTGGAAGAGCATCGATTGTCAATCATCAAATGTTTTGACACCATCATCAAAATAGTTGGTGTTGCCAAGAACACTCAAGGACCAAATTCTGATGAACTACAAAATTCCATTCATAAATTTCAATGTTTCAAAAATAGCCATGGAAATAATTGAAGTGTTATTTAATTTTCAGTTTTGTTCATTTTGGACAAATTACATGTAAAAGCAGAAATTGTAATTACATGTAATCAAATTACAAGTCAAGATAAATTAGGATTGTAATTTGGAATAAGTCAATTGCAAGTAGTTGATGGTTGAGAGAATTTCTCAAGTTAGTTGGGATCCTCCCACCTTTTCCTCATGACTTCTCTCCTATAAATACTTGAGGGGGTCCTTTGTAATCTTTATCTTTTTGGCAATAGAGAGAGAACTCTGCAGAAATTTACAGCAAAGAATATTTTGTGCTTTATGTATGTAAACTTGGTTTTCAAGTAATACAAGGAAAGGATATAAGGTTTCAAACTTTGTGTTGAATCTTATTGCATGATATTGCTATGTTCTTATGTCATAGTGATACAGTTTTCTGAATTATTCTTGCGATCTTGTGGAGCTATTGTGATAAGACTTTGATCTAATTTCTTGTAGTCTTTGTGCTATAAGTTTGAAAGGTTAAATTAGCTTAATTTGTGATTAGGAGTTGAGAAGAATTATAAGTCTTTGTGCTTATGATAATTCACATATTAGGTGATTCTTGAATGCATTATACTTATAGACTTTGTGATGTTATATATTGCAACTTGTTCTTAAATTATCTTTAAAAAAGGGTAGATAGGATCTCAAATTCCCAAGACATTTTGCTTGGAATTGTTTTCTCGTCCCAGAGGAAGTGACGGAAGTCTTTGTACTTTCAGGAAACTTCATTTCCTTTCTCTCGATTTTATTGCGGGATGTTATAAGAGTTTTTCTAAAAGTTATTGTTACTTTTTTGTGAAGAGAAAAGAACATAATCTTTCCTGGAACAAGAGGAAAGGTTGTTATTCCATCTATTTTAGTTTTAGTTAGTAAAAAGGGGGAGCCTTCCCTAAATTAGGAGAGTATTATACTCACACACTTTGGTTGAAACCACCATTTTGCTAAACCTCACAAGTTTGCAAAATATTCAACCAATAGACAACACTATAACTCAATCTCAAACATGTATAGCAGTATGTAACACCTTTTATCAATGAAATTCAACATTTTTTTACCTTCTCAAAAGTTGTCTCATAGTGTGCAATGTGTGATTGATAAATGTTCTTGTGAGTTTTGATAATTCCTTTAATGTTTGTCTCATTTTAGCACCTTTAGGTAGAAGAAACATATATTTTTGCAGGTTGTGATTTGTGTAGTGGTTCAAATAGACACTTTAGTTGTGAAAGAACTCTTTTCCTTCAAAAGTGTTAAGAGAATCAAGCCTCCTTACAAAATACTTATACATGGATATATTAAAATATCTAAGTTGTGTTAAGTTAAGCTGAGCTATTGAAAAAAAATTGTGTTAAGACAACAATATAGGCTTGAATCAAATTTGGTGTATCACCTTAGGAGTTAGTTTCATTTTGATGTTTTCCATCTTACTCTTTCCTGAAAAAGCATTAGTTTAGCAATAGTTTAGGTGACACCATAGGGAAATTTCCCTCTCTGGAGGTTCATTCCAAGTTTTAGGCAACCCATAGGCCTAGGAATGTTCCAATGTTTCTCCAAAGTGCTAAGTTTTGTAACTTAGCAAGGGTACAATTTTGAGAGACAACAGTCTTCATAAGAGTGAAGTGTTTAAAGGTGTTATTTGCTTGAGGTTTTCAATTTTAAGATAGCATACACTCATAAAACACTTGGAAGACAAAGTGGTTGTTGACTCTTAACTAAAAAAGGGTATGGATTAAGAGCAAAGAGCCCAATGGTTTCATTAGTATATCACAAATAAAGAAACTCTTAAGAAAAGTGCAACCTATTTATTTAGAAAGGTTTGTATACTTGGTATAGCCCACCTGAATACCCCAAGATCAGTGTGAACACTTCTCTTTCAAGAGCGGATAGTTAGAGGTCCAGTGGCACAAGCCCAATACAAAAACAGGATCACCTTTCCTTCTCTCCTTGGGAGGCTAATAATTCCAACCCAAAGATTTCTATCTCTACTCAAGTCAGTTAGTGGTAAGTATCTTCAAGCATGATATTGTACTTTGCACTATACCAAGCAACGACCAAAAGGTTCCTAGGCTTCTAAAAATAAGAGGTGTCTAGTGGGGGACTACCATGAACAGAGAGCCTATATGTAATAGCCTGAGAACTGGGAGGTCCACTTCCACTCTCATCACCAGCAAGTCTTGGAAAACTGAGGGTCTCGCAGCTTGGCTTCGAATGACGCTAGCCACTACTTGGGGTACAAATTTCATTCTCCCACCTTTGATATAGCCTGTTGGGAAATGTGCGTGAGGTCGAACCCTAGGGTGATGAAATCCCCAAGAAAGCCTCCTACTTAAAATAAAAAGGATACTAATGTGTATTTCTTGTCACCCAGGATCACACAAGTGCGCAAGGGGGCAGGATACAAACACACTAGCTAAGGTAACACATAATGTGCAAGCGCACCAAACACAGAAAACAAAGTTCTTTTTAACCCAACTAATCTAAATGTGATCTAATCTACAAAAAATAAGACACAATGTTTCAAGATAGATTCTCTGACAATCAAACCTGCAACACACTAATTAGTAATTTTATGTCACTGGTCTTCGAAAAATGAAAGTTTATGTTTTTGTTTTCAAGTCTTGGACATTCGAACCCAAAGTCTTCATATCATCAATGCTTCACCTCCATTTCCCTTCTCCATTATGCTTCTAAGTAATTAATTCCCTCAAAATTATCTGTATGCACTTAACAAGCCTATAACTAAGACAAAGAAAAATATTGAAGTTTTCTCAATAGCACAGTAGCCTATATTCTCTAGATAGATGAAAATGATAGTGACAGTGCTATTTATAGAGAGTTGGATGTGAAATGGTCGGATGAGATTAGATGATTTTTATTTCGATCAATGGTTGAAATTAGATGAGATGAGATAAGATAGAAACGAGATTGATGGAAGAATGAGGAAATTGATTGATTTTTACAAAAAATCACTCTAGTTTGAGAGGGAAATTGCATTTTTAAATAATGGAAATATTATTTAAATGCAAAAGGAAAAGGTGAATTAAATTTTTGATTAAATAGAAATTTAATTCAAAAAATAGGAAAAATGATGAGTCATTTAATTAAATAAAATTTAATTAACTTGTGAAAGAAAAAGCTAAACTTGAATAATTAAATAATTATCATAATTACTTAATTATAGTAGAAAATGGTAATAATTAAATAAATAAAGTTTATTTAATTATAGAGGAAAAAGGACTTTAGTGACATAATTAAATAAATATAACTTATTTAATTAATCAAGGGTAATGGAGAAATAAAACAAATGAATAATTAAGAATTATTTAATATGACCTTAGACAATGGAAAAATGGTGTTAGCAAGCCTAGGACATTTTTTAGTGTCTATACTATACCTCTACTAAATTAGGGTTTGTTGCATAAAAATTCTTCATCCCTTCCATACCCACCAATTTAATAGTCACTAACAATAAAAATTCCCTTTTACTCAAGGCACATGTGACTTGCTTTGACTTACTAGGCCTCTACATCAACATAAAGGAATAACCCTACAAGTACTCTACCCATCAATGGGTTGAATCATAACATACTAAAAATTCAATGTGATAGCCATAGTGCCATCAACTTGGAAAATAGTCCTAATTTTCATCCATGGACCAAGCACATTGGTGTGTAATACCATTTTTTTTGTGACATGGTGGAGGACAAGAGAGCTATTATCAAGAAGGTGGGTACCCCTTTAATATTAAAAACACGTTGATGAAGCTTCTAAGCACATAGAAGTATAGATGGTGCAAGATGGTTGAGAGAATTGCAACCGATATAAACTAGTTCACTTTGGTGGAACCCCTTATAATTCTTACTATGTATACAACAAATGGGAGATTGTTAAGACTAGGTTTTGTAAAATTTACAAATTCTAATGTTTTACAATTATTTAAATATTTATGAAATACTGTAGATGTTTGGACCTCATGGAAAGGATGCAAAAATGGAGGGAATCTTGAGATTCCTCTTTTGTCACTATTTTTTCATGTGTCTTTGGTTTTATGATAGGTTTAATGTCATTGAAGAGAGTGCTACATTGTGGGCTATGACTAGCAACTTTTACTTACTATTTTTAGTCTTATATATGAGGCATGTAAGTTAATAACGATGCCCATATGGAGTGCTTTGGGTTAAACTTTACCCCCTTGATAATATGGTAAAATATTCAAATTGGGAGTTACATTCTAAGGGAGGAGGATTTTCTCTTAGAGAAGTATATAGGGGTCCAATTTGGACTACTTTGACCAAGTTCATGATTTTCAACCCATAGTTTTGCAAACCAGTGGTTGCATGAATTTTTTGAACCTATATCTTTTTGAAACCATTGGTGGTTTGCTAGTTCTCTTTGGCCTTTAATTTGACGACTATGTATGGATATTTTATGTTTAGTTTTATAAAGAGTTTCTCTTTGTTTAAGCATTACTACTCGAAGATTTTATTATAAGTTTTTGAATATTAATACAAATGATGTATTTTTTTGTTGGTTTTTATCCCCTCCACATGCATTTTCAAGGTATAGCTTTTTTTAATTCTCATTTTCTACTTAAATTACTTTAAAAAATTATTTACTGACATTATTTCTCTCTAAGGTTAATAAGGATCTAGACTTAGTTTCCTTTCAACACAAATCAGGAAACTTCAAGCATCTTAAAAGATTTATTCAAATCTACTCTTAACTTGATGTACTTTGATGAAAGGTTGGGATTTTATTTTATACTTTTTATTATTAGTTTGTTAATAATTAGTTACAATTTGATATTGTTAGATGTTAGAATAGTTGTGAGCAGCTAGTCCGTGTTAAAATTGTTGTTAGATAGTTTTTCGTATTATTTATTTCAATAAGTTCTATTCAGTCAATTCAAATATAAATTAATATAAACCATTCAAACTACTCATTTAAACATGCAACTCCATCACTAATTTTCATCCACTCAAAACATATGCTTAAATAAAACAATTTGAATCATGTCTTAAATATAAAATTTTCAACATTCAAATTATAAATAAATATTACATTGGCTATTGATTGTGTTAGATTCACACCAGGACTCAAGTTCCCAGGATCACCTCCAAAACCAAAAATATTTTTTTACAAGAGAGAAAATCAAGAGCATAAATTTGTCAATAATGGATGCAAATATATTAGATCAAATGTAATCAATTATAGTACATCCCTATGATTTAAAAATGTACAAAATTCCTTGGAAATATTCTTAAGACCTTGGAAAACTTAACATGTGAATAGGACTTACTTGGGTAACAAGTTAGGTAAAACACCTCATTCACACCAACACCCTATCCCTCAAGTGCAGTTTAGGGAGAAACAGAAAAATGCAAAATGAAGATATGATGCAAGGATTCATGGATGATAGGATGGGTCCTAAAAACTAGGCCATGTTAGGTGCCTAGATGTACAAATGATCTCTCACAAATGGAGTAAAGGAGAAAAACTACATGGGAAAATCCCTCTCTAAAAGAGAGAATTCATGAAAAAAATCATGTACAAGTGATTAAATGAGTAATGAATGAAGGACTCATCATGACCCCCAAGGACTACATCCATCATAAATATAGAATTGGTAGCCCCTCCATAAGATGGAAAGAGAGAGACTATGTAGGCCCCCACAATGTGTAATATCTTGCAAAAATGGTAGATGATTGAAGACAAGCCTACAAACAGCATTCCTCCCCTTGATAAGAAAAAACCAAGTACAAATGCAAAAATGTTTCTCTTTCTAGATAGGAATTGATAAAAATAAGGATGTAGATGTCTGGTGATGTCTCTGGAATCTACTCGTGTGTCACCATGTCCATGGAAGATGATGATGCCACAATTAAATTAGGTACATGCCTAATCAATGAAGAAGGTGACAAACCATGATCAATTGGTAATTGATTTTGAACAAGATCCAAATACAATGATGGTTTGATAGTAGTAGTGCAATGACTATCATCAAATTGGAGAGATAACCCCTCAAATGTGTCCTTCAAATCTAAAATGTGAGACTCCATAAAAAAGTTTGAAATACATGTCAAGTAATCATCCCACAAAGATATATCTAAGACCACTTCATAGAAGTAAGGCAAAAGGTTAAGCCATTTGAAATGCTTCATCATATTACTATCTTGCCAAGCCTTATCATTCCCTCTATTGAATTGAATTATAGATGGATGCATTGTGATAGCCATAATAAACTTCTCAACTTTAGTCACACAATAGAAAAATCAAGAAACTCAATCCAATAAAAGCACAATATTACCCCATAATTATCCAATAATGAGAAACCCCCACTAGTATATAATGTTGGCACTTTATATGTAGTGTGATTTGTTTAAAATATTATCATTGATCTTTGCAATGGTTTTTGGTTTTGATTGTGTGAGAATTTTTGCATCAATGTTTCGGATCACACTCCGTGATCCATCATCAAGATGAGAGCAGAGCTAAAGGAGAGAATGAAAAGATGCAGACCAAGAGCTATTTAAAAAGAACAAGACAGGGAAAGGAGAGAGAGGGGGCACAAAGACCAAGAACCAATAAAGTTCTAAATAAATAAAGATATTCTTTCGACATGACTCTTCGCTCCCACAAGAAAAGTGCTAATTGTAAATCTTGATGAGTATTGTTTGGGCGCTGGCTTTTTGTTGGCTGCAGGCTGTCCTTTCTGTAGCCTGGCTTTTCTTGTTGTAAAGGGTTTTGGCTCCCTTCAAAATCCGCTTATCCCCTAATATCAAAAACAAATAAATAATTAAATAAAGAAAATCTCTTAAAAATATATAAAAGACAAGGAACCAATAAAGAAATATATATATATATATATATATATCTTAACTTTATATAAATGTAAAAATATTTATATAGAAATAAATAAAATAATAGGAAACAAAGAAATAAATAAATATAAAGCTAATAGGAAACAAACCAATAAATAAAAAATAAATACAAATATAAATATATATATAGGGAAACAATTAAATAGATAAATATAGAAGCTCACTTAAAAAAGACAAAGACTCAATAAAGAAATATATAAATATATATATCTTAACTTTATATAAATGTAAAAAAGTTTATATATATATATATATATCTCAAATATATATATATATAAATACAATTATATATACACGAAGGAAAGAGGTTCAAGATCAAAAAAGGAAGACAAGAGCAAAAAGAACCACAGAAGAAGAAAAGACAGGAAGGGAAACAAAGGAGGGGAAAGACAAGACGGAGGCCAACAAATAATAGGAAACAAATAAATAAAAATATATACGGATATTCACAAAAAATATAAATATAAAAAGACAAAGAACCAAAAAAGAAAAATATAAATGTAAAACTTAAAGATATAAATAGGAAAATAATATAGATATATACACAAGAAAGAGGGCCAAGATCAAAAAAAGAAGACAAAAGCAAAAGGAACCAAAAAAGAAGAAAAGACAATAGAGAAAGCAAGAATATAAATGGAAAGGACAAAGGACCCAACAAAACCAGGAACGACAAGGAATGGGAAGAGGGGTGGAATATGGATGCCACCGACTCAACCTCCACCCTTCGTCTCGATTAAGGTTCAAGGGGTGGTTGTTGATTTCAATGGCTTCTTTTATCTTCCTTTTGACAAAATTGTCTTCTTTGTGCAGGATTTGGGTGCTTTCGATGCAAATATGGTGCTTTGTGGAAGAAGAGTGGTCGGCTAAAGCAGATTTGAGGACCCGCTCATGTCTAATATCGGCTATGTGTTCTTTGATTCTAGTACTGAACAATCGACCGGTTTCACCAATATAAGGTGCACCACAAGAGCACATAACCTTGTAGACACCTGAGTGGAGAAAGATGTCCTTGGGGTCTTTGAGAGAGGGGAGACGATTCCTCAAAGTGGAGAGGGGTTTGAAAGCACATTGGAGACCTTTTTTGCGAAGGATCTTGGAGATTTTTTGGGATAACCCATCGACGAAGGGGAGGGAATTTGTTGTCAAGAAGGAATTTGTTGTCCAAGATTGTTGTCATTGATTACAAAGGATTCTTCACTTAAGTCATTTGACAAAGTAGTAGGAGTTGCAAAAAAAAAAAAGGAAAGAGTCATCCAACGGGTAAAGAGATGTAAAAATAATATGGGGTAATAGAGAATTTATTGAAGATGTTATTATGGAAAGAAGAGGTTTCAATATTGAGGGGGAAAGAAGAGTTTGCTTAATTAAGATGCCTTGTTTGATTATGTGCAACAAGGAATGGATAAAGGAGACATAAGTGTGAGTCATGAAGTCAATAGAAGATATATTTGAAGACCATTCATTGAAACAAGGAGAGAAGGTAATCACGAAGCAATGAAGATATAATACATATATAAGGACATCATCCAAGGAGATATATATGTGGAATAGATATTTAAGAAAATGGCTAAAGGCCAATAATCAATCATTTGCTAATAAATACTTACATGGAAGCACTTAAATCCTACTTTACATCATTTGTTATATGTTGGCCAACCTCACTTTATATTGGCATATAAGAAAGACATTTAAATATTTATCAAAGATGGCCAATTTTATTGTTTTAGTGCCACATTTAAAACGGAAATCAAATTTAAATCAATATTTATTATGGACCGACCTAGAAAAAGGTTTTTATATTAACCAAGTTAATTTGAAAGGATCAAGAATATGTAGCGAGTAATGATAAGGAGGTAGTGTTTCACAATAAAGGATAAAGAGCAGTGGCAGCGATTACCTTTACTAATGGACAACAAGGCATGAAGAGCGGTGATTAAGTATGGACAGTGATACACTTCATAAGGAAGAGATTGAAAGTAAATATTAAAATGTTTGGAATTAGTTTACAAAAGGAAACAGTTAATCTTAAGTTCAGATAACGATCAAGGAAAAGAGAATATCAGTGATTGGTTTCTAAACAATAAGTCACGTCTCTTTAAAGGAAAAACTCTATTCAAAGAGGTAAATTCTTCACTTAGATATGAAGATATAAAAAGAACCAAGTCATGTGAAGATAAAACAAGAAGAGGAGTGGAAGTAAGTGTGTGGATTTCAAGATATATCATTCAACCACAAGTGGATTTTATGAGACTGCAAAAGAATAAATATTTAATCAAGGTAGATTTGTAAAGGAATTTGAAGCAAATTTGTGAAGAGGTTTATGTAGATTTGAGAAGGAAATTATATGAAAGTGATTGCTTCAAATTTGAGAGAGAAAGAATATGTATAATTGGTTTTTATGAAGGAATTATAAAAACTTTCCATCCATTCAAGAAGACGTATTTTGAGAAGGAGAATACTTATTTGGAAGTTGGTGTTTCCCAAAAGAAGAGATTGGTGTCTCTTACTACGTTGGTGCTTAGTTGTGGGGATTGGTGTTTCAAGTGGGTTGGTGCCTACAAAGATAAGCGGGGATTGGTGTCTCCAGTGGGTTGGTGCATACAAATTATTACATAAAATAATTTTATATAAGCAATATTTTATTGTGGTTTTCCCTTGAAAGGGTTTCCATGTAAATCTTTTATTCTTATTTTTATTTGTTGATATTCTATGATTTTAATTGTTGTGGTAGTTACATTTTGAAAAAGTGAAAGATTAGCTTATATTGATTCCCCACTCTCACTATAAGCATGTGCTCATCATGATTACAAATTCTAAAATGCTTCCTAGAGTTTACAATGCCAAGATGAGCAAAATATGGAAAAATAAAATATTATCTCAAAGTGATATCCTCAAACTGAAATTACTATTTCCCAAATATGATCTAGACTAAAAATAAAAGCCTTCCCAAAAAGACAACATCTCCAGGTATGGGTATGTCCATAACTCTAGAGCTCCTCAATACCTTTCCAATATCACAAGAATCATGAAAATTAGATAAAAAGAAAGAACATTATGAATTTAGAGGTCCAAAAAAGAAGATCTTACTTCAATCAGCAATAAAATTCACATGCATAAAAAATATGGAAAAATGGATTTCATCACTATGAAGTGCTCAATACAATATTTTTGACGATATATCTCATTTGTAAAATTTCAACACCCTCACAAAAAGTTATGGTGTTTTGAAAAAAATACCCTATTAGGGTTTTGGGGGAAAACTTAGGCACTTAGCGACTTATGCACTGGACACCTTCATTTGACTTGGTGTTGTAAATTTGGTCTTTTTTGTAAATGTCATTTCCCTCGGTGGAGGATTGGTGGCACTTCAAGTGGAGGAGTGGTAGCTAGATTCTCACGTCGCTCGCTGAGGTGTTGGGCCACCCACAGAATAAGCCCCTACGAGGCAAGTGGTGACCACATGTTGGCCCCAAGTGTGTAAGTAGGAGTTGGGAACCTAACACCTAAGTTAGTGTAGATTTCACATAAATAAAATGAAAAATCCATGAATTTGGACCTCTGACATAATAACAAGTGTCAACACACATTTTTTTTAGAATTACACAAAGTGATGTAGACACAACACGTTCAAAGGGATATTCATAGAATATGATGATCTACAAACTGTACCACTCAATGATGCCAATAGAGCATATGGATTGTATGAACATGTATGAGTCCATACAACCATGTAGATTATACATACAAGATTCCTATAAAAATATGTCAAAGCTTCAAAAATGACGAAAAAATTATCACCTAAATATCAAGTATTTTATATGAAAATAGGGATTTGGGGCCTTTAGGACTCTATGGTGAGGTTTCTTCTATCCAAAAGTACACCCAAAAAAATATCAAGCCCAAATCACCCTCAAATTTGAGAAGGGGATTTGAAGATCTAAAGCTCTGATACCATTTTAGAGCCACTCAACAACTCAAGCTCCCAAGATCACTTGTAAAACAACAAACAACCTTGTACAAGAGAGAAAAGAAAGAGCATAAATTTCCAATAATGGATACAAATACATTAAAGATCAAATGTAATCAATTATAGCACATCCCTTATTATTTACAAATGTACAAGAGGCCTTGCTTATATAGGAAATCTTAGAGATAGGATTAGGCAGGATTTAGACAAATGTCTTAATCCTATGACCTAAGATAACTAACGTAACAAATATTCAATGAACTAGGACACAATAAGTAAATGAAATAAGATAAGATAAGATCTAATGACAACTAAGACTTCTAGAAAGATTCTTAGGACCTAAGTAAATTTAGCATGTGAATAGGACCTACTAGCTGAACTAGTTAGGTAAAAAGTCCCATTCACACCAACAAATTATAACAATCCTAAACATAAAAAAAATGTTTTCTAAACATCTTATCAACAAATTGCAATAGAAAAATATGCAAATCATGATGATGTCAGCAATGAAGGAAGATAGGCCCCATTCACCTACAAGTTTGAATTTAGTCATTTTTATTTCCATTGCGCTAGTAGGAAGACTATTTGCAAGTAGACATGCAAATAAACCAATTGCAATTGAACAAGAAGCTCAGATGAAAAATCTCACAAAAATTTATATGAGCACAAGTTTCTTGCATTATGAGAAAAACACCTTCAAGTGGATATGCAAAAGTCTTCATCAATTAAACTTATGTAGATCTGGTTCAGACCAGAAAATCCACATAGCTAGATGGACCCATTTGATTTGCATTGTGGAAAAATGCAAGTGAACTGTTCATAAACCATTAAAGGTGAAATGAACTTTACATCTTGGAGTCTACAAACTCAACACGTCCATTTTTTTATCATTTCAAACTCATTGTAAAAAATAAAGGGAAAACTAGATAAGGGTGAAAAAGACAAGTTGAACTGCACTATTGCAAGAAAAACAAACACTTATTGATGGAAAACAAAAACCTGCATGGTCATACATGTTGCCCCTTAGTGAATTTCATAAAATTTTGAAAGAATGTTGAACAAGACAACTAAGAGGGGGGGTGAATCAGTTGTATCAAATTTAATCTTCTAGAATTTTCACCAAAAATTAAATCAATCACAAATCCTTTATATTGCTAATATGTTTGATCATTAAGTGCACAAGCAGAAACTGAAAAACATCACACATACACAATAACGCCAGATTTACATGGAAAACCCAATAAGGGAAAAACCACAATGAGGATTAGCTCACAATAAAGAGAATATCAAAAAAAAATACAAAGGCTCACTGCCAAAACAAGACTCACTGTCTGGATTAGGACTCAATGTCCAACAAGTGTTAACCACCCGAAAGGCCCATTGCCACACAAATACAAAGAAGATAGAAGAGATTTGTTACAGAGAGAAGATAATCTCAATGCAATTAGAGATTTCCACCACAACTCGCTCAACAACTTGCAAACATGCATGAATGATAGAGTACACCTTTAGCTCATTGCATCCAAAAACTCAACAATTAAATTTCGCACTGATCTACACAAACTTGCATTACATACACACTGATTCCCATCTATCTCGCATAGATATCTTTCTCTATTTCTTTGCACACATTTCACCAATATCTCATCCTATATTTATACCATCTTTAATTTTGAAACATATCCAAAGTCGACCATACACCATTTGCATTTACAAATTCAAATTAGGCCAGCGCCAAAACATTCTAAGGTGGAATTAGAATGAAGTCAACCCAATCACACACACCAACACATTTCCATAAGCTTCAAAAGTAGTGCTAAACAAAAGGTCGTCCAAACCAGTGTAAAACACATAGAACAATTAAGCACACACAACCTTAGCACAATCCAATCCTTTCAGATAAAAAAATTAACTTTAACACGATCATATCAGTTTATCTTGAAAACTGCAATTCATAAAACTCGAACAAGAAGAAATCTGAAGCAACTACATTTCTCCCAGAACTCAGCCAAATACACTGAAGAACACAGCTCACAACTGGTGAACATAACTCACACTGTACAATGATCCAAAGACCCAAAATCTGGATATAGCAACTTCCAACAGCCATGATCAACATATTTGAACCACACGAACATAGGAGAAAATCCGAGAGCAAATCACTAAACACCTATAACCTTTCTTTATTACAATTTTCTCAATATCCTCGACATATACAACCAATAACCATTATCCATGATATTAATGACAACAACAACTAGTTGAGAACCAATTAACCAGTTGACATCAATAACAACACTTTCATTCTTGCAACAATCTCCCCCTTTGTCATTGATGGCAACACATGGTGTGAAAAACAATCAAGGACAACACAGCAACTCTGAACACACTTTCCATGATTTTACTTTCTCCCCCTTAGTAGATACTCTCTTTTCACATCTTTCTCTCCCCCTTTGACATCAATGGCAAAGGCAAAAGAAATTTTACATTGATTTCCCCTTTGACATTAAGAATATAATACTCTTTCAATGACAACACATGACATGACACTACCTACTCCCCCTGAGAGGTAGCCACCCAAACATCAGTCCAAAAGGAAGATAGATCCATAGATTCGTTGGACTGATGCATCTCCATATGCATCTAGTTCAAGAGAGGGGCAATAACCCCTAACTTCTCCCAGAGATACTCAAAAATGTCTTTAGGAAGAGCCTTCATAAATATATCAGCAACTTGATCATTCGTAGGTACATACTAAAGTTTTACTTCATTCTCCATAACCTTTTCTCTCAAAATGTGATACCTGGTAGATATATTATTTGTCCTCGAGTGCATCATTGGATTCTTTAAAATGTTAATTGCAATTATATTATCATAGAAGATAGAAATAGGATCATCATAAATTACTTTGATATTCCAATGTTTGTCTCATCCACAAAACTTGTGTACAACAAGATGTTGCGGAAATATACTCAGCTTCGGCAGTGGATAAGGAAATTGAATCTTGCTTTTTACTCAGCCAAACCACAAATCTACAACACAAAAAGAATGCATTACCACTTGTACTTTTTTATCATCTACACAACCAGCCCAATCTACATCAGTATAAGCACTTAGTGTAAAATCAATATCCCTAGGATACCATAAGCCATAATCCGAAGCTCCATTCAAATATCTAAATATCCTTTTAATAGCACAAGCATGTGTTTCCTTAGGATCTTTTTGAAATCTAGCCACAAGACAAACTTCATGCATGATATCTGGTCTAGTAGTAATCAAATACAACAGTCCACCAATTATAGATTTATACTTGCTATGATTAGCCTTAGGTGAATCATCATCTTTACTCAATTTGCAACCAGCCACTATAGGAGTGCATACCAGTTTGGAACCATCCATCCCAAACGTCTTCAACATTTCTCTTACATACTTTGACTATGAAATAAAGATCCCTTTCTCTATTTGATTAATTTGTAGCCCAAGAAATAAATTCATCTCTCCAAACATAGACATCTCAAATTCTTTTTGCATTTCTTCAACAAACATTTTGCACATAGTTTCATTTCCTCCAAAGATAATGTCATCATCATATACAACCACTATCAAGATTTTATCATTTTCAATCTTAAAATATAGATTACTATTTGTCATACCTTTGTTGAAACCTTGTTGAATCAAATATTTGTCTAACCTTGCATTCCAAGCTCTAGGAGCTTGCTTCAATCCATATAGAGTCTTCTTCAATCTGCAAACCATATCCAATTGATCTAACAATTGAAATCCTTCAGGTTGTTCCATGTAGACCTCTTCCTCTAATTCACCATTCAAAAATGTAGACTTAACATCCATCTGATAGACCTTGAAATTTTTATGAGCAGCAAACGCTCAAAACATTTTGATAGCTTCCATTCTTTCCACTAGAGAAAAAGTCTCTTGAAAATCTATACCTTCTACTTGTGAATAACCCTTACACACAAGCCTTGCTTTATTTCTAACTACTTCTTCATTCTCATTCAACTTGTTTCTAAATACCCACTTTGATCCAATTATGTTTTTATCTGTCGATCTAGGGATCAATTCCCAAGTATAATTCTTCTCAATCTGCATAAGTTCTTTCATAGCTTTCATCCAATGCTCTTCTTTACATGCTTCACTCGTGGTCTTTGGTTCAACCTCAAAAATTAAACATAGATTTATCTCACCTACAACAAGAGCTCTGCTTCTTGTCAATACTCCTTTCCTCTTGTCTCCAATGATTTGATTTTCTAAATTGTTCTTTTGTACATATTTAGGTGTCTTAGGGGACACCACCGAAGCTTATTCTTCTTCTTCATTCTATTGCTCCTATTCTTCCACAACTTCTTCAACTCTTATGCAACCAGGTTCATTAGATACATGATGAAAAGTAGGGAGGCAACTCATTTTCAATCACACTTTGAACCAATTCAAACAATCTTTCAAATCTTACAACCCTATCTTGACATGTCTCCACCAACTCACCTAGTCTTCCTTGTAGGTTTCCAAACACTAAAACCAAAGCATATCTCCACAAATCTTGCTTAAACTCATAAACACATTAGGTTTTCAAACACTCTTTATCCTTCTTCAAAAAATATCTCAGAATCAACTTAGGTCACTTTGGACCAACCTACTCATAACAAGGCTTCTATATTGTCCTACTTGGCCAATTAGGACACTTTTACAAAGTAGCTCCTCTCCAAACTCTCTTCCAAGCCTCAAGCTCTTATGACAGAGTATTATCAGGTTCCAAAACTATAGATTTCATAACTTTTAGCCAAGGAAATGTCCTCCAAGGCACCTAAACACCAAACCCTCACTTTCACTAGTTTTAAGAGGGGTTTAATTAAAATCAAAGTTCCAGGCCTCCAATCTCTTTTCCAACTCTTCAAACACGTTCACATATGTCTACCCATGCTATACAAATCAACTCACATCCTTTTTCTGCACTTTTTCATCAATTCTTAACTTCAAGCCATCACTTTTGGCTCCAAACACATACAAATTCAACTAGGACAGCGTTCAAATCTTAACCAAACACCCTCCCTACTCAAGAAAACCCCATGGACAAAAAAATCCTACCCTAACTCGCCTATTCCACCAAGTCACAGGGTTTACAGTCAGTGGAATGGGTGTTCAAGCATTTTTTTACTTCAAATCCCTTAAAACTAAGTTTCACAGGCTGTTAGAGAAAAGTGGATCAAACTTCCTTCGAACTCAATATGAAATGATCAAACCAAAAGTAAAATGATGTTAATTCATGCCTGCTATGAATTCATCAATTTTTAGTGCAATATTCCTTTGTACGGAACCATGCCAGGCCTGTAAACAGGAAGATTACGCAAAAAATTCACGAAAACAGAGATATTCTTCTTAGCTTTTACTCCAAAAGCCACCGAGCAACCTTTACATCAATGTCTCCAACATATTTAAACTTTTCCCCCAAAAAACAAACCTCCTAAACTGACTCAATGACCGTTTGAACCTAATTGACCGTTGGAATTCCCCAAACTTGTATTTTGCAACTTTACAATATTTGAAAATGACAACATTTTGCATATTTTGCAATATTTTGCAACTTGAACCTTCTAACCACCTAATGACCTCTAATGGACTCATTACATCATAAATGATCTCCTAGGACCTTATTCTGCAAAAAAAAGACTCAAACACCCTAAAGCCTACTTATCAATGACCTTGTTTGACCACCTTTGAAGCATGAACTTGGTGCCCCTGCACCAATACATTTCCATCAACTTCAATTGAATTATTCATTGCTTCATCAACCTTGACATTTGTGCTTTCTACAATCTTTCTCAGTTTGTTATTGAAACATTTGTAAGCTTTTCTTCTAGTGGAATATCTAAAGAAAATACCTTCATCACTTCTAGCATCAAACTTCCCTAAATTTTCTTCATCACGTCTGATATAACATTTGCTTCTAAATACCTTGAAATACTTAACAGTAGGAATTCTTCCACACCATAGCTCATAGGGGGTCTTGGTATGGTTAGCTCTTGCTTAAACTCGATTGAACACAAATAGCAATGTGTATAGCTTCTCTCCAATAAACTTCTGGTAGACCAACTTTAGTAATCATTGATCTAGCTGCTTCTTGAATTGTTTTGTTCTTTCTTTCAACAACTCCATTCTACTAAGGGGTTCTAGGAGTAGATAACTATCTTTTTATTCTATGAAATTCACAAAACATATTAAATTCATGGGAGGTGAATTCACCACCTCTTTCAAAACTTAAGCATTTTATCATCTAATTTACTTCATTCTCAACCATAGCTTTGAATGTCTTGAATCTATCTAAAGCATTAGATTTCTCTCTAAGGAAAGTAACCCATGTATACCTAGAGTAATCATCAATCAAAAGCATAAAGTACCTTTCACCTTGTATACTTCTGACTCTTGTAGGACCACAGAGATCTATATGTAGATTGTTCCTTTGACCTAAAGTTGTTTCTTGCTTGCTTTCCAAACTAACAGTTCATGCAAATAGCATTAACAAGCTTTGTAATCCTTGGTAAATCTCTCACGGCTTGTACTACACTGATCCTTGCCATATTATCAAAATTCATATGACACATTCTCTAATGTCATAACCAACTGTCATTAATCTAAGTCATAAAGTAATGCCCATCAACACCCTTAAGTTGATATATGTTTCCTTCAGACTTCTTTCCTACAGCAGTCACTGTTCTAGATCCTTTCTTGATTTCACATCTCTCATCCTCAAATACAAGATTATATCTTTTATTACACATCTGTCCAACACTCAAGAGATTATGCCTTAAACCCATAACATAGTAGACATCGCCATTATTATGCTTGCCATCAAAACTTATTAAACATATCCCACAAATCTTAGCACCAGTATCATCTCCAAACATAACTAGGCCTCCATCATATTTTTCAAGTTTAACAAACTTGCTCTTGTCACCGGTCATGTGATGTGAACAACCACTGTCAACAACCCAATAGTTCTTTTCTTGTTTAGCTTGTAAGGCAGAGATTACAGTATCTTCATCTTTCTCTGGAGGACGTTCCTTCACCTGTCTTTTAGATTTAGCAAAAGTAGGTTCATCTTTTATAGCCAAGAACAAGAATTCATTGTCATCAAAATCTCCATAATCAGATTCTTCATCGGAAATACTAGCATCCTTATTCACATAATATGATATGTTGATCTTCTTACCTTTGTTTTCTTTGTTGAATCTTTGTTTGTTTTTCTTAGCTCTTTTCAGACATCTCGAAGCATAATGACCTATTCCTCCACAACTAAAGCATTTAAAGGGTAACTTACCTTCATACTTACCGGAGCCTTTCTTCATCCTTCTCACAAAGTTAGCTTCTACTTCATCAAAGTTTTCTTCATCCGGATCTTCAGCTCTTGTAGCCTTGAAAGCAGTTTTTGATTTGGGTCCATTTCTCAAATTTGGTTTTCTCATCTCATAAGATGTTAGAGTTCCCAATAACTAATCTTTAGTATAAGTCTTGTAATCCACATATTCTTCAATAGCAGATACCTTTTCACTGTATGCTACAGGAAGAGTTTGAAGAATCTTCTTCACAATCCTAGATTCATCAACTGTAGCACCAAGTCCTCGCATTCCACCTACTAGCTCCTCCACTCTCTGTACATAGGATTTAATGTTCTCATCTTGAAACATATGCAGGACCTCAAACTATTCTTCCAAATTCTGTAACTTTGCTTCTTTGACCTTTTCATCTCCTTCATGCATCTTTTCTAAAGCATCCCATACTTCTTTAGTAGTCTTCAAATTCTAAACTTTAATCAACTCGAAATGTGAAAGACTATTCTTCATAATGAACTTCGTCTTATTGTTTGCTTCATGCACCTTAATTTCATCAATTGTACTCGGACCATTAGCAAGAGGAGTGTAAGTAGTCTTATAAGATTTCTCAACATCATATCCACAATATTCCAGATATCCTTCCATTTGTATTTTCTAGATAGCATAATTAGTTCCATCAAACCTCAAATACTCAAAAGTGATATTGCCTAGCATCCTGGACCTTCCTTAAGTGGTTAAGCTCCTCTTCCAAGGAATCAAGCTCTGATACCAATTGTTGAACAAGACAACTGAGAGGGGGGTGTGAATCAGTTGTATCAAATTTAAGCTTCTAGAATTTTCAGTGGAAATTAAATCAATCACAAATCCTTTATACTACTAATATGATTAATCATTAAGTGCACAAGCAAAAATTGAAAAACATCACACATACATAATAACACCAAATTTACGTGGAAAAACCACGATTTGGCTCACAATATAGAGAATATCAAATCCGAATACAAGGCTCACTACCAAAGAAGGCTCGCTGCCAAAACAAGACTCACTGTCCAACAAGGGTTAACCACCCAGAGGGCTCACTGCCACACAGATACAAAGAAGATAGAAGAGATTTGTTACAAAGAGAAGACAATCTCAATGCAACAAAAATTTCCACTACAACTCACTCAACAACTTGTAGAAATGCATGAATAATAGAGTGCACCTTTAGCTCACTACATCCAAAAACTCAATAATTAAATTTCGCATTGATCTGCACAAACTCGCCATTGCATCCACATTGATTTGCACCTATCTTTCTCTATTTTTTTGCACACATTTCACCAATATCTCATCCTATATTTATACTATCTTCAACTTTGAAACATATCCAAAGTCAGCCACACGCCATTTGCATTTACAAATTCAAATAAGGTCGACGCCAAAACATTCTAAGGTGGAATTAGAATCAAGGTGACCCAATCACACAGATCAACACGTTTCCATAAGCTTTGAAAGTAGTGTTAAACAAAAGGTTGGTCAAACCAATGTAAAACACATAGAACAATTAAGCACGCGCAACCTTAACACGATCCAATCCTTCCAAATAACAAAATTAACTTCAACACAATCATATCAGTTTATCTTCAAAACCGCAAGTCATAAAACTCGAGCAAGAAAAAATCTGGAGCAACTACATTTCTCCCAAACCTCAGCGAGATACACTGAAGAACACAGTTCACATACACTAAAGAACACAGTTCACAACTAGTGAACATAACTCAAATTGTACAACAATCCAAAGACCCAAAATCTACATATAGCAACTTCCAATAGCCATGATCAACATATCTAAACCACACGAACATAGGAACAAATCCTAGATCAATAATAAACCCCCTTCAATGTTGATAAGTATTAAATTATTAAAAAATATTAGTAAAATCCCTTATAACAATACCGTTGGACTTCACCAAATTTCCAAAAATAATATCAATAATCAACAACTCCCAAAATTTACCAAATACCCTAATCAAATACTCCAATGCTAATTCACAACATGATGCGCAACAAAAAGGCTATGATTCTTTCAAAAGTACAACAAATAGTAAAGAAACTCCTTTTTTGGGCCCACTTCCCATATGTTATGATTCATAAAGGTGGCATCTATTGTAGAATTTGTCTCCTATTATTGTTGTGTTGAAGCTGATGAGATAGAGCAAGTGCCAAGGGCTTGTGCAACCCAACAAGATTTCAAGGCTACACTTAATACAAACTACAACAGTTTTAAGATATTAAAACTTTCCTCCTCCTTTAGGATAAAATATGGAATAAGTTGTGCAATAGGGTTTACTAAATAAATTCTATACCTCAAACCCTATGACTAGAATTACCCAAAATTATGAATTATAGCCAACAATGATATAATAAAAATTAAATCTTATCCAATAAATCTAATCTAATCAAGTACAAACTAAAATTTGGAATTCTTGACACCAAACACCAAATCTCCAATACCTCCATCAGTTTGCTTGCAAATATGAATCAAATAACCTCAATCAATAGGCCCAAATGCAATCCTTGAATAGAATAGCCTCAAAAGATATGAGAGCTTTTAATCCCTAAATCCCACTATGAAAAAAGAGAAGGGTTTTCATCCTCTGAATTTTCAACACCAAGGGTTTTTGTCCCTAAATGTCTCAAACTCCAAATCGGAAGGAATAACAAAATGGGTGTTTTGATGTGAACCTCGACATTATTTTTCATGTATGTCTAATTTGAACCCTCTATTTTATTTTAATTTAATTTTCCCTCCAAGTATTAAAAAACACTTTTAGATTACATTCAAAAGCCTATTTTAAATTATATTTTCAATAAAATGTTGAAAACACTTATTTAAACACTGCTTAAGATCCATAATAATATTTAAGTTGATCATTTAAAAAAAAAAAAATGAACCCAATATAATATATTATTAATTCTTATAGTTTCGAAAATGAGACATAACATACAAGGAGTTCTCCCATCTCAACTAAAATTTGCCTCTCCTCTATGAAATGTATTGATTTTGTTGGAAGAATAAAGAGATCAGTGAGGACAATACACTTTTTGATCCTAACTGAATAGGGAAACCAACCTAGGAATGTAGTGTTTAAAAGGCCCTCATGAGATTGTAACATGAAAAGATTTCATTTCAATTTTAATTTCATTACGATCTTGCTGGCAACCCATCACAAGAAATCTAGGTAACTGAATAATATTATCTTCATACCACTCAATGTAATAGTATCTTTGATTTTGTGTTAAAAGGAAAATTCGTTCTAGGCTCAAATAGCAATTAACCCTCCTTTACTAAACTTAGGTATGGTAAATATCAGAACTTCCCTCACATGCATGCAGGTATGTTTGTTGATAGCGAAGTCATTTAAATCTGTTATTTGAATGTGTTGAACTGAAATTTAAAAAGAATGTATTCAATTTTTTTCTAATTCGAATGCCAATACAACTACTATAAATTCAAATACTTACAGAAGATGCATATCACTCCTAGTCTAGTTGACATGAATGGTTTGCATAAGTGATTAATACACCAAAATGCCAAATCATTATCAGGTGCACAAATAGAAGAAATATCATAAGTTGGATTTTTCATTTTAGATCACCTTCAAACCGTCTCAAGGCTTTATTGAATGAAAATTTTGAACATTTATTTGTAATTGTTATTAATAACTTCCAAAAGGTACAGAAGACAGAAGAACAGCATATTGTCACAAATAGAGTCTCATCTAATGTATATAAGAGTCTGCATATGTAGAACTAAAAATACTTAATAACTTATACAGACAAGTTATCCAGAAATCTGTTCTAACGTTTTCTTTTTTCAGCACCCATGTAGCAGGATAATTACTGCATTTACATAAATAAAGACAGGCCACATCAACCTCTTAAATCTGACCTCCTCCAAATTCAAGAGCGGCATGGCTGAAAGTGTGGCTTGATACCAAGTTCTTATCAATTGGGATCCCCCAAACCACATGATCATAAACTTCCACCTTTACATTGGCAAGATAAGATTCTCGACACGTCGGCTTCCACTCTAGCTTACTCACTGGTGCCAAGATAGGCTCTGAAAAGCTTTCAGGAGCTGCTACACTTGTAATCTGTTTTGGAATACATGAGAATTCAAGATAAACGTAAGCTTCCAATAGTAAACATGATTGGAAAACCACAATATATCTCTCAGAAGATAAAGGGCAATGACATATCCACCACTTTTTCTTTCAGGCAAATTGTGCTTGGGGAGGACATGCACCTCCTCACCCTGTTCTATTTTTGAGCTTTTCCAAACTTAAAACCTCTATGAAACCTTGGCAGAATTCTTGTTTTAATCTTAACATTCAGAACAGCAATTCGGAGGCTATAACAGCAAATGAGAGGTAAGACTTTTAAGATTGGAAATCCGGGTAAGAAGCTTTTAAGGTTGTTAGACATTAAAGAAGAAAGACCTTTAGTGTTTCTGCAAGTCAAACAAGGCAAAGACGCAAAGTCCGAGCCAAATCCACACAAAAACTCATCAAAAGACAGAAAACCCATATTAAAAAACTGTTTTTTCTAATTGAACTAGATAGTAACCATAAATGTCGAAGTGGGTAAAAACATAATCCAATTGATCAGTTAAAAATACACACAAAAGAGAAAATATGTTTTTCTGTTTTATTTTTTAAATATACAAGTAACCGGAAAGCAAGCTTTTCAACAGAAAAAACCAATTTTACCTTTTTGAAAACCATGTCTCCAAGTTTAAAGTCAGAAAAGTTGAAAATCCTATGAAATTTGATTGTTTTGCAGCTTTTCTCACAGAAAATCTCCCCTAAAAAATTATTTCCTCACACAAAAAAGAAAAGAAAAAGTATATTGTATTTTTTAAATCATGTAAGTTCGATGAGATGCTGACAAGTCTCCATTGGAACATAGTTTCAATTAGCTGGCATTTGGCAGCCTGTGGCATTGGATTGGACTCATTAATCTTGGCAAGCGATTGCCAGGTCTGCAACCATATAGGAGATGACCAATAAACTATTCAAACCTACAACCTAGATCATTGTCTCTTCAATCATCAAGCAACTCATTACACAAGAGACTACAATTCATATCAAAATCAACAAAAAGAATGCAAAACCCATATCTCTCGCACTTCGTGGGATCCATTGACTTAATCTTGTAGAAATAGTTAACTGTTGTTGAAATTTAATGGATAATAAACCATCAACATGTCTAGTTACATGTGGGCAACATGCAAAATTACACTCATCAATGGTTAAAGGAATTCGATTTGCATCCTATATGCTATGTTGAAATAATGACACTGATGGAATCTGCTTTGTATTACAACAGTTTACAAATATTAATGAAGGTTGTTTAATGTGTGATGGTAGTTTGTAAAATGGCCCCATATTAACACCATAAAGATGATTCCCATATTAACTTCTACAGTTGATGGAGTTTGACAGAGCCAAACTTCTATTTTCCATATGTAAAATTATTCAATATTTGATTTGTTTTGACTTCATCTTATGCATGTGCCTAGGATTAGAGAAGTTTATGAGGGTATAAACTTTGTTAGAAACAGTTCTTTTGAAAGAAAAAGAGGTTGGCATGCATAGAATTATGAAAGATATATCGGTTAGCAAATAACGCAAGTAGAATACTCACATGCTTCAAACTATTTAAAACAAACCAACTAGCAACAGGCCATGATTTTGCTTTACCCATGCCAGCAATTCCACGAAGCCTGTAACAGAGCTTATGGGGCTAGAATCCAATGGTATCATCTCAATAGATCAATGCTTCTTCAACCAACAGCTAAGACAGTGCTCCACTCAATTGGCCTTCCCTGTCTTGGAGTGCAGCAAAAAGGACTTTTTCAAAGGTCAAAATCAATTCCAAACCTTCACTCCAAAAAGCGCTTCTATGCATCATGCCACATCAAGCAGACCAACCAACGCAGCACATTCATGTAAGATGAACTGACACATAAAAGGGAAAGAAAACTCTCAACCATTATAGAACCTAAGGCTAAACCATTCTATAACAGCTTCTAATTGTAACCTCTATGCTTGTATTTGTATATATACTTGTACTTGTCTACGTCACAAGGTTCGAGTTTGTGTTCATGTTCAGCAACAATAAAATTTGGATGAAGTTCGACAAGGAAAAATATTCGAAAAAAAAATCATGATTAAATTTTCCTTAAATAATTTTTTTTTTTAAATATAAATAATAAATCCATAAAAAATAAAACAATACATTGTAATAAATTTTAAAACATTATAATATAAATATGTTTATTATTTGAAATTAAATAATTGTAAATATGTTAAATTTTATATATCATATATATATTATTAACAATTTCAAATTTAAACTAAAAAAAAAATTCTATGTTGGACGTCGTCCAATTAGATTTTGTGAGTGTGACTCTCTACCACCCTCCTTTTTCTGAGGGTATTGTACTATCCTTTATTTAATAAAGTTAAGTAGGAAACATTCATAAAAAAATAAAATAAAAATAAAAAATATGCCCTAACAATGGAGGAAAGGTTGACAGTACTACTTCATGTGCTTGATTTCCAAGTTATAACCATTTATTTTACCATTCATCTTCCATACACAAGATGACACCTGAAAAGGGAGAGCAGCTTAACAAGAAAATTTTATCAATAAAGTTGACGAATAAGTACAATGCTAATCTACCAATAATCATTTCATTATTTGAGATATTAATCTTCCTTATTTTTTCCATCCATTACTATTTGTACAATAATGGTTGTTCAATATCCCATTAAACACTGGCGCTTGGTAGTTTGTGCATAAGTCTTCTTGAATACCCTACCTAAGGTTAGCTTGAAATGTGGCAAACACAATAAATGACGTTGTTACAAAAAAAACTATTCAAATGATTTTAGGATTACATTAGTCTAACAGTTTTTTGTAGTTTCGATACCAAATATTCATACTCAAGAGAGAAAATAAAAATATATAATAGAATGTAATTGGTTTACTATGAAGATTTAGAAAACTGGTTCTGACCTGGATGGTATAAGATGGATTGATTGCTCTCATGGAAAATTCTCCTTTCTGAGGACGAATAGAGACATCTTTTAATAATGTCCCTATATCAATCACTCGCATATCAATTTGATGACTTGGTGACCTGTAGCCCAAAGAAAAAATATATGGCGTCTTGACACATCCAACTTTGTAGCAGGCAACTGAGCAAATCAACTGCTTATTCCAACACAGTCAGAATGCTTTTGATAGAAAAAATAGCATTTAAAGCTTACAGATTTCTTAAAGCTGATGCCAGTAAAAAACTATTCCACATATGAGAACATTAAGAAGTGAACTTAAATTTGAGTTTATGTGATAACTTCAAAGAAAATGA
>VDFB02373365.1:217806977-217831039 GCA_007258455.2 Sequoia sempervirens
TAGATTCCGCGGGTGGCCTTGAAACCCGAAATTTGTTGTAGACATTTTATAGGAATTTTAATAACACCTTGTTTATTTGAGATGCATTCTAATGGTGTTGTGATGGATTAACCTTACTTTCTTGTGATTCTTATCATGTTTTCATGTTGAATACAGGCTGAATCAAGCAAGACTGCAGCTAGTTCCTCGTTGACGGATGTAGAGAGGATCAAGTTGGACATTAGGAGCAAGGTCCCGGAGAGTAGGATCACTTCTGTTTGGTCAGAAGTTACTGATACCAACGTTGGCCTCTAGAACTATGAGGAATTTAAAGCAAGGACATCAGCTGAGGATCCTCCTTTGGTGACTAGGAGAATGAGGGAGTCAGGCCTATCCAATGTGGCTAGTTTCCCCTCAACGGTGCAATGCTACGAGTTGGTCCTTGAGTGCGCCAGGCACTATGATCAGGGCACGTAGAGGATAATTGGTCCTCAAGGAAGGATTATTGCAAATCTCAACCCGGTCTCCATTGCTCAGACCTTCAACATGCCCGACAGATCTCATGTGGTAGGATTCACCATTGAGGCAGCCCAGGAGTACTATGACGACCAAACCATGAGGTCACAACAGCTAATCAACTCCTGGCTAGAGAAGCCTAAGTCCCATTATTCCAAACTGCCCAAACAACTATTCAGAGCCAAATTCAAGAAGGAGTATTACGATGCCATCACATTTCTTAGCAGGGTGGTTGGATTGAGGAACGCTGGAACATTTGAGAATTGGATGTGCCATGCAATTGTAAGGATGGAACAAGAGAAAATTGACTACCACTGGGCAGGGGTCATTAGCCAAGTAATTCACAAGCAATTGTCCGAGGTGTTGCAAACTAAGGAATTCACCATGACCTACTATTTGGTTTATGCACTTGCTAGGTTCCACCCCTACAGAGGATTGGATACAAGGGGGACCTTTGGGCAAGATATTATTTATGAAGTTTTCCCTCAGTTGCATTGGGGAGGTTCAAATTATAGGAGGGAAAATGATGCATTTACCATGCATATCACTAGAATGCTTCAAGAAGCAGAACATGTCATAATTTCAGATCTAGCCAAAGAACTCATCAAGAAATATGGAGCTTGGTTTATTCAATTTCCAACCTTCTCCTACATTCGGATTAATGGCTGCCAAAAGGCCCCATACAGACTTCCAAGGTACCCCACTGACCACATTATATTGTTGGAAGTAACAAGGCAGATTTGTGATTTTGATACAATTGTCAAGAAGGATAAGCATAAGACTAGATTTGGTGGAGAGTTCCCATTGAGGATTGGCATTGGGGAGGTATGTCCTTCTATCGGTTCTGTCCAAGCCTCAGAGGAAGAATTGAGTACTCTTGGCCTATCTCTCCACTCCCAAAGGTCCAGATTTGATATCACAAGGGAGGCTTAAAAGAGAGCCAACAGGGAATATTGCCATAAGGTGAACTTAGAAGATTATTGGGCCAACTACAGTGATGAGTATGATGTCCAAAAGAAGAAATTCTCTCGACTTCAGGTTGATGCAGTCTGATTGTACAATGTGAGGGCAGTCCCTGATCAGTTGGAGGATGATGGAAACTTGATCCAAGATCATGCCTATGAAGCAATGAAGGATAGGCTGATCAATGATGTGGATTGGCTAGAAGAGGAACAAACAGATTTGAAACAATTGATGGATCCAGTTCTCAAGTTTACCAAGATGTGGCTCAAACACACTTTGTGGGAGTTGGAGAATAAAGGTGTGCAATGCACATACAACCTGATGGGATATTTGGATCCCCATTCTACGTCTGAGGAATCCATCGAGTAGGATCCCAAGGGCAAGCTAGATTCTCCTATTAAAGTTAAATCTAAAGGTGTTCAAGAAGAAGAAGCCCAAGAAACAAAAAAGAAGAGGAAGCCAAAGGCCAAGAAAAGGACGAGGACTAAGAAGTCCGAGCAGAGTCCTAAGGTTGATGCTCCTGTGCCCAAAAGGAAAATAATTGTAAAATTTTTAGAGAAGGCTGGCTCCAAGGTTGCAGAGGAGGTAGTTGCCCCACCAATAATAGATGTTGAAAGCTCAGAGGAGAAGTCCAAAGTGTATGCAAGGAAGTATAGGACTCCTTCTCCTAAGGACGGTGTGCCTAGAGCAGGTTCCCCTCCGGTTGTCTCCCATGGGGTGCACCTTGGAGATGTTCCTTCCACTCATGAAATTCAAAGTGAACCGGGTGAAGAAGAAAATATTGAGGATCATTTGGATACTTAAGGTGAAGAATTCCATGCAGGAGATCTCCACAGTGCAGAGGCCGAGATTGAAAAGATAATGCAATCCCCTATGATTGCACATACAGACTCTCTGATCAGAACTGAGGCAGTTGAATCTCCTCCAAGGGAGGTAGAAGCAGAAATGATCCCATCACCTGGGCAGGAGGAAGAACATGTTGAAGAAGAAAGTAAGGCCGACGAAGCTCCTGATGAACAAAACTTGAATGAGGAAATAGCAGAAGATCTACAAAATGCAGAGAAACAAGCTGAGGATCAATTAGATCCTACTGTCCCTGAATGGCTTGACAGGGAAATAAGGAGAAAACAGGTGGTTGTGGAAGATAGTCCACCTAATTGGGATGCACTGCTAGCCAAAATTGGAAAGGATAAAGGTAAGAAAAATGCTAGAGTGATCTCAAGAGTTGAAAGGGATGAGGCACATAATAAGGTTGTTCATGTTGCTACCCCTGCTCTAGATAAATACAAAGACGATGTGGCTGGAAGTGCTTACAATATATAGACTTTCAATCTTGGGCCTATGTCGGTTGAGCAGGACATTGAGGATTATGAGGGCTCCAGCACAGTCATTGTGGACAGGTTGAGAAGGGAAGTAAAAACCAAGTAAGAACTGAAGAGAGAGAATGAGAATCTCAAGAAGTGCTTGGAGGAATTAATGAGGCCATTGCAGTCAATCAATCCCTCTTCCTCTGCCACCAATCCTCTGCCTCAAGAGACTATATCTGAGCTTGAAAGGATGAAGGCTTCCACTCTTGCCACTATGAATTGGTTGACAGGGGTGCAAATTAAGGGTGATGAAGCTATCAAGGAGATTATGTCAACTGGAAAGGATGTTGTCATGACCATCGAATATTGAAACAGTAATGGTGCAGGATAAAGAGGACACCAACCTCATGCTACAGAAAACTAGGACCTAATGGAATACACCTGGGACAAGTTGGGTCAATTATGGGATTCTTCCCTTTCTTCCAGAGCTGCCGAGCCATGGGAATGGTCGGCGAAACATTGCAACCGACATAAGGTGTTGAAGAAAATTTACAAAACGAGAAAGCATTGATTGATGACACCCTAGCTGGCATCTATGATGGCTCCATTGCTCTTTTTTGAAATTATGACGGGGAAAAGGAAAATTTTGCCCAGGTATTTGAATTTTGAGCAGTTGAAAGAGTGGTGGCGTGATGTCTATGCACCACTTGATGATGGGTCTGTCTCCGAGCACCAACTAGATGATGCGGCCACCTACCTCACAGTTATTGATAAGCATGTGACACACAAAGTAGACTGGGATAGGTCAGTCAAACACTCAAGGGAGAAGATTGCGTCCATAGAGGGGCAACTTAGGGTTCTGCCAGTACCACCTATGGTCGACTTGGATGCGGCGTTCTTGGGGCTACACGAAGAGTCAGATCAGTGCAAGGATGACAATTAAGGGAGCTGATGATGGGCGACAATGTGATTTGTGCTTCCCCATTATTTTATTGCATGCGGACTAAATGCACCATGGATCCAGGCCCGACCTCGACGTGATGTGTATTTATTGCCTATTTGACCCATTTCATCGACTTTCTTGGTCGGGTGGTTGCGCAAAGTTATTGCTACAAAACCCTTGCTTGGCTAGCAAATTTTTTTGGAGTTTCTATATATTGGGCATTTGGCCTCTTTGTAAAGGGTTAGATAGTTTTTAGTTAGAAGCTAGAGGGAAAATAGTTAGAAGATAGCCAGTTAGAGGTAGAGTAAGTTAGCGAATAGTTGCTCTCAAGAAAATATTGTAACATAAAACCATAATTGTTGCTACAGTGGATAATTCGAATATAAGTAATGTCATTGTGATTTGGTGCCATACTAGTATTCTCTTGTCTTGCATGGTTCTTGTCTTCTATCTTGAAAATTGCTTTGAGGATATTAGTATTTAGCTTAAATTTGATTTAATAATGTTGGTAGTTTGATACTCAGATGTTGCAGCAATCCTTTAGTCCATACTTTTCGCAACCAACTAACTGTTAGTTGCTTTGGAAAGTTAGCCTGGACTTGATATTCCTTGTGCTTAGTTCAATCATGAATGCTGTTCATTTCAACTGCAATAGGGTTATTTGAATGCATGTTTATGGTTTGAAAATCTTAAGAACCTTAGAAGATTGCATTGTTTTCTGTAAGGTAGCAGATTTATCTGGGTCAAGCAGAAATCAGTTTTGAAGGATTGGTCCGTTTTGGGTATTGGTTGCTCTCATTGTTAATCTTAGGAGTAATTTAGATTTAGAAATATCTTTGAAACCCTCACTCTTTTTCCATTTCTTTGATCATTGGATTAAATCTAGGATTGAAGTGTCATTAGTTCGTTAAGTCTAGCAAAATTGATTCAATAGCTTGCTTGTAGTAAGGTCCCATTGTGATTACCAACAATTTCACATTTATCATTGAGTTGTTTATGCATTGTCAAGACCTGACATGAATACCTTGGGGTTATCTCTTGAGACTTGGTAATAGAGATTTACCTTTTAAGAGAGATAGGATATTGCATCTTGTCTGTGTTGTTGTTGTTGTGCAGAAACATCGATCAACAGTCTTGGCGCTAGAAGGAGGGCTCTGAGTAAGCAAGCTGGATAGATTTTTGAATGCCATCTCTCCTGAGAGATTTACAAGAAGAACAAGATTTTCTCTAGGAGAGGAAGAATTTCAAGAGGTTCCAGACCCTACTAGGTCAAAAAGGACCAACGGAAGAAGGGAATCATCATCATCCCATCCACCCCCCTCATTTCCATCATCCCATCTTCATCAAGTTCATCTGAGTTTGAGGCCATTCCCAGTCCACAACCTCAGCCAGTCATAAATCAACCATTTCCACCTCACCTCCACCAATGGATTTCCTAGCAACCAACCCGTCTCCACTGAGCTTTGCTGTCTACAATGTTATGCCCAAAAACCTTGAACACTTATGTTTAAAGTTCCATATATGTGATCCCAATAGGACTGCTAAAGAGCACATTAGAATCTTTCAGACTGGCCTCAAAGACAGAGGGATAAACCATGAGGATGTAGCTTGTAGGTTATTTCCCTATTCACTAGGGGAAGATGCGTTTTATTGGTATAACCACTTACCTACCAGGTCTATCCAGCATTGGACTGAGTTGGAGGCTGCCTTTTTGCAAAAAATTTGAATACCCATTAGCTCCAATGAGCTCTACCGTCAGTTTACTAATGTGAAAAGAGAGATCAATGAGCCCATAGGGTCCTTTAACAATAGGTTTCATCGTGCTTATACCAGATTACAGGCCCCTTATGCTGTTGATGAACCCACTGCCTTAGAAGTCTATTACGAAGGACTGGATAGTTTGACAACCACTTTCATGAAATGGAGTAATAACCCCCCTGGGAGTCTACTAGATGCATATGCAGAAGCTGTAAAAGTCAGCAAAAATCTAAGGCAACATTTGTCTGGGCCTTTACCCTCATTAGGACCCATTGCTCATCCTGGACAAGTTCCAGCTATCAACCAAGCCCTTTCACACCATACTCCTATCATGAACTAGGTACCTCAGTTGCCTTTGGTCCCTCACCCAGGACCCCCTATGGGAAAAATGTTATCCACGATGAGTTATCCCCAGCAAAATGTGAATCAACCCCTTCACACTCAACCTCAGACTAGTTATCCTTCCTACCAGCAAAACTCTGAAGTCTTGAACCAGTCACTATATGCCAATGCTGCAGTGGGATGTTCCCAGAATAATGTAAATCAACCTTCATACAGTAATCCATACAAGGAAAGACTGGATGAATTGTCAGAACAAATAAAGAAACCGAATATGGAGGTAACCTACTTAAGAAGCCAGAACAGTCAGTTGCAAGCTGCCCAAAGAAACATGTAGTCCAATTAGAACTTGGATAGAGGGCAACGTCAGGATTGAGGATATTATAATGACAGAGGATATAGCAATGACAGAGGTTACAATAATGACAGAAGATAGAATTATGATAAGGGACAATCATCAGGTTAGAACTTTGACAGAGGTCAAGGTGGTGGACAAGGTTTTGAGAGAAGACAACAGTCAGGACAAAATAGAACCTGGAACACGGGTCCCAACAATGGGGGAGTCCCCACTCCATTGGATCAACCAATTAGTCAACTTTTCAATCAGTCTATCAGTCAACTAGTAAATGAAGAGAAGCCTCCTAGTGGTGTATACCTGGAGGAGGCTGCGTTGTCAGGATGGTGTAGGCTCCACAAGACTAGTTAGCATTCTGAGCTAGACTATCAAGAGTTCCAAACATCAACTTCAATCTTTTAGTATGAAGCAGAAAACAATGCAAGCTGTCAGGAGATAGTACCTTCTATTCCTTATGATTCACCAGTGCTGGTGTTAAACCATGCTCCTTTTCCACAAAGTAAGGATAATGTGCCTAAAGGAGAATTTGACCAGCTAAAGGACGAGGCAGACCAGGTATGCAATGGAGATGAAATGACACAATTGTTTGATAAGAGTCAAATGAATGACAACAACCCTAGAGACGAAGAGGAAGCTTGCATTGAAGAAGTGTAGACCTTCTAGAGACCTATCAGGAGGTACGATTTGAGAGAGTTGCCACACAGGCGCCCACAGGCTGGGGGCCCCTTTACTACTTCCATCCCACCAAATAACTTCAACACACCTCCAGACCCAAATGCTAGCAACAATACAACATTGCCTCAGGTGTCTAAGTAGTATTTATCTCAAGGTCCGGTACATGCTGAGGTGCCAAAAGGAAGAAATGCTGATGCAGGGAAAGAAAATATGGTGGAGTACCCGAAGGAGACCACCTCTGACTTAAATGAAGAACAATTGGCTCTATATGTTGCTGAAGAAATCCAGAAATTAAAGGTAAATCTATTTGCATTTGAGCTATTAAGAGTCCCATCCATTAGGAATGCAGTCCTAGGTTCTTATGATGCAAATTCCATATCGCCAGATAGATTAATTAGCAAGAATATCCATAAGGTGTCTAGTTCTCAGCCAATAGGAGAGCTAAATTCATGATCAAGCCCATATACCCCCTGGGGACATTAGAAAGGAAAGGGAAAAATCTCAGGTCGTTCAAGTAGATACTCCGTTAACTCTGTTTCAAGGGAAAATAGATACCCCTCCATTCCTAATTTTTGTCCGGGTATTTGGAAAAAAATTACATAATTGTATGCTGGATTCAGGTGCATCAACCAATGTTATGCCCCTCGGTGTCTGTAGAGCGATGGGAATTAGTCCTACTGAGTCACAGAAGAAAGTCACACAGTTAGATAGGACTGAAGTCAATGTGGTAGGAGAACTAAACATGATCCAGATGCAGATTGCTTCTGATCCTAGGATTCAAAAAGTAATCAATATACAGGTAGCTGACATACCTGATGCTTATATGGCCTGATCTTGGGAAGGGACTTCACCAGGGCCTTGAATGGATATGTTTCCACTGATCATTCCCATATGTGGCTTCCCTGGAAGGGGGTGCCAAATCAAATTAGGATTGAAAGAGAACCCAGGATGAAATATATGATCACAAAATATCACAAGACCTCAACAGAAATGTTGGTGTTAGAAGTAAGTATGGGAAACTACATGCTTACTGATCCTCTTGAGGAGCCAAATGTGGAGGAGGTTCTTATGTTCCACATGAAGTCTGTTGACCTTACGACAGAGCCTAGTGATACTGAAGCCCTAGTGTAACTAGTTAAAGACAGTGGTGAACTAGCTAAAAGTAATGATGATCCAGAGGATAATCAGCTGGCATTGTTAGACAGTTTTCAAGAGTTCCTTCAAAAGTGTATTGAAGGCCAGATTTAGTTAGGGAAAAGAATGAGCTTTGGAGAGTTACTCTTGCCCAATTAGTGTAGGGTACATAATGCTTCACATTCAGAATTAGATTGCTGCTTGTGCCAAGCTGTAGTGGAACAAATACAGAGACATACCAAACCTGATCCTGCAGCCAGAATCGATAACATGAGTGTCACAGAAGATCCTAAAGGAAATGGAATGATGCCTTCTGAAAGGCCACCCACCAGTAACAGTGCAAGAAATGCGATGAGAGACTCTGCAGTTGCGGGATAATGGACTCTGAGATTTGATGGGTCTAAATCAAAGCAAGGAGCTGGAGCAGGATTTGAGCTAATTCGCCCAAAAGGTAAGACATTCTTCACTGCTCATAGAATTCAGTTCCATTGTACCAATAATGTAGCAGAATATGAAGCCTTAGTTCATGGATTGTTGATGGCCCTGAGGAAGAAGGTTAAGATCTTGCAAGTGTATGGAGATTCTGAATTAGTAGTTAAACAAGTTAGAAGGTAGTACTCCTGCCATGACAGAAGGATGACTAATTACAGACACAGAGTATGGGACCTTATTGAAGGATTTGATGCCTTTAACATTCAGCTGATTCCACAAAGTAAAAACTAGACAGCTGATTCTTTGGCCCATGTAGCCGGTACTCTGCAGCCTTTATCTCTTTTTGGATTAAAGAAGTTTACAGTGGAACTGACTCCAGTACCCTCAGTGCCTGATAATGTTACCAGCTTCCAAGTGTTTGAGGAGGATAAACATATTATGGATTTTATCACAAACACAGATGTGTTTGCTTCTCAAATCATTGATGAAATCGAGCCTGAGGAGGCGGAAATAGACTTAGAAGGGGTAATCAATTTGAAGACCAACACTATTCCCAGAGGAATGGTGCAATTAGAAAGGATTTTTGATCTGCATAAAATCAGAGACCAGGATCAAGATGCTAGGAAGGAGTCCATTAGTGGACAATGTGATGAGTATAATGTGGGATCCCACGAGGATGTGAAAAATATTCTTATTGGAAAAGTGTGCACCCCAAAAGAAAGATGGGGAATCATTGATGCATTGCACAAATATCTAGACGTGATAGCCTGGAGTTATGAGGACTTGAAAACTTATGACACATCAGTCATAACTCATACTATCCCTCTCAATCTGGGGGTAAAACCTTTTAGACAGAGGCAAAGGCTTGTTAATGCTCTACTAGAACCTGTAATACAAAGAGAAGTGTAGAAGCTGTTGTCTGCGAGAATCATATTTCCAGTCAGATACTCCACTTGGGTTGCAAACCTAGTTTCTGTACGAAAGAAAAATGGCGAAATCAGACTGTGTGTAGATTTCAGGAACTTGAATAGGGCGTCAGAAAAGGATAATTATCCAGTACCCTCACTGGATGAAGTACTCCAGATTGTCAACGAATCTCAAATGATGTCTTTCTTGGATGGATATTCGGGATATAACCAGGTTATGGTGCAATATGAGGATAGACATAAGACTGCTTTCACCACTAAGTGGGGCACTTTTGCTTATAGAAGAATGCCTTTCGACCTGATTAATGCTGGAGCTACGTTCCAGAGAGAAATGGACATAGCCTTCAAGGAAATAATTGGGAAGTGCATAATCATTTACATGGATGACCTTACTGTCTTCTCCAAGAAGAGGGGTGACCATATCTTAGACCTGTGTAAATTTTTCCAGAAATGCAGGGAGTTTGGCATATCCCTCAACCCAAAGAAATGCATCTTTGGAGTTACAGAAGGTAAGTTACTAGGGAATATTATCTCTGAGAAGGGGATTACAATTGATCCAGAATGCATAGAAGCTATTCTCAAGATCCCACCACTTGCTAGTAAAAAAGAAATGAAGTCGTTCTTTAGAAAATCAAATTTTTCAGGAAGTTCATCACTGGATTTGCAGAGATAGTCAAGCCCTTGAACGCGATGCTGAAACAGGAGGCCAAGGTGGAATGGAATGCAGAAGCAAAAGAAGCATTTTATGAAATAAAGAGAGCTATTGCTGAAGCTCCGGTTTTAGTAAGCCCTGATTATGCCAAACCATTCTACATATATTCATTTGCTTCTGACCACTCCTGTGCTGCTATATTAACTCAGAAATCTGACCAAGGAAACGAGCACCCTATAATATTCATGAGCACGCTGTTGAAAGATGCAGAACTGAAGTACCCAAATGTGGTAAAATAGGCTTATGCCTTAGTCAGGGCAGTTAAGAAATTCAGACATTATATCCTCAGGAACAAGGTCAACAACCTGGTTTCGATCTAGCGATCAATTTTAATCTGGAGAACGAAGAGCCAGGTGGGTAACTATGCTGCAAGAGTATGATATAGAGATTCAACCCATGAAGCTGGTAAGAGGGCAGGGGCTCACGAAGACAATGGCAGAGACAGGCCCTGATCTTACAGCCCAGGCTTATACTTTTAAGGATGTTTCTCTAGGAGAATGGTATGATGATGTTGTTTATTATCTCCTGACTCGGAGATGCCCTGAACATCTTAATTCAATACAAAGAAGGGAATTGCGCTTAAAGAGTGATAGTTTCATGCTGAAAGGAGCTATTTTATACAAGAAAAATCATGAGGGAGTGTACTTGAGGTGCCTAGGAAAGGCATAATCCACAAGAGTGATGTTAGAATTCCATGATAGATACGGTACAGGACATGGATCAACACCATCTATAGTGAACCAGATTCTCAGAGCTGGTTACTACTGGCCCACATTGTTCAAAGACACCCACAGTCATGTCAGGACCTGTCATGTGTGCCAAACTGCCGCTACCAGAGAGAAGTATGCAGCACTCCCACTTTAGCCAATTTTTGAGGTAAAAGCTTTCGCACAATGGGGAATGGACTTCATTGGCCACATCAATCCACCCTCCTTTGCTAGTCACAGGTACATTCTCACTGTTACTGATTACTTTACACGATGGACATAAGCTCTTGCATGCAAACAGTGTACGTTTGAGGTAGTAGTTAATTTCCTTGAATCTGGTATTCTTAATTGTTTTGGATGCCCTGTGTCTTTGGTATGTGATAATGGCTCCACATTTTCATCATTGAAATTTTCCAATTGGGATTTTGATCATGGGATCATTATAAAATTTGCATCTAATTACTACCCCCAGGGTAACGGGTTAGCAGAGTCATCCAACAAAAATCTGTTGACTATTATTCGCAAACTGTTAGAACGTAATCTGAAGGATTGGCATACCCAACTCAGATTTTCTCTTTGGGCAGACCACACTCGACACAAAGCTTCCATAGGGATGTCACCCTACCATTTGGTTTATGGCCTAGAACCCATGTTTCCCATACAATTGAGAATTCCTACCCTTCAGTTCATCAATGAATATTATGAGGAGGAAGACAGAAGTGAGGAAAGACTTGCCGAACTATTGCACCTTGAAGAAAAGAGAGACAAAGCCCTAGACAATTTTGCTAAGCATCAAGGGGTTGTTAAGAGATGGTTTGATAAGAGAGCCAAGGTTAAAGCATTTAGGATCTCTGACTTGGTTCTTTCCTGGGATAAAGCCCATGACCGTAAGGGAGAGCATGAAAAATTTGATAAACTTTGGCTTAGACCTTACCAGATCTCGAAGATCCTGGGAGATAATGCCTTCTGTTTGAAAACTCTCACTGGAGAGGATATCCCACTGCCTGTCAATGGGTAGTATTTGAAGCATTATTTCCAGTCTTGAGTTGTTTCAGCTCTCATCCTGTATATTGGTTAGATTAGGGTTTCCCCTTTCTGCTTTGCTTTTGTTTGTTTTGGTTAGGTTAGGTTTCCTTCTTTTTGTTTGCTTTTGGTTGTTTTCTTTTGCTCTGCTTTTGTTTTGGGGATTTTCTCTATTTTCGCTCGTATGTGTTGCACCTGTGTGACAGATTTTTCTTTTCTGGAGTTGTTCTACGTATTTCGTTGGTGAGCTTTAGTCTTGCATCTTGAAAGGACGGTTGAAGTCTTTGCTATTGCTAACAGTCTTAATGTCAGATTTATAGAAGGTTGAGTCATTGGTATGGACTTGAACTTGAAGTACTTTGAAAATCTTATATCCATCATATATCTTAAGAATCCTGTTGTCACTATAGGAATCCTGGTGAAGTCTTGTCACGTGAAAAATCCTATTTCTGCTTCAGTGCCACTATGGTTCTTGGCCCTGAGTGTGAACTTCACTATTCATAGGTTGAAATGAAAGAGACATACGTTGAATATCAAAAGAAAATAAAATAAAAAATGAAGTGTCGAATATCAAAAGAATAAATTCAACTCATCAGGGGTACCTGAATATCTCTACCGGGGCTATGGACGCCTGGCTGGCAGTAGAGCTATGTTCAGGAGAATCACAGCGATAACCTCGTTGGGGCTATAGACATCTGACTGGCAGCGAGGCTCTATCCAGGTTGCTTTTGAAGTTAGAATCCTTACGTAGCCTCACTTGACTGAACTCGGTTTATGTAGTAACTTAAGGAGAGAATGAACTCATGTGCACACACTTGGATTTTTAGTTTATGGAAGGTTTGGTCTTTCCTTTAGTTCTAATTCTTTAAATCTTGCATTTTGACTTGTTTGTTTGATAGTGAGAATGAAACCAGAGATTCTGGGTTCTGGATTCATGTTCGTCATCAAATGCTCTGGAGCATTTTCCAAGCGGAAGTTGCCATTTGTTGTGTAGTTTTTCGCACACACACCCCGCTGAAAGCAGGGACCCTCTTTCACTTCATTTTTTGGTTTTCTGGCCCTTTCTTTTGAGGTTTTGGTCTTACTTGGGAACGATGCTTGAATGTTTATTTTTATTACCTAAGTGTTTTCCTAGTTTATTCATTGAAAATCTTGAGTTCTGGATGAATTTCAGGGTTTTGCCCTGATTTGGGATTTTTCGCCTTGGTCGGATTTTCCTGGATCCTGCCTGGACTCTGGTTTTGTCACCATGACTCAGGAATTTTGGGTCTTCGCAGATTTTCGCATGATCTGGATTTTCTTGATTTTTGCCTTGCCATCGGTTTCCCAGATTCCTTTTTGTGGTTGTCTGGTTTGTGGAATTAATGGCTTCGTACGTGCTTTGAAGGCTAGATCCTACTTGATTTCTGAGATCTTTTGCGCCATTAAGTTCACTATTTGCCATCATTTGAGCTAATATGTGCTTCTCTGCGATTAATTGACTTCATTTTGAACTGTTTGGGGCTTGTTGGCTTCGGTTTCCTATGCGTTTTGTGCTAGGGTTATTTAGTGTTGCATCCTTGTTGTCACTCGGGCGAGTTTTGAATTCACATGTTCATCTGCATTCTGATGCATCTTTCCTGAGAGTAATTCGTAAACCCTAGCGGTGACTTAACTGTTGGGATAACTGATTTTTGGCCTGCGTGCTAATGGCGAGTGAATGGGGTGTAAACCTAGGGCAATGCTATAACAAAAGACTTCATCTTAGGATTGACCTAGAATATAAGGAAATTCATGAGAGGACCCATCCTTAGCTTTCCTTGGTTTAGACTCATCGAAATTCACAGTTGATTCGGTGTCCGGGTGAAATCATGTCTTAGCGTCACAGTTCGGGACTCTCCATCTCTTTCGAATTCCCTTCTCTGTAACCATTTGGGTTCGTTGAGACCATATATCAATCACCTTGAGGTTTTCTTAGGTGGTCTTCCTTTGTTCATGTCGGCTCGCCATGATATTTTCATTCTTACACCGACAGGATCTTGTATGCCCATCAGTCGGTGAAACCTTGGCTTTCGCCAGGACCTCATCCCGCGAACAAATCTCTTACCGATGTGTTTGTTCACCTTTACTTTCGACAGGACTATCCCTGGTCACCAAGAGGTCATGGTGATATCTGTTTGAACTTCACCGATATTTATTTGCTTCGCTGTGACTTCCCACCGAGCACTATCATTTTGCCGAAGTCTCCCTGTCGGCAAGATAAACTAAGTCATTGAGATGTCATAGTGACTCCCAAAGGCCTTGCCGATTCCCATTTAGTCGCTGTAATTTTTTCCTTCGGCGAGACCTTTTACTGAGTACCACAGCCTTCGCCGAACTCTTTCTGTCGGGGAGATATCCATCGTTCGCTGAGACCTCTTCGCGAGATTCTGAGCCCCTGTCGATGCCTTCCCTTCAATGTGACTTTCGCGGTTTGCCAAGACGTTATGGCGAAACCCTCTTTTCCTAGCAAGCCCATACCTTTTTGTTGGGATCTCTACCGAATCCAAACTTGGCCTTAGTTGGCATAGCATCATCCCCTCGTTGGGATCTTACCTCGACTCCCCTTGGCTCATTCCGATTGGAATGCTATGTTCCCTTTTGTTGAGACCTCACACCGAAGCTACCTTGTCTTGGCAAGACCCACTTTTTTGATGACCTTTCGGCGTGACATCCGTCATTCGCTGAGACTTCTCTGCGAGACTCTAAACTTGTGCCGAAGCCCTCACTCTGGATTCTCCTTTGGTTCGGAACTTTTCCCTACCCGTGGATGTCTGTCAAGGCCAAATTTCTCCGAAATCTAGTGTTCCCCTGTTTTCCCGAAAATCCTTCTGGCTTGTTCTTCGCGGAAGTCCGTCCCTCATGGATTTTTCTGAAATTTGGTAAAAAAACAAAGGAACATGAAGCAGTTGGATTCATTTGTAATTTGTGTTGCATTTGCTGGTTTATTCATGCTATATTTGGATCTCTCTCGTGGTCTACTGATGAAAAATGATCGAATCTAAGGATTAAGTAGGCGTTTCTTGGTTACTCCATTGGAATCCGAGCAGACTGGAATTTTTTGAAATTCCTCTTTGGCCCAGATTCCGTGGGTGGCCTTGAAACCCAAAATTTGTTGTAGACATTTTATAGGGATTTTAACAACACCATGTTTATCTGAGATGCATTCTAACAGTGTTTTTTATGGATTGACCTTGCTTTCCTGGGATTCTTACTGTGTTTTCATGTTGAATGCAAGCCAAATCAAGCAAGGCAGCAACTGGTTCCTCATTGTATGATGCAAAGAAGATTAAGCTAGACATTAAGAGTAGGATCCCTGAGAATAAAGTCACGGTGGATTAGGCAGGTGATGTTGAAGAAGATTTATAAACAAAGAAGACACATGGATGACACCCTAGCTGGCATCTATGATGGCTCCATTGCTCTTTTTCGAAATTATGACAGGGAAAAGGATAATTGTGCCCAGGTATTTGAATTTTGAGTAGTTGAAAGAGTGGTGGTGTGATGTCTATGCACCACTTGATGATGGGTCTGTCTCCGAGCACCAACTAGATGATGCGGCCACCTACCTCGCAGTTATTGATAAGCATGTGAAACACAAAGCAGACTGGGATAGGTCATTCAAACACTCAAGGGAGAAGATTGCGTCCATAGAGGGGCAACTTAGGGTTCTGCCAGTACCACCTATGGCTTACTTGGATGCGGTGTTCTTGGGGTTACACGAAGATTTAGATCAGCGCAAGGATGACGGGGAAGGGAGCTGATGATGGGCGGCAACGCGTTTTGTGCTTCCCCATTATTTTCCCGCGCGCTGACCGGCTGCATCACGGATCTAGGCCCGACCTCGATGGGACATGCATTTATTTCCTATTTGACCCATTTCGTCAACTTTCTTGGTTAGGTGGTTGTGCCGAGTTATTGCTGTGAAACCCTTGCTTGGCTGGCGGATTTTTCTAGATTTTCTATATGTTGGGCATTTGGCCTCTTTGTAAAGGGTTAGATAGTTTTTAGTCAGAAGCTAGAGGGAAAATAGTTAGAAGATAGCCAGTTGGAGGTAGAGTAAGTTAGCGAATAGTTTCTCTCAAGCAAATATTGTAACAGAAAACCAGAATTGTTGCTACAGTGGATAATTCGAATATAAGTAATGTCATTGTGATTTGGTGCCATACTAGTATTCTCTTGTCTTGCATGGTTCTTGTATTCTATCTTGAAAATTTCTTTGAGGATATTAGTATTTAGCTTAAATTTGATTTAATAATGTTGGTAGTTTGATACTCAGATGTTGCAGCAATCCTTTAGTCCATACTTTTCGCAACCAACTGACTGTTAGTTGCTTTGCAAAGTTAGCCTGGACTTGATATTCCTTGTGCTTAGTTCAATCATGAATGTTGTTCATTTCAACTGCAATAGGGTTATTTGAATGCATGTTTATGGTTTGAAAATCTTAAGAACCTTAAAAGATTGCATTGTTTTCTGTAAGGTAGCAAATTTATCTGGGTCAAGCAAAAATTAGTTTTGAAGGATTGGTCCGTTTTGGGTATTGGTTGCTCTCATTGTTAATCTTAGGAGTAATTTAGATTTAGAAATATCTTTGAAACTCTCACTCTTTTTCCATTTCTTTGATCATTGGATTAAATCTAGGATTGAAGTGTCATTAGTTCATTAAATCTAGCAAAATCGATTCAATAGCTTGCTTGTAGTAAGGTCCCATTGTGATTACCAACAATTTCACATTTATCACTGAGTTGTTTATGCATTGTCAAGACCTGACATGAATACCTTGGGGTTATCTCTTGAGGCTTGCTAATAGAGATTTACCTTTTAAGAGAGATAGGATATTGCATCTTGTCTGTGTTGTTGTTGTTGTGCAAAAACAACAATCAACAGTTAGTTGGGAGGGATTTGAGCTCAATATTGTTTTCTTCAAGGGGTAGAGGTTCGATCATAGGTGGAGGAAAATTTTTGAGGGATAACTTGGCTATGCATTTTTCTTTGAGCTTTTGGTAGGATAGGATAAGGAAGTCTTTGTGGGGTCTTATAGGTTCCGTGGGCTCGAGCCAAAAAGAATCTAAGGAAAAATTTCCATGGGAAGATGAAGGTCTAAAGCCACTATGGTTCACAGTGAATATTTCATTTCTGACTAGAAACTTTAAACACTTATGGACAATAGATGGGACCACATTCATGGAGTGAAGCCATTTGGAGCCTAACTTCACACGGACTTGATCTAAATTAGAGATGATAGAGAATGATACATTTAATTTCTTCGGACCTACTTGTAAAGGGAGTGTGATCGAGCCCATCGTAGCACAAGCAAAACCATCATACATTTTAATCCATGCTTTTAGTTTATCATATCTATTTTTAGTAAGTTCATGCACATATAAGAGTTCCTTTGTGATCACTTTCTTTCCACAAACGAGATCAATTAAAATCCCAGGAGTGGGCCTATCATTGATTCTGTCAGCTATGCAAAGAGGACCATTAGGTGCATTTTTTATTGTTTCTTTTAAAGAGAAAGTAATGCCAATGGGCATTATGGTTTTTTGTTTATGAGGCTCAATTTCAATCAATCCTATCATTGTACTAATAGGACTTTGGTCATTATTATCCATAGGGAATTTTTCATCATCATCCATAGGATTTTGTTCATTATTGTTCATGTTATCATCATCTGTGTCAACACTCATCACATCGAGATTAGTTTCACTAGCCTTAACAAATGAAATATTGTGGTCAGGTATGGGATTGGTAAATATTTGCAAGTTTTGGTTAGGAGGAGCTATAGATTTATTTCCTTTGTCATTTACACCTCCAATTTGAATATGATTAGAATCAATGAGGTCTTGCAAAAGATGTTTAAGAAGGTTGCACTGTTCTATATCATGTTCTTTTTGTTGTTGATAAGCACAATAGACATTATGTCTAAAGCTAAGAGGTAATCACTTGCTAGGGTCGAGAGGTCGAACGAGAGGTAAGGTAAGCATGTTTCTATTTATTAGCCGAGTCATGATATTTTGAAGTGTGTCGGGTAAGGGAGTAAATTGTCTTTCTAGATCTCCAAAGATATAAAGATTACTCTTCTTTATAGTAGCTACATGGGTATCAAATTGTTGGGTAGGTTGGGAGGTAGAATTTATTTGAAGGAAACTTTTATTTTTTCTTTTGAAATGCTAGTAGGTGTTTTGATTTGAAGATTCAGACTTTTCAGGATAGGTAGAGGCGGTTTTTGGTTCACAACTACCTACAAAATTCTGATAATCTCAAACTCCATGTTGAATCTCCATATTGACAACATGGCTAGAGTTGAAATGGGAATGGATGTATTTTTTAGGGAAGCCAAAGCATTAATTGATGCTAGGTACACTCAATATAGTGCAAAAGTGCAAATTTTATTGGATACAAAGTGGCCCATTGAAGATGAGTACAACACCTGGTTGGAAAGGTTTACTGAATAAGCTTGTATAGGGGTGGTAATGAACATGGTGAATAACAGATAGGAGAGAAACAATGCATAGCCTGAATTTGAAAATAGTGCAAATTATGCTTTGTTAAAGTATTGTAAAATATATTGTTCTCTCAATATGAAAATTGGTGGTATAAATGCTAATGTGGATGAATTAGTTTTGTATCTTTTATTACTTTTCATGCTTTTTAAATTTTGCTAACTAGGTATGTGCATGGAAAACACTTTTTGATCATGAGGAACATATTTGGGAGATGTTGTAATGAACAAATGATGCTTTTTGAAGGTGGTATTGGATCTCCAACAACGAATGAGGATTACTTTTGTCTCATATATGTTTCCAACCATCTAAGAACTCACATGTAACTGCAAAGGGAATATATGTTACAACGGTCTAGTAAAATAGTGACATGTGTGTTCTTTGGCCCGAAGCTTGTTTTGCCCCTTCATTTCTATAAGAAGGAATTCAAGACCAGAAGTATGGAGTTCATTGTATTACAATTGACATAGAGAATTGTAAGAAGAATACTGAGCATGTTTTGAGTTTTGTCTTAAGTTTTGAATTTGTTATTACATATGTAATTTTGATAACAAAGATAACAAATACAATCCAAAATGGTGCCAATCTCATGGCTATTTTCTCTCCTTTGTACTTGTTCTATGAGTCATGAATAATATAATCAAGGATTTTTTTGTTCATATCTATTGAGTTCCAGTAGATGTATGGTTTTGTTCTTGCTTATTAATTCAAGGAATTAGTGTAAACACTTGAATGAAATTGTTGATTCATATGAATTAAGTGCTAGGATATTCATAAGAAGTAATGGTCTAGAGTATAATGTGGAGGTGCTATAATGCAGTATTTTGCAAGCTTATATGATGCTATATGTAAAATTGTTATCAGGTTGCATAGGTTAAGATTGACTCCGTGTTTAGGATAAGGCACTAGTGTGAGTAAAATATTCATAACATAGTTACTGGGTTAGCTCATCAACAAATTACTCTTTATTTACAAACTTTTCAAATGAGTAACCATTTTAGTTATTCTATGATGAATTTCATTGTTCTCATGCTCCAAGTGTAGGGTATTATTAAAAGAACTGCCAACTCTTTTGGTACACTACATTCTTGAGTGGTCATATGAGAATTATTTGTTGTTTACAATGTATTTAAATATTAGTTGCATAAGTTCTTGAATATACATTGTGGGATTACCCTCCCGAGTTTCATAGAGCCCGAAGTGCAGGAGGGAAGCTTTACAACTTTCACTCGTTCGTTGGCCAATCCCTTTAGATTACTAAATATTAGAAATGGAAAAATCCATAGGTAATTCTAAAGATCAGCTTGGTTTCCAACTCTGTTGGGGACATGATAAGTCCAAAGTCTCTAGTTCAAATCTGGTACAGTCAGAGTCAAGTTTTATATTATTCTTCTCTATTTGAAGAATAATTGGTTCAAATTTTTATCACATAAGTCACGTCCAGTCTTATGCGTCAAGTTTTGGTCCATCCTTTCACCTTATGTCAGGTTATGTTCAAAATATTTTTTGAGATTACAAGTGCCAAGTCAAAGTACAATAAATTTCTATTTCCCAACATTTTGGGTGGTGACTCTAAAGTCTCTTTTACCAGTGTAAATATAAAATCTCAAAGAGAACATAAGAAGAAGGATTCTAACATATTTGACACCATGAAGAAGACCAAAAGCTACACAAAGAAGCATCCTAAGCAGAAGTTGGAGTTTGAACTTGCAAAGGACAAGCAACCCACCTGGATTAAGAAATGTGCTGAATCAAGTTTGATGACTCTCTTGTTGATGCATCTCCTGTTGCAAGTATGAATGAGTATGGTGGTGTTTTCATTAATGTTATCATTAATGTCAACATAGTATAGATTATTGCAGAGAAAGGAAACAAGTGATTACAGGTGGTGCATGTATAGTTGAGAAACTGTAGAGATGTTTTGAGTACACAAAACTATCTTTATGGTGTTGCAGGTGTGCTAATATGATGAGTTACAAGTGCTTTTGAGAAAATTCATAAATAGTGAAGAAAAAATTGTGTGTGTATTCAAAATGTGCTCCGGTATGTGCTCCGCATTTCTTCCGTGTTGATCCTATATTTGTTCGGATCTGAAGTGTTGTTTAAGGACATCCTTGGGTGATATATCCTAGTGTAGATATATGAATTTGACCAATCTTGTATGGTCAAATTCATCCCCTTTATTCATCTATTTCAACTCCCCCATCGATATTAATTAAATGATTTATTTAATTAATATTCCCCCTTTTCCTAAGGTTCCTAAGGTATTTAATTTAATAATTAATTACTTTACCTTTTACCCCTTCTTCTCTAAATTAAATAAATACATCAATTTGCTAGTTTGAATCGTTAGATTTTGAATTTAAATCATTTGAATTTACTCTTTCTCTCCATGTCCATCATAATCCCCTTTATTATGGATTGGTTGCATTTAAATGAATTAGGGATGTGCACACCTTTTATGGGATTAATGTCACCTGTGGATATTTCTTTAGTATGTGGTTGTCGTGATGTCAACACTATTGGAATTAATGTCTTAAAATTTTGTATATATGTCAAGGATATTGAGAAAAGTATGTGAATAAAATAAGTTGTAGGTTGTGGGTGTCGGGTAAGAGTTTAGTATAGCCACCATGCTATTGGCTAGCTCAGTATATTGATGATAAGAGGTTGTGGATTAAAGGGTTTGTTGTCAAGTACATCTAGTTTATCCACATGAAGTTTTAGAGGTTTGCATGAAGATTTAATTGAGTTATGAGTATCTATGTTCTGACAGTTGTTCTGTTGCAGATGCTTCTGTAGTGATTCATGATGCTTGTGGATGTTTCTATAATGTGCTCTATCTATGTTGTTGAGCCGGATTGATCGTTGTGCTCGTGATTGGTGATTTTCTTCTTTGTGTTCATGTTTTTCATGATCATGGCCGACAGGGTGATTGTAGCGTGTTGTGGATCTTCGAGGCATAATTGTTTAAGGTGTTTTGTGTTTAAGGATGTTATTTTGGGTCCTTACTATGTTTTGGCCGACATTTTTTGGTGTGCATTAATAATTGTTTATTGATTTGGGCCGACAATTTGTACTTATTTTATTTTTTCTTGGGCCAACATGTAGTTCTAATCTCTAGTTGGAAATATCTATGAGTGATTGCTTATATCATTTGAAGGTAGTGGTGTGCAAAGTGTGCGAATAATGTTCTAACCTTTTGAAGGCAAAAGTAAAGTGTGAAGAGGAATGAACAAATGTTTATGTGCTTAACCGGAATTGTAATAAGGCATTAGCATATGCTATTTTATCAATTCAAAATCTTTGGGATGTAAATGCGAATGTTACAACGGAAAAGGCATTGAGTCTTCCTTTGGGTAGTAAAGCCTTTTGTATTTGGCTTGTGATGTGAGCTTTGGAGGCAATGTTCCTGATACATGTACATTCCATTTTACAATTATTTTATACTTTGTAATAGAGTATAATCTTGTGGATTAACCTCCATAGTGGTTTTCAGGGGTTCTGATAAATCTTGGTGCTATGTGTGTTTAGATGTGGTGATGGTTTATGCTTTTCATGTTTATTTAAAAATCCGAGAATAAGTTTAATATAATTATAATTTATGGTAGTGATTCACCTCAATTATGCTTGCTCTTGTGTTTAACAATTGGTATTAGAGCAGGGGTTCTCGAAAAGTTTATGCTCTTGGTTTGTCGGGGATGGTGACATATATAAGAAGGATAGTCCGAGATTTGATGGAACTAATTATAGTATTTTGGAAGAATCCAGTGGAGTGTCGCGAGATGCAGTGGTGAACCTTCTTGGACAATTACAAGAATAGCGTTGCTATCATCCCACATAATGGTCGGGATCTCTGCGGGTGAGATTAAAAGGAAGCCGATTACAATATATGAGGAGCTAAAGAGCATTGAGTGGATGACAAATGTAATGGAGTTGAACTACTTGGATGGAAAAGGATTGGAAACTTTTGAGTGATACCAGCGAGTGCTTCTATAAGTATGAAAGGAGGAAATATGAAATCTTTTGAGAATGGTGGGTGAAAATGTATGAACATCACTTCTTTTATCTCTTGAGAGTGAATGAACTTGTATATAGTATCAGATGTGTTGGTGGAGAGTTGGAAGAATCAAAGATTGTTGCTAAATTGCTTAGATCCTTTCCTATTGCATACAAAGTCAAAGCTATTGCTATTGAGGAGCTCCAGACTGTGACAAATGTTACCAGAGACATGTTGATTGGTAGAATTCCTACTTTTGAGTTAATTAAGTTTGATTCTCTTCCTAAGACAAAATTTTGCATTCAAAACTACTATCTCTAGAAAAGATAAGAAGAGATATGATCCAAGAGAAAGTTCTAGAAAAATGTCCAAGTATAAGCAGGAAATGAGATTGAAGAAGAAGAGAGAAAACTGAGCGAAACTTGTCAAGAGAGAGAAGCTATAGGAGAAGGTAAGTATAAAGGAAATTCCTATATATTTTTTCTTAGAATATAGGTCATTTTTTCCCTCAAGGTGTGTCTGAAAAGGTTTCTAAGCCCCGATACCTAACAAGCCTATATTCCAAAGAAAGTGTTATTTTTTGTTGATGAAGGTGTGACAAATGACGATTCTGATAAAGGGAATTTAAGTGAGGATGAATGGGTATTTATTGATATCAAGGAAAATGATCCAGTACCTAATGAATCTACTAGTTGCACAAATGTGGAGAAAGCTCTAGCTTCCAGGGTTGAAGAAAAAGATGAATGGGTGATGGATAGTGGATACTCTCATCACATGACAGGTGATAAAAGTAAATTTATGACCTTGGGAAAGTATGATGGTGGTGTTGTAATATTTGGTGATGACAAAGCTGGTGTAATCCATTGCAGAGGATCCATTTCTCTTGATGGTAAGCATAATAATGATGATGTTCTATATGTGGAAGGTTTGAAGCATAATCTCTTAAGTGTTAGATAGATGGTTGACAAGGGATACAATCTTCAATTCAAGGATGGAAAGTGTAGAATATTGGGGAGTTCCAGAAATGTGATTACATCTAGTACAAAAAAAGGTAATATCTTTCACCTGAATGCCGCTGTTAAAAGTTATCTAATTGCTCAAGTTGATGAAAGCTGGTTGTGGCATAGGAGAATGTGTCATGTAAAATTTGATAATATTATCAAGATAAGTTCTACTTAGGCAGTGAGAGATCTTCCTAAGTTGATAAATCCTACTAATGCTATATGTAAGGAATGTTATTTAGGGAAGCAAACTAAAGTTTCATTTCAGGGAAAACAACATTGTTCAAATGAAGTGTTGGAGCTTGTGCATATTGACTTGTGTGGTCCTTATAGAGTCAAAAGTTTACAAGGATACATGTATTTCATGTTACTTATTGATGATTATTCTAAAATGATGTGGGTTACTTTCTTAAGGGAAAAATTTGAAGCTCTAGAGAAATTAAATATTTTTAAGGCTATGGTTGAGATAGAGACAGGTCTAAAGATTAAATGTCTAAGATCAGATAGAGGTGGTGAATTCACTTCTAGTGAGTTTAATTCTTTTTGTGAAGAGCATGGGATAAAGAGAAAATTATTTTCCCCATGGACCCCTCAGCAAAATCGAGTTGTGGAAATGAAGAACAACACAATTTAAGAAGCTTCTAGGACTATGATGTTGGAAGGAAATGTTCCACATATCTATTGGAGAGAAGCTGTGAGTATTTCCGTTTACACTCTCAACCAGTTACAAATCAAAGGTGATACCGGTAAGACTCCTTATGAGCTATG
>VDFB02373365.1:217831139-217873457 GCA_007258455.2 Sequoia sempervirens
AGAACTATATCACCAACATTGAATTGGAAAGGATGGACCTTCTTGCTGTAGCTTCTCTTAAGACTATTCTGGTATGCTTGAAGATGATTGTACGCTTTAATCCATTTTTCATCAAGGAGTTCCAACTAACTGAGTCTTGCGACCTGAGCATCTTTGTCACTGATGAGGTTCTTCAAAGATATTCTTAGTGAGGAGATCTTGACCTCAATTGGAAAGATGGAATCGGCACCATAAACAAGAGAATATGGAGTGGCGCCAGTAGGAGTGTGGATGGAGGTGTGGTAGGCCCAAAGGGCAGGATGAATATGAAGCTACCAATCTCTACCAGTATTGTTAACCTCCTTCTTAAGGATATTGATCATGGTTTTTTTGGTAGCCTCTGCTTGTCCATTACCTTGAGGGTAATAGGGTGTGGACCAACAATGTTGAATGTGAAAGGTGTCACAGAGGTGTTTCATGGTCTGGTTCTTGAATGGATTTTTGTTATCAGTGATGATGGTGGATGGGATTCCATATCTATAGAGAATATGGAAAAGGATGAATTTAGATATCTGAGTACCCGTGATTTGAGAGAGTGGCATTGCTTCCACCCACTTGGTGAAGGAATCAGTGGCAGTGATAATGACGGTGTGGTAATCAGAAGATGGAGGGTATATCTTGTTGATTAAGTCAAAACCCCACTAAGAGAAGGGCCATGGTGCTATGAGAGGCTATAGATCTTGAGCAAGAGAATGTATCAAATCCATATGTCATTGGCAGGGTAAGCACTTCTTCATGAACTCACAAGAATCATGCTCTAGTGTAGGCTAATAGTAACCAACTCAGAGAATTCTTTTAGGTAAGGCCATGCCATTTGAATGGGCCCCACACACACCACTATGTACATCAGTTAACACAGTGTGAGCTTTAGTCTCATTCAGACACCTAAGAAGGGTTCCATCATACCCATGACGATAAAGAGTATCACCTACAATAGTGTAGCAGGAGGTGCATTGAACAAAATATTTTCTTTGATTACGTGTAAGGTCGGGGGGTAAGATGTTGTCATGAAGGTAGGTGTAAATGTCATGATACCATGGTGACGTAGCACCTACAATGTTGCACACCATTTCACTCTCAGGGATGTCATAAGCAGGGATTAAGAGTTGTTCAACTAGGAACTTATAGTTTGTTCGATCTTTTGGCATGTCAATTAGGGAAACAATTGTAGCCATTGCATTAGCCACTTTGTTCTACACTCTCAGGATCTGGTCAAACTAGATAGAGGTGAAGTACTTTTTGAAATCATCTACCATGTGCTTATAAGGCAACAACTTATCATCCCTTGTTAGAAACTCATTGTTAACCTACTTGATGATCAACTAGGAATTGCCAAAGACTTTCAAGTGAGTGATGTTCCATTGAATTGTGATTCTAACACTGGTAAGGAGAGCTTCATATTCTATGATGTCATTTGTGCATGGAAAATCCAACCTGAATGACTTCGGGATATAATCACCTTGGGGGGTGATGAACAAGATTCCTTCCCCCACTCCATTGTGTGTGTGCGACCCATAAAAGTAGAGTGTCCTTGTGGCCACTTCTAACACTGTGAAAATGCCTTCATCAGGAAACTCTATTACTAAGGGATACGCATCTACTAGGGGAGCGTCTACCAACTGATCTACAATCACTTTCCCTTTAATAGCCTTTCAGTCAACATACTCTATATCAAATTCACTCAATAGCATGACCACTTGGCCATGCGACCTATCAAATTTGTCTTGGATAAAAAATATTTGAGTGGATCAACCTTGGATATTAGCTTCACTATATTGCTAAGCATGTAGTGTTGAAGCTTTTGCGAGCTGAAGACCACGACCAGGAAAGCCTTTTCCATCAGTGAATAATTGATCTAATAGCTTACTAGGGTCTAACTGATGTAGTAAATTTCTCATTCTTTTGATGAATCATCATGTTGTGCCAATAGTGCCCCCAGCGCCACTGAAGTAGCAGAAATATAAAACAAGAGCGGTTTACCTATAGTTGGTGGCATAAGGATGGGAAGATGATCCAAATACTCTTTGATTTTTTCGAAACTAAGTTGACACTATTGATCCCACTTGAAGGTGGTATCCTTTTTTAGGAGATGAGTGAATGATTGGCATTTGTCGGCTAATTAAGCTATAACCATCTGATGGACTGTAACTTTCCTTGGAGGCCCCTCAATTGTTTTAGATTGCGCAATGGAGGCATTTCCATGATTGCCTTGAATTTTGCTGGATTGACTTCTATGCCTCTTTTGGAGACGATGAAACCTATTATTTTTCCTAATGTGACTTCAAATACACTTTTTTTAATTTAGACGTAGCTTATAGTGCTCTAGGAACTCAAAAATATTCTTCAGGATCATCAGGTGCTCTTTCATTGTTCTTGATTTCCCCAAAATGTCATCAACATAATCTTCCATTATGATGTGAATAATGTCATGGAAGATGACTATCATGGCACGTTGGTAGGTTTTCCCTGCATTCTTGAGGCTAGAGAGCATGGCATTGTAATAGAATATGCCCCAAGGTGTGGTGAAGGGTTTTTTATGTTGATATTTGGGTGCAATTATGATATGATTATATCCAGAGAAACCATCCATGAGGGATAGCATCTCGTGTCCTACAATTAAATCAACCAACATGTCGATGTTTGGTAAGGGGAAATTTTCTTTAGGATAAGCTTTATTGAGGTATTGAAAGTCTGTGTAGATTCTGATATTCCCATTTGGTTTGGCAACTGGCACTATGTTGTAGATCCAATCGGAGTGGTCAATGGGTCTTATGAATCCAACTTCTAGTAGCTTTTCCAACTCTCTTGACTAATAAAGCTACTTGAGGATGCATTTTCCTGAGTTTCTACTTGACAGGTTTAGCATCCAACTGTATGTCCAAGTGATGTACCACTAAAGCAAGATCCAAACCTAGCATATCCGAATAGGCCCATGAAAAATTAATGATTCCCTCTTTGAGAAGTTGAACAATGATAGAATGTTCTTCTTCTGATAGTGACTTGGCTACATATGTGATTTTGGGATCCTCTTCAGTTCCCAAATTTACTTCTTGCATTTCCTCGATCAAAATGGATGATCATTCAGATAGTTGAGTTCCCACAAGGGGAAGATAAACATCCCCATATTCCAATGCCTTATCAAGGTTTTCACTATTGGATACACCCTTTATTTTTTACTTTTTTTGATTCAAGAAGCACCTCGGAGAGGTTTTCACTAGGTGACCCTTTTTGGTTTTTTTTCTTCTTATTTTTTCAGTTAGGCCGTTCATCCTCCCCCAATCCCATAAGATGTACATATGTGTCCACTAAGGAAAAAATTTCAATAGTTGCGCTACCATGTAGGTCCTAGTCTATGAGTTCGGGATGGCAAAGGGATAGGATGATAGAGGAGATGGATAGATATTCAAACATGGAGGAAAGGTCCACGTGATCCATGTCATTGTACACTTGTATGATGTATTATTCTTCTAGTATGTCTTCGAGGAGACCGTTGTTCACACTAACGTTGTTAGATGCACTAGTTGATGGCATAGGACCCTTTATTTGGTGTCATAGCCCAAGCCCAAATTTATTGGATGCACAAAAGTGTCTATTAGTTGTTGTCTTCCTTGATATTCTACACCAAGGCCTCCCCCCCGATAATTATATTTCTCCACAAACTTAGAGGGCCAAGGATAGGTCTCTTGGAAATATTTTTTTAAAGCGGGAGAGGGTTCAGGTTCCTCAGGACATACCCATTGACTGATGTCATCTTCGGGTGTGTCTTGTCTTAACCTAGGGGAGCGAAAGTTGTTGGATCCCACATTCTTAGAGCTCAAGGTGATCGTCTTCTCTTCTTCCTTTAGTGCAGACTAAGAAGGTTGGACATATGTATGTGGTGAGGGTGGCATGATTACCACGTTCAAAGATGTACGCATTTCATATTCACCACAGCCTTTGTCAATGAACTGGACTTTGGTAAGGTTGGAATCAGATATGGATGATGGAGTGGATGAAGTGGTGGCTAGTGCATTGGAAGATGGACGGGATGATGATGTCTAAGGTGGTACCATTTCTACTCTTGGGCAGTAATGAGAATGGGGAAAGGAAGCCTCTAATGCATGACAATACTCGACTGTTGAGGGTCCACATGTATCATAACTTCCACCCCATTAAATGGGAATTTTAGACATTGATGGTATGTGGATGGAATGGCTTGCATGGCATGGATCCATGGATGACCAAGGAGGAGATTGTAGGGGAGTTCCAGATCAAGGACGTGACAAGTAGTGTATTGCACAACAAGTCCAACCTAGATTGGAAGACAAATTATCTCCTTAGAGTCACGATCTGCATTATCATATGCTTTGATAGTGATGACCTAATTATTTAAGTTGGCATGAGTGTATCCCACCTACATTATGAACTTTAACATGCAAAGATTTAGGGTAGATCCATTATCTACCAAGACCCTTTTTACTTTGTGACGAGCTATAAGGACCTCAAGGTGGAGAGGACTATTGTGGTTGGAATCAATGCAAGACATGTCATTCTGACTAAATCCTAGCTAATATGTGGTGGAGAGATGTCCTACCAATGCTTGGAATTGTGTAGGATCTATGTCATTTGGAACTTGAGTGTCCTATAAGGCTTTAGTTAAGATTTCTTGGTGCACAAGGGAAGACTTAAGCAAATCTAAAATGGATATCTGGGCTAGGGTCTTTCCTAAGTGATCAAGAATATTGTATTCAAAACTTATAGGTAGTGGTTGGGTGGACGTAGAGGCTCCAAGGACTATAATACGAGTGCAGCGGGTTGTAATAGAACATTGTGGATCCTTTCCTTTTACGTGTATCATAGACACACGTGGTTCTTCCTGTTCAATGTGCATGATAATACCTTCATAATTAAATGGTACATTTTTGTAACTAATGTTGTTTGTGTTGTTACCCTGATTGTTATTGTTACTAGACTCAAGGTTTGGGTTTGATGTGTTAGGACCTTGGTTATGGTTAGGGAAAGCATTTTGATATATTTACATTTAAGCATTGGATGAGGGTACGTGTTGGCATCCACATGTATATCACCTCGATCTATGAGATCCTAGATGTATGTTTTCAAACCTTGACACTTGTTTAATGTATGCCCTTTGATTTTGTGAAACTCACAATACTCATTTTCTTTATACTAGGATGGTTTAGGTTTGGACTCATCTAGAGGTTTGGTCATCGGATAAGTGATCGATTAATTAGCCTACAAAAGCCTATTAAACACAGTGCTCAAGGGTTCTCCTAGTTGAGTGAATTGAAGTTTGTTATTCCCTTGATTATTCTGATTGGATTGTTGAGGTGGATGTGGTGCCCCTGGAGGAACTGATATGGCATTAGGGATTGACTGCTGAGGAGGGGCATATTGGGATTTTGGGAAGCATTAGCTACTTGGACATGTTTAGTGTCAATGACACCATCATTGATAATGTTCTTATTCTTGTTCCAGTAGTAAGGTTTGTCCCTAGATGACTTTTCTTTATCAAAATTAAAAATTTTGACTATCCCTTTGGCAATGAGTGCTCTCTCAAGAATGGGACCCTTCTCCACTATCTCGGAAAAGGTCATTACACAGTGGAGTCTAAACTTATGTGCCATATCTGGATGAAATTTTTCAACAAAGAGGGTGACCATGTCTTTTTCTCCAAGCAGGGATTTCATCTGGCTGGCTAAAGCTCACAACATTTGAAAATAGCTTGCAAAATTTTCCCTCTCACATTGCTTCTCTTTTAGGAGATCCAATGTATGGATATCTTTCTCCAAATTAAAGGAGAAGTGGGAGACAAACCTTTCTGAAATCTCTACAAAACACTTGATGGATCCCTTCTTGAGACCCATAAACCAATCAAGAGCTATCCCTTGTAAACTCCTTGGAAATAATCATAGGAGGTAATTGTCATTGTGCATGAGTTCTTGACAATGGGCATAAAACTCCTGAAGATGAGCCTTGGGGTCTTTTGTTCCTTTGTATTTATCAAATTTTGGCATCTCGAAATGATTCAAGAAAGGAACTAATGAGATTGAGGGATTGAATGGGTAGGGAAAAATGTCTTGAAACTTGAAGGATTGCTTGTTAGTCCCTGCTTGCAAGTCTTTTAATGTAGCTTTGACTTCTTCCAATTCTTTATTGATAAGAGTTGGGGGAGTCGAATTGGATGGATTGGATTGCTTGTAGGGAGGATATTATTGGTATGATGAAGATGGGACATAAACGGTTTGATCATAAGCTAGTGGAGCTGTATATGGAGGTAGTTGTTGGTATTGATTGGTGTAGGTGGATTGCGGTTGCGAATTGACATAAGGTAGATAGGAGGATGATGGATTTTGATAGTAAGAGGTGGAGGCTACTTGTCGGTAGCGAGGTTGTTGTTGATAATACAAGGTGGAAAGGACACCCTACTGGTATTGTGGAGGAGCTTGGTAATATAACGATGTGGAGGTACCTTGTTGATGATACGAGGTGGATGGAGCACCTTGTTGATAAGGTAGTTGTTGTTGGGTGTAATACGGATTGGATTGGTAGTTATATGGAATGTTTGGCTATTGTGTGGTATATGGGGGTGGTTGTGAATTATACATTTGGTAGTAGGGATTTGAGTGCAATTGTGGGGGGTTAGTGTAAAGTGGTGGTTGAGATTTCAGAGGATTTTGAGGAACTAAATTAGAGTTTGGATTCGATGGGGTAGCATAGAAAACATACGTGTTTGATGGATGATAAAGATATTCTGTGAGGGGATTGTGTTATGCTTGTGTGGGAATTGAAGTATGTTGAGGTGTTTTCTATTGTTGTGGTGGTTGTTGATAAGGTGGGCGAGATGGGATGTATTGTTGTTGAGGAATCGTCATGGAGGCACTATGGGGTGGTTGTTGATGTTGGGATGTAGCCTGGATTACCTGATGAGGGGGTTGCGTAGGAATAGCAGTATGTTGTTGTAGGACTGGAACATTTTGTTGCAAAACATTTTCTTGCGGAGGTTGTTGCTGAAGCGGTTCAAAAAAAATAGTAGTGGTAGCAATATGCTGAAGTGGTGCTTGCAAGAGGACAACAATGTTTTGTGGCAGTGCTTGTGATGTGGTGGATTGTAGGGGATTAACCAGAGGTTGTTAGAGTGCAAGGATGTTGCCTTGGGGTGGTTGTTGAGATGTGAAAGGTGGAGGTGGTAAATTAGCTACAGGTGTAGATCTTTGAGGTGGCATTAATGCGAGGAAAGGATTGCCCCTGGTATTGATAGGAGGCTGACCTGGCTAATTATGAGGAAGTGGTGGTGTAGATGGTACAGGAGTCAAACCTTGTTGGGCAGGAATGGGAGATGGTGGTGGTGGAATGTTCTACAGCATACCATAAGCACGGGGGTTGTTTGGATCAGGTCGTGCTCCTGAGGCTGAGGCTGGAATACGAGGGTAGCTTGCGACTTGATACATCATGGCATTTTTGAACCCAGGTTGATACCAATTTTCTATGGGTGAATATACATATTTCTAGAACATTTTGTGAAGTCTACGAGTCTTGAGGTTCTAGAAGAGAATGGGCACCAGTATATTGTGTCATGTCAAAATCGGGTGGTGGTTTGATCCCCTTCATGAGTAAAGTGGTGAGAATATTGTCCCCACACTCATTGAGGAGGTGATCCATGTAGGGTTATAACAAATTTTGCTTGTTTGTATTTTTTTTATTGGACAAAATAATAAAACTAGTGATCGACATGAGAGATTTTATATTGAGTTTTTGTTTATTTGTTCCTGGTATGTTTAGAAAAAAAACTATGTGGTATTGATAGTGTGAATATTCTAATAAGGACTTTATTAAATATTAAACAATTTTGATGTTATTATCAATTATAAAATAGTCTTTAGAGGCATAAGTGAGGAGCACTCATGATTAGCTAAGAGAAATAGTATAATTTCTATTGTTTTTGTTTTGGGATATATTTTTATTTCAAGAAAGAGGCAGAGTTAGTTATCGGGGAAGGAAGAAGGAAAGAATTGGGAGGAATGGTGAAAACGGTTTTTAGGAAGGAGAAAAATAGCGAAGGAAGGATACTAGATGAGTAGCAAGCAAAGAGATTACAATTTCAAAAAAAGGTAAGACACTTCTCTTTCAGGTGATGTCTTCTCAGTACAGTAATTAAGTTTGATTGTTAATGGATTTGAAAAGAAATAAAGTTGTGATATTTTTAAAAAAAAACTAACTAAAGCTCTGTGTGACCCTCGAATTAGAGGAATTCACATTTTTCTCTATGTGAGCTCAAATCCTACTCTGTGTGTGCTAAACTGTCTTGCTCTATGTGAGATTATGAAGGAGTTCTAGCTCTATTTGAGCTGGGGAGAACTCAGAAGGGAAAGGAAGTTGGGCGAAGATGCAAAAGAGAAAAAATTAATAGTTCAAACAGTAATAGAAAAAATGAAATTAGCTTTCTAATTCATTTTTATCATAATGTACTGACATACTGAGTTGCAGGTAGAGGAGAGCACATAGTCGGAATCACCAAAAAAAAAAAAAGAGGTGGAAAGAAGAGCTTAGAGGTTGATGAAATTTACATTTTTTGAACATATTAGATGTTAGTGAATAATCCTATGTGTTGTCACATAAAATGGAACATTGACTGGGTTGGATTTTGCAAAAAATTAATGCAACAAAGATGGGGGTGTATCAATTTTTAGTAAGGAGAGACAAGCTTCAATGTTTCTACAGGTAAACACATTATTTATCCTTTGGTTCTTTGAATACACAAATGAAGAAACATTTATATCACTTAGTGGATACCCTAGTTTGTAATAGGAATAGGTTTGTTTGCATCTAAATGATTAAATATTCAAGTAAGCACAAGGGAAATGGGGTAATCCTGTGTCCAATGTGATAGTGGTTACGCTCCAACTAGAATGGGAGCACTATGGTCGACATGATAGCAAACTGAGGAAATCATAGACTATGCCAGTGAATCATTTGACAAAATGCATTACAATGATGTGGTCTCATACTGAAACTCATGGGAGATAGGAGAAAGGCGTGAGCCAAACAGAGTAATGATAGGGTTAATAACTTAAACAACCATGCAAGTCATTTGTTGTAGTGTCATTTTTGTTCCATATTATTACTAAGCCGACCCCTATGTAAACTCGAAATCTATCCAAATTCCCTTAAGTGTGTCACAACAAAATTAATACCATACAGCTGGTCTATCACAGTAATACTATAGATCCACGTAAGTGGAAGGTTTATTTCAACATACATGGGACCTCTCCATTCGATGAAACATGGACACAATAGCATTAATTATATTCTCTCATCTCTTTATTCTTTAACATTCAGTATTTAGGTTGTAATTTCATTTTCATAGAATCAATCTGGAGTAATATTCAACTCACTTATCAATTGTGCCCTTTTGAAATTCTAAAAGCTCAATCGGAGAAAGAAGGGAAGGAATATATTGTAACTAAAAGCAATCTATCTAAGGTGGAATCCTAATTTTTCAAAAGAAGGCTATCATTTGTAGATTAGTTTACTGGTAATCAAGACGTTGATGGAAAGATATTGAACTATATTCAGAAATAAACTAATTCTGCTTCAACGTGTTTTTGCTAGTATATCCACTATAACTATTTTACCCTTTTGTTTTTCTTTCAAAAAGAGGTCCTTTAATCTTTCCAGTTGAATATTAATAGAATATTTTATTTTGAGAGTGGAAAAAGAGTATCCAATATATATAAATATATTTGGCAAGTAAACACCTTACAGAGAGATTCTTTCACTTAGCTTTTGGTTCTTTTTCCTTTAATTTCCATTATATTGGTATGTGGAGTATTTATTATTAAATTGAAAACAATTATAAATGTCATCATTTGGGAGTAGGAATTACAATCCATCATCTGAACATTGGCAAGGTTACTAAGGTACTCATCAACTGTGACTTCATGTAGAACTACCATGTTCTCGTCACTAGGCGGTGAAGTGTTCTAGATGTTGGTATTGGACTATGATGAGGAGTCATTTTTGGGATCCTAAGGGATGTTAGGCTGGGAACCTTGACCTTGTTGTTCATCCATCTTCCTTATTTGTGATCGGATTTCAATGGGCATGAAAGTGCAAACCTACTAGGTGGACTAAGATGACACTACTCACTAGTATACAGATGAGAATGATCTAGATGACGACTTAGGAATTGGATTAGATGAGGGATTGATTAATGGGATCAGATGATGGATATGGATACATTTGGATTGGGATTGGTTTGATCGAGAGGATAGAGGATTGATTGGATTAGATGATAGATTTAGATGGGATTATGAAACTGATTCTAAACTAAGTTCAGAGATTTAATTAGTTGACATTTGGTGTTGATTGATTAGGTGCGACTACAAAGAGGATGATTACGGCACCGAATCTACCTCAAGATGGAAGTAGATTGATTGGGTCGAGGATGATAACTGACTTAGGATGGATAAAAATCCTAACCAAGAATGGATGATAATGATTGGGATCATACTCCTAAGCCAACTTGGATGGAACCTCAGAAAAGAAGTCTAGGGGATTAGGATTGATGAATCGATGATGGATATGCAGCCTAAGGATGTCCTAAGATGTACCGAGGTGATTTGGTTGATGAAACGATGTATTTTGGAAAATGCAGATGGATTAAAGTGAAGATTATGGGCGAACGAAAGGTGATAAAAATGTTTTGATCATGGAAAACGACTAGGAAAATGACAAGGTTTTAGTGGCCCAAAGGATTCACATTCTAGAATTTCTATGAGAAATGGATACGCCTCTATGTATGAAAAAATCACCTCTTTGGATCACAACTTCGCCTATCTTTACTAAGAAAATTTTCCCCTGTGTCAAGCAACTTCACCCATTTAGGGGGGAAAATTCACCCAAATCAGAGATGTCTTCAAAAACAAGCAAATTTGATATGAAAATTCACTTATCAACTAAGCAAATTCACCCAAACTCTGACTAGGGAAAAAAAATAGGTGATTTTGATAATCAGGTTCGCCTAAACAACTTGCAATTTTGCCTAAACAGTAGTCAAATTCGCCTAAACAATACTCAAATTCATTTAAATAGGGATCAAATTCACCCAAATAGAGAGCAGGTTCACCCGAATAAAGATCAAACTCGCCCAAACAGAGAGCAGACTCACCCAAACTGTGAGCAGGTTTTCCCAAACAGTGATCAAACTTGCCCAAACAGATAGCAGACTCACCCAAACTATGAGAAAATTTGCCCAAACAGATATCAGACTCACCCAACTAGAGAGTAGACTTGCCCAAATTGTGAGAAGATTCACCTAAACTCAGAAGAACGATAGGGAAACGGATGGATTTGACTTGCAGGATCACCTAACGGGATGGAAACTTCGCCTATTTCCTGAACAGGGATAGATTCACCTAAAAATAGGATTTCCTAACGGACAAACAGCCCAGCCTAATAGGGAAATGGTCAAATGGCATCGATGAATAGAAAAGCGGAGTCAACAAATGGGAAAATGGACTCGATGAATGGAAAATGGACTCAAACAATGGACAAACAGACTTGACCAAACAATGAAACAGACTTGTCTAATGTGTAAAGGGACAACCGAAGACTTGAACAGAAGATGGGATTGGCTATTCAGAGAACAAATTAACCCAAGGATGTTGCAAATTCGCTTGTTCCCAGGGAATGGGCGAATTTGATGACTTAGAGGGCTGACAAGGAACTAAAATAACAAGAAAATTTTCCTAAAGTTAAAACAAATTTTCCTCTTCTAGAGAACGGGAAAATTTGATGACTAATGGACTGACATAATGACTCAGATAGTAAGCAAAAATTTCCCTTTAGGGATCAAACTCACCCAAAACAGTAGCAAATTTTCCCAAACACGAAGAAAATTCACCTATTCTTTGGAGAACGAGAAAACAAGAACTGAAAGACTCACCTAACGGATGAATGGACTCGCTTGTTACAAGAAACAGGCAAAAATGGGGTCACCTAAGAAAGTGTCCCACAAGAAAATTCACCTTTGTTAAAGGAAAATTCACCCAAATGAGGAGACCTAGACTAGACTTAGATGCAGATTCACCCTTTTACAAGGTGAAATCACTTGTCTTCAATGAAAATTCACCTCTTTTAGGGGAAAATTCACCTCTAAAGGTAGGGATGATTATGGCAAAGGAAAAGAAGCACTACAAACAATAGACAAAAGGCAAGGCAGACTCAACTGAAAGGAAATGCACGAGTATCACACAAAGAATACACTCCAAATAGAACAATCCTAAAATTAGTGATATGGGTTTGCAAACTCGATGTAGGCCCACTACCTTGAGCGGACAACCCAAGGTTAATACTCTGTGATATCGGGGTCGTTCTTTGGATCACCCTTTCTCATGAAGGAAGATAGCTAGCGTTCCAATGGCACAAGGTCGTCAACAGACACCACGGGCTCACCTTCACACTCTCACTTAGAGACTATCATAGTCCACCACGAGGATTCCTATCTCAACCCAAGGGAGTATGTGGTGAGTAACTTTGGGGTACGGTGCATATCCCCTACACTACACCAAGTTGCAGCTAAAACACGGGTCTCTATCTAGGTAAAATAAGGTGATCTAGGGAGTCCTTTATATATGCATGATATGTGAGGTACAACCATCAACACTAGCCCATCACAAGCGTGAGTCAAGAGCCCTAGTGAGGTATTGGAAACTCAAACTAACTCTTCACATCTTATCTAGGTATCACCCTAGCTTCGATGCTCCACCAGACACGACATGGTTGGATTGGGGTACAACTTTGGCTCTCCCCCCTTTATATACCCCACCGGTAAATGTGGTTGGGATCATCCCTTGGGGTGATGAAATCCTCAAGCAGGTCCCACTAAGAGAATAAGATACTAGACATTTTCGGTTGGTCCCTAGGCTCGCATGTAATGTAAGGGGAGAGTTTAGACATACTAGCACATCCTAAGGATACACAAATGGACTAGAGTGAACTGTGATTTCTCATCACCCAGGATCACCAAATGGTGCAAGGGGATTGGATACATCAACAGCCCACTCACAAACACAGCAAGCAAGTAAATTGACCCTCTATTTACAGCTGTGTGTGCCTAGATTAGTGTAGAAAAAAAAACAAACAAACTAAAATAAAATAGTTGGGACCAATCATTCTACAAGAAAATTTTGTACAGCATGTTTTCTACCCTAAAATAATGCAAAACAAACAAAATGCAAAGGAGAAAGAACACAAAAAACACCTCAAGATTGGCCTAGTTGAACTTGAACAAAGAAAGGATGAAAACAAGTTGTTTACCTTTCCCAAGTCGATTGGTTGGTTGGCCTTGTTGATAGCTTGATATGTGTGCTCCATTGGATGGAAAATCACATGAAACTAGATGCAAAATGATGTAGATGCAATGGGGGATCAAATGGTGAAGGTGGGTATTTGGATAAGTGCACAAAATGAATGCAAAGTGAACTTGAAATTTGTAGCAATGGAGGATGCAAAAGTTGAGTGCTTGAAGGTTTAATGGCTTGAATGCTTGAATGTGAATGAATGAAAATGAGGTCAAAATCCTCTATTTTAGGGGAAAGGCCTCTAAATAAATGGAGGGATAGGATTTAGCCATGATGGACAAGATGAAGGGTTATGGTGAGTTGAGGACTCACAAGCCCTCACATCTTGCCATGTGGCAATGAGGTGTAAAGGGGGAAGGTGATGTGGAGGTACTTGAAAGTACCTTGGGATTGGGACAAGATCTCCTCATAGGAATTCCTTGTCTCCATGTGGGGGGATGTGACACATGAGGAATTTAAAATTCCTCAATAATCCTCATAGAGAAGAGAGAAACCTTGGAGGAATAAATGTGAATTTTTAATTCACATGATTCGAAGGTACTTGGAAGTACCTTGGGATTGGGACAAGGTCTCCTCATAAAGGAGGTCCTTGTCCCCATGTGGGAGATGTGACACGTGAGGAATTTAAAATTCCTCAATAACCCACATGGGGAAGAGGAAATCCTTGGAGGAATAAATGTGAATTTTTAATTCACATGGGGAAGAGGTTGCCTTGGCTAAATGGGGAAAGAATTTATGATGGTTGGCTTGGAGGTATGCCATAAATGGCATGGGGATTAGGTTGACCTAATCATATGATTAAGGTTGTGCAAATAGGTGATTAAGGGGGCTAATGAGGGATTAGAAGCAAGTTTCAAGATATGGAGGATGTGATTGTTGGCAACACAAGGGCAGACAGCTGAGAGGGGGGGTGAATCAATTGTCATAGAAATTATACATATTAAACTTATTCTCATATCTGATAAATAAACATGAAAGCATAAACCATCACCACATCAGAAACACACATAACACCAAGATTTTTTTTGTGGAAAACCTGTTAGGGGAAAAACCATAGTGGAGGTTAATCCAAAAGATTATACTCTATTAAAAGTATAAAAGAATTGTAAATAGGAATGCACATGCATTCAGGCACACTTCCTAGAGCTCAATGCTCAAATACAAAAGGCTTACTACCCAAAGGAAGACTTGTTGTCTTACAAAAACATTCAGATTACATCTAGAAGATTTTGAACTAAGAAAATAGCATCTGCTAATGCCTAATTATAGTTTCGGTTAAGCACATAAACATCTGCTCATTCTTCTTCACACTTTACTTCTACCTTTGAAAGATCAAAACATTATTCACACATAGCACTCACACACTTCATACACCACTACCTTCAAATGGTATAAGCAATCGCTCATATATATTTGCAACTAGAGATTAGAACAACTACATGTCAGCCCAACAAAATATAAAATGAGTACAAACTATCAGCCCAAATCAATAAACAATTATTAATGCACACCAAAAAATGTGTGCCAAAGCATAGTAAGGATCCAAAACAACATCCTCAAACATGAAACACCTTAAACAATTATGCCTTGAAGATCCACAACACGCTACAATCACCCTGTCAGCCATTATCATCAAAAACATTAACACACAAAAGAAAATCACCAATCGCAAGCACAACAATCAATGTGGATCAACAACATAGATAGAGCATGATCTAGAAACATCCACAAGCATCATGAATCACCACAGAAGCATCTACAACAACTCAAATTACTAGAATCACTTTATCTTCTTTCAGGAACACCAACTGAAGCAATAGAACAACTGTCAAAACACAAATACTCATAACTCAATCAAATCTTCATGCAAACCTCTAAAACTTCATGTGGGTAAACTAGATGTACTTGAAAATAGACCCTTTAATCCACAACCTCTTATCATCAATATACTAAGCTAGCCAATAGCATGGTAGCTATACTGAAATTCAGTGCATCACCGACAACCTGCAACTTATTTTATTACAATTTTCTCAATATCCTGGACCTATAAAGCCTTAAAGACATTAATTCCAATAGTGTTGATATCAATGAACACAACATATCAACAATATCCAACAGTCTCAACCTTTGGCATTGATGGCAACACATGATGTGAAAAACACCATCAACGTAACTTTCTCTTAGCTCTTTCTCCCCCTTAGATTTTGACTCTTTTCTCCTTAACTCTTTCATAATTTTTCACATGACTCTTCTCCCCCTTTGACATCAATGGCAAAGATACACATTATCTTTCTCCACACAAGCTCTGAACCACATTTTTGAACATTTGACTACTCCCCCTGAGTAACAGCCACCACAACATCAATTTGGATCATAAGATATGACTATGAAATGCACAGACTGATGCAAGTCAATGCATCTTAATTCTGATTAGGAGGGGTAATTACCCCTAGCTTCCCTCTGAGATACTCAAAATTATCCTTAGGAAAGGGCTTGGTACAGATATCTGTAATATGTTCCTTAGTGGGCACATACTCCAATCTAAATTCCTTTTCACTCACCTTCTCTCTCAAAAAGTGAAACTTGATAGATATATGCTTGGTTTTTTAATGCAGCACCAGATTCTTAGAAATTTTAATTGCGCTTGAATTATCATAGAATACAGTAATAGGTTCATCATACACAACTCTGATACCTTTCAACATCTACTTCATCCACAAAACTTGAGTACAATTGTTAGCAAAAGCAATGTATTCTGCCTCTACAGTAGATAAAGAAATGGCATTTTGCTTCTTACTTAACCATGAAATCAGCTTCTTTCCCAAGAAAAATGAACCACCACTAGTACTCTTTCTGTCATTCACATCTCCTTCCCAATCAGCATCAGTAAAATCACTCAAAGTAAGGTCATCTTCTTTAGGATACCATAGGCCAAAATCAACTGTCCCCTTCAAGTACCTGAAAATCCTCTTCACAACTATCACATGAGATTCCTTAGGATCAGCTTGAAATCTTGCAACAATGCATATGGCATTCATGATATCAGGTCTAGTTTGATTCAAATAGATCAATCCACCAATCATGGATCTATATCTAGTCTAATTTTTTTTAGGAGAATCATCATCTTGTGTTAACTTACATCCGGTCACCATAGGTGTACCAACCGGCTTCAAATCTTCCATACCAAACTTCTTCAGCAGTTCTTTTGTATACTTGGACTGAGATATAAAGATCCCTCTATCTATATGAGTAATTTTAAATCCAAAAAATAATTTCATTTCTCCAAACATAGACATCTCAAACTCATTATGCATCTCATCAGCAAACTTCATGCACAAACTATCATCTCCTCCGAAAATGATATCATCAACAAATACTTCAACAATCAAATCTTTATCATGATCAATCTTGAAATACAAATTATTATCAGCGGTACCTTTATTAAATACAAGCTTCAACAAATACTTGTCCAATCTGGCATACCATGCTCTTAGGGATTTCTTGAGTCCATACAATGCTTTCTTCAACCAAAAAACCATATCTCCCTAATCAGTCAATTGAAATCCATCAAGTTTCTCAATATACACTTCTTCTTCTAGGTTGCCATTTAGAAATGTTGACTTGACATCCATCTGATAAACCTTGAATTTTTCTTAAGCATCATAAGCAATAAATAGTCTCACAGCTTCAATCCTAGCAACAAGAGCAAAATTTTCTTCAAATTCAATTCCTTCCATCTGAGAATATCCTTTACACACCAGTCTTGCTTTGTTTCTAACAACTTCACCTTGTTGATTCAGTTTGTTCTGAAAGACCCATTTAGTTTGAATTACATTTTTGTCCTTAGGTCTAGGAACAAGAATACATGTATCATTCTTCTCAATTTGTAGTAGTTCTTCTTTCATTGCTTCCACCCAATGTTCATCTTTGCATGCTTCATTAACACTATTAGGCTTAGTCTTTAAGATCAAATAGTATTATTTTGCAATTCTTCTCCTAGTTTGAACACCTTTTTTTCTTATCACCAATAATTTGATCTTCTGAATGATTTAGTCCTACATACCTTGGATTCTTAGGGTGTTCTTGAACATCAGGCTCTTGTTATCTTACTTTTACACTTTCACTAGTTCTTTCCTCTTGATTTTCTCGATTCGTCGAAATGATCTTAACTTGATTTGAAGTTTGAACTTTCTTTCCTTTATCTAAACTGTCATTTTGATTGTGTGAATCATATCCACAGGTTTTGGATGGTCTAACTGTGTATTCATCAACTTTGACATTAGCATTGGGTGATCCCACAATAGTGGTTTACAATTTTTGGCCAAACTAGACACTGAAATAATTTTTTTTAACTAAATCTTCAGTTTCGGGCACCTATAGCGGCTAAACCGTGAGGAATTTGAAGATGATGCAAACTATAGTTTCGTGAAATTTTGTCTATAGATTCTAAATATATTTTTTTCAAAATTTTTGGAATCAAATTGTACTTCTTTTTCCATCTCCCTCAAAAACTAGTTTTTTTCAAAAAACAACATTTTTTAAAAAGTGACTCTCACCGTATAACACAACCTTTTTTCCATGAAGGATACAATTCTAATTCTTTCAAATTTAGATTTGTAACTTTGATATCTAGTGCTTCCACTTGGTTAGATAGTTTTTTATTGAATATTTTTTCTTTAATCAAGTTTTGAATTCAAACCAATTATAATTCAAACATAGTGTGACCATATAACACGTAACTTTTTTTGTGTGTATTGAAATTCAATTTTTTTTTCTTTGTTGGATCAAGGACTTCAATATCTAGTGCACTAATATTTTATTTTTATTTTTTTAATAATATGCTATTTTTCCACATGTGCAGAACAGAGAGCTTGATTTTTAGTGAAAAACCTACATTCACGAGAAACAAAAAATAAATATAATAATAAAATTAAATTTATTTAAAATTATAATTTTTGGGAAGCTTATAATAAGGACTACATACTTGAAAAAAAATTAATTTTAAATGAATTCATTTGATCTGCCAAAAGGTAAATCAAAAGTGGTTTTTTATCAGCATTTTGATAGGTGTAAAGGAGACTTTGTTATAGGTATGGTTTAAAACTAGCGGGGTTCTATCCAAGGGGGTTTGATTTAAGGTAGTTTTATCAAACCCTTTTCAATTGGTATTCTTTAAATGGAACCTTTTAAGGCTTAAATCATTATATTTTCTAAAAATGTGTGATTTCAGCAAAAATCAGTTCCTCCCAGAAATTGAAAACCAGTTTTGTGGGATCACCCCACTCTCAATTACTTTCCTCAATCTCTTATTTTAGCACTGATAGGCTTTAATTTTAGAAGAATAACCAAGAAATATTCCTTTATCACTTCTAGCATCAAAATTTCCTATATCTTCATCTCTTTTGATATAGCATTTACTTCCAAAGATTTTGAAGTATCTAACAATAGGCTTATGACCATACCATAGCTCATAAGGAGTCTTACCAGTATCACCTTTGATTTGTAACTGGTTGAGAGTGTAAACGGAAATACTCACAGCTTCTCTCCAATAGATATGTGGAACATTTCCTTCCAACATCATAGTCCTAGAAGCTTCTTAAATTGTGTTGTTCTTCATTTCCACAACTCGATTTTGTTGAGGGGTCCATGGGGAAAATAATTTTCTCTTTATCCCATGCTCTTCACAAAAAGAATTAAACTCACTAGAAGTGAATTCACCACCTCTATCTGATCTTAGACATTTAATCTTTAGACCTGTCTCTGTCTCAACCATAGCCTTAAAAATCTTGAATTTCTCTAGAGCTTCAAATTTTTCCCTTAAGAAAGTAACCCACATCATTTTAGAATAATCATCAATAAGTAACATGAAATACATGTATCCTTGTAAAATTTTGACTCTATAAGGACCACACAAGTCAATATGCACAAGCTCCAACACTTCATTTGAACAATGTTGTTTTCCTTGAAATAAAACTTTAGTTTGCTTCCCTAAATAACACTCCTTACATATAGCATTAGTAGGTTTTATCAACTTAGGAAGATCTCTCACTGCCTAAGTAGAACTTATCTTGATAATATTATCAAAGTTTACATGACAAATTCTCCTATGCCACAACTAGCTTTCATCAACTTGAGCAATTAGACAACTTTTAATAGCCGCATTCAGGTGAAAGATATTACCTTTTTTTTTGTACCAGATGTAATCACATTTCTTGAACTCCCCAATATTCTACACTTTCCATCCTTGAATTGAAGATTGTATCCCTTGCCAACCATCTATCTAACACTTAAGAGATTATGCTTCAAACCTTCCACATATAGAACATCATCATTATTATGCTTACCATCAAGAGAAATGGATCCTCTGCAATGGATTACACCAGCTTTGTCATCACCAATTATTACAACACCACCATCATACTTTCCCAAGGTCATAAATTTACTTTTATCACTTGTCATGTGATGAGAGTATCCACTATCAATCACCCATTCATCTTTTTCTTCAACCCTGGCAGCTAGAGCTTTCGCCACATTTGTGCAACTAGTAGATTCATTAGGTACTGGGTCATTTTCCTTGATATCAATAAATACCCATTCATCCTCACTTAAATTCACTTTATCAGAATCGTCATTTGTCACACCTTCATCAACAGAAAAATAACACTTTCTTTGGAATCTAGGCTTGTTAAGTCTTGGCTTAGGAACTCTTTCAGGACACCTTGAGGAAAAATGACCTATATTATTCTAAGAAAAACATTTAATAAGAATTTTCCCTTTATACTTACCTTCTCCTATAGCTTCTCTCTTGACAATAAGTGCTTCAAGCTCGTCCAGTTTTCTCTCTTATTCTTCAATCTCTCTCATTTCCTTATCATACCTAGAAATTTTTCTTGAAGAACTTTCTCCCAGATCATATCTCTGCTTATCTTTTCTAGAGATAGTAGCTTTGAATGCAAATTTTGTCTTAGGAAGAGAATCACCAAACTCACTTAACTCAAAAGTAGTAATCTTACCAATCAACATGTCTTTGGTTACATTTGTCATAGTTTGAATCTCCTCAATAGCAATAGCTTTGGCTTTGTATGTAGCAGGCAAGGATATGAGCACTTTAGTAACAATATTTGATTCTTCCAATGTTCCACCAACGCATCTAATACTACACACAAGTTCATTCACTCTCTGCATAAAAGAAGTGATGTTCACATCTTCACCCATTCTCAGCATTTCATATTTCCCTTTCATACTTTTTAGCTTAGCAATCTTCATGGGTATCACCTTCATACAAAGTTTCCAACTTTTTCCAGATCTCATAAGTAGTCTTCAACTCCATTACATTTGTCATCTCATAATCAATCAGAGCACTCAACAATGCTTCCTTAGCCCTGATATTGTACTCGGCTTCCTTAATCTCACCTGCGGTAGAAGGACCATTATGTGGGATGATATACCTATTCTTTGTAATTGTCCAGTAAGGTTCACCAATGCATCTCATATGAAACTCCATTCGATTCTTCCACAAATAATAATTAGTTCCATCAAATCTCGGACTATCCTTCTTATATGTCACCATCCTGGATTACCTCAAGCTATTAAACTTCTTTCGAGGAACCTGCTCTGATACCAATTGTTGGCAACATAAGAGTAGACAAATGAGAGGGGGGTGAATCAGTTGTCACATAAATTATACTTATTAAACTTATTCTCAGATTTGTTAAAGAAACATGAAAGCATAAACCATCACCACATCATAAACACACATAACACCAAGATTTTTTTTATGTGGAAACCCTATTAGAGGAAAAACCATGGTGGAGGTTAATCCACAAGATTATACTCTATTAAAAGTATAAAAGAATTGTAAATGGGAATGCACATACATTCAAGCACACTGCCTAAAGCTCACTGCTCAAATACAAAAGGCTTACTACCCAAAGGAAGACTCACTGTCTTACAGAAACATTCAGATTACATCCGGAAGATTTTGAATTGATAAAATAGCATATGCTAATGCCTTATTACAATTCCGGTTAAGCACATAAACATTTGTTCATTCCTCTTCACACTTTACTTTTGCCTTCAAAAGGTTAGAACATTATTCGCACACTTTGCACACCACTACCTTCAAATGATATAAGCAATCACTCATAGATATTTCCAACTAGAGATTAGAACTACATGTTGGCCCAAGAAAAAATAAAATAAGTACAAATTGTCGGCCCAAATCAATAAACAATTATTAATGCACACCAAAAAATGTCGGCCAAAACATAGTAAGGACCCAAAATAACATCCTTAAACACAAAACACCTTAAACAATTATGCCTCGAAGATCCACAACACGCTACAATCACCCTGTCGGCCATGATCATGAAAAACATGAACACAAAGAAGAAAATCACCAATCACGAGCACAACGATCAATCCGGCTCAACAACATAGATAGAGCACATTATAGAAACATCCACAAGCATCATGAATCACTACAGAAGCATCTGCAACAGAACAACTGTCAGAACATAGATACTCATAACTCAATTAAATCTTCATGCAAACCTCTAAAACTTCATGTGGATAAACTAGATGTACTTGACAACAAACCCTTTAATCCACAACCTCTTATCATCAATATACTGAGCTAGCCAATAGCATGGTGGCTATACTAAACTTCACTGCATCACTGACAACCTACAACTTATTTTATTACAATTTTCTTAATATCCTTGACATATACAGCCTTAAAGACATTAATTCCAATAGTGTTGACATCAATGACAACTACATATCAGCAATATCCAACAGTGACATTAATCCTAATTAAAGGTGTGCACATCCTAATCATGGATTAATTAAACTAATCCATATTAAAGGGGGATTATGGAGGATGGGACAAGGAGAGAGAAAAAGAGGAATTTAAAATTGACTTAAATTCAAAAATCCAAATGACTAAATTAAATAAATTGATGTATTTATTTAATTTAGAGAAGGGGTAAAAGGTAAAGTATTTAATTATTAAATTAAATACCTTATGAACCTTAGGAAAAGGGGGAATATTAATTAAATAAATCGTTTAATTAATATCGATGGGGGAGTTGAAATAGATGAATAAAGGGGATGAATTTAACCATACAAGATTGGTCAAATTCATATATCTACACTAGGATATATCACCCAAGGATGTCCTTAAACAACACTTCAAATCCGAACAAGCATAGGATCAACACAGAAGAAATGTGGAGCACATACCGGAGCACATTTGGAATACACACAATTTTTTCTTCACTATTTATTAATTTTCTCAAAAGCACTTGTAACTCATCATATTAGCACACCTGCAACACCATAAAGATAGTTATGTGTACTCAAAACATCTCTACAATTTCTCAACTATACATGCACCACCTGTAATCACTTGTTTCCTTTCTCTGCAATAATCTATACTATGTTGACATTAATGATAACATTAATGAAAACACCACCATACTCATACATACTTGCAATAGGAGATGCATCAACAAGAGAGTCATCAAACTTGATTCAGCACATTTCTTAATCCAGGTGGGTTGCTTGTCCTTTGCAAGTTCAAACTCCAACTTCTACTTAGGATGCTTCTTTGTGTAGCTTTTGGTCTTCTTCATGGTGTCAAATATGTTAGAATCCTTCTTCTCATGTTCTCTTTGATATTTTATATTTACACTGGTAAAAGAGACTTTAGAGTCACCACCCAAAATGTTGGGAAATAGAAATTTATTGTACTTTGACTTGGCACTTGTAATCTCAAAAAATATTTTGAACATAACCTGACACAAGGTGAAAGGATGGACCAAAACTTGACGCATAAGACTGGACGTGACTTATGTGATAAAAATTTGAACCAATTATTCTTCAAATAGAGAAGAATAATATAAAACTTGACTCTGACTGTACCAGAATTGAACTAGAGACTTTGGACTTATCATGTCCCCAACAAAGTTGGAAACCAAGCTGATCTTTAGAATTACCTATGGATTTTTCCATTTCTAATATTTAGTAATCTAAAGGGATTGGCCAACGAACGAGTGAAAGTTGTAAAGCTTCCCTCCTGCACTTCGGGCTCTAGGAAACCCGGGAGGGTAATCCCACAATGTATATTCAAGAACTTATGCAACTAATATTTAAATACATTGTAAACAACAAATAATTCTCATATGACCACTCAACAATGTAGTGTACCAAAAGAGTTGGCAGTTCTTTTAATAATACCCTACACTTGGAGCATGAGAACAATGAAATTCATCATAGAATAACTACAATGGTTACTCATTTGAAAAGTTTGTAAATAAAGAGTAATTTGTTGATGAGCTAACCTAGTAACTATGTTATGAATATTTTACTCACACTAGTGCCTTATCCTAAACACGGATTCAATCTTAACCTATGCAACCTAATAACAATTTTACATATAGCATCATATAAGCTTGCAAAATACTGCATTATAGCACCTCCACATTATACTCTAGACCATTACTTCTTATGAATATCCTCGCACTTAATTCATATGAATCAACAATTTCATTCAAGTGTTTACACTAATTCCTTGAATTAATAAGCAAGAACAAAACCATACATCTACTGGAACTCAATAGATATGAACAAAAAAATCCTTGATTATATTATTCATGACTCATAGAACAAGTACAAAGGAGAGAAAATAGCCATGAGATTGGCACCATTTTGGATTGTATTTTTTATCTTTGTTATCAAAATTACATATGTAATAACAAATTCAAAACTTAAGACAAAACTCAAAACATGCTTAGTATTCTTCTTACAATTCTCTATGTCAATTGTAATACAATGAACTCCATACTTCTGGTCTTGAATTCCTTCTTATAGAAATGAAGGGGCAAAACAAGCTTCAGGCCAGAGAACACACATGTCACTATTTTAATAGACCGTTGTAACATATATTCCCTTTGCAGTCACATGTGAGTTCTTAGATGGTGGGAAACATATATGAGACAAAATTAATCCTCATTCGTTGTTGGAGATCCAATCCCACCTTCAAAAAGCATCATTTGTTCATTACAACATCTCCCAAATATGTTCCTCATGATCAAAAAGTGTTTTCCATGCACATACCTAGTCAGCAAAATTTAAAAAGCATGAAAAGTAATAAAAGATACAAAACTGATTCATCCACATAAGCATTTATACCACCAATTTTCATATTGAGAGAACAATATATTTTACAATACTTTAACAAAGCATAATTTGCACTATTTTCAAATTCAAGCTATGCATTGTTTCTCTCCTATCTGTTATTCACCATGTCCATTACCACCCCTATACAAGCTTATTCAGTAAACCTTTCCAACCAGGTGTTGTACTCATCTTCAATGGGCCACTTTGTATCTAATAAAATTTGCACTTTTGCACTATATTGAGTGTACCTAGCATCAATTAATGCTTTGGATTCCCTAAAAAATACATCCATTCCCATTTCAACTCTAGCCATGTTGTCAATATGGAGATTCAACATGGAATTTGAGATTATCAGAATTTTGTAGGTAGTTGTGAACCAAAAACCGCCTCTACCTATCCTGAAAAGTTTGAATCTTCAAATCAAAACACCTACTAGCATTTCAAAAGAAAAAATAAAAGTTTCCTTCAAATAAATTCTACCTCCCAACCTACCCAACAATTCGATACCCATGTAGCTACTATAAAGAAGAGTAATATTTATATCTTTGGAGATCTAGAAATACAATTTACTCCCTTACCCGACACACTTCAAAATATCATGACTCAGCTAATAAACAAAAACATGCTTACCTTACCTCTCGTTCGACCTCTCGACCCTAGCAAGTGATTACCTCTAAGCTTTAGACATAATGTCTATTGTGCTTATCAACAACAAAAAGGACATGATACAGAATAGTGCAACCTTCTTAAACATCTTGTGCAAGACCTCATTGATTCTAATCATATTGAAATTGGAGGTGTAAATGACAAAGGCAATAAATCTACAGCTCCTAACCAAAACTTGCAAATCTTTACCAATCTCATGTCTGACCACAATATTTCATTTGTTAAGGATAGTGAAACTAAGCCCAATTTGATGAGTGTCGACACAGATGATGATAACATGAACAATAATGAACAAAATCCTATGGATGATGATGAAAAATTCCCTATGGATAATAATGACCAAAGTCCTATTAGTACAATGATAGGATTGATTGAAATTGAGCCTCATAAACAAAAAACCATAATGCCCATTGGCATTACTTTCTCTTTAAAAGAAACAATAAAAAATGCACCTAATGGTCCTCTTTGCATAGCTGACAGAATCAATGATAGGCCCACTCCTGGGATTTTAATTGATCTCGTTTGTGGAAAGAAAGTGATCACAAAGGAACTCTTATATGTGCATGAACTTACTAAAAATAGATATGATAAACTAAAAGCATGGATTAAAATGTATGATGGTTTTGCTTGTGCTACGATGGGCTCGATCACACTCCCTTTACAAGTAGGACCGAAGAAATTAAATGTATCATTCTCTATCATCTCTAATTTAGATCAAGTTCGTGTGAAGTTAGGCTCCAAATGGCTTCACTCCATGAATGTGGTCCCATCTATTGTCCATAAGTGTTTAAAGTTTCTAGTCAGAAATGAAATATTCACTGTGAACCATAGTGGCTTTAGACCTTCATCTTCCCATGGAAATTTTTCCTTAGATTGGTTTTGGCTCAAGCCCATGGAACCTATAAGACCCCACAAATACTTCCTTATCCTATCCTACCAAAAGCTCAAAGAAAAATGCATAGCCAAGTTATCCCTCAAAAATTTTCCTCCACCTATGATCGAACCTCTACCCCTTGAAGAAAACAATATTGAGCTCAAATCCCTCCCAACTAACTGTTGATTGTTGTTTTTGCACAACAACAACAACACAGACAAGATGCAATATCCTATCTCTCTTAAAAGGTAAATCTCTATTACAAGCCTCAAGAGATAACCCCAAGGTATTCATGTCAGGTCTTGACAATGCATAAACAACTCAGTGATAAATGTGAAATTGTTGGTAATCACAATGGGACCTTACTACAAGCAAGCTATTGAATCGATTTTGCTAGATTTAATGAACTAATGACACTTCAATCCTAGATTTAATCCAATGATCAAAGAAATGGAAAAAGAGTGAGAGTTTCAAAGATATTTCTAAATCTAAATTACTCCTAAGATTAACAATGAGAGCAACCAATACCCAAAACGGACCAATCCTTCAAAACTGATTTTTACTTGACCCAGATAAATCTGCTACCTTACAGAAAACAATGCAATCTTCTAAGGTTCTTAAGATTTTCAAACCATAAACATGCATTCAAATAACCCTATTGTAGTTGAAATGAACAACATTCATGATTGAACTAAGCACAAGGAATATCAAGTCCAGGCTAACTTTGCAAAGCAACTAACAGTCAGTTGGTTGCGAAAAGTATGGACTAAAGGATTGCTGCAACATCTGAGTATCAAACTACCAACATTATTAAATCAAATTTAAGCTAAATACTAATATCCTCAAAGCAATTTTCAAGATAGAATACAAGAACCATGCAAGACAAGAGAATACTAGTATGGCACCAAATCACAATGACATTACTTATATTTGAATTATCCACTGTAGCAACAATTTTGGTTTTCTGTTACAATATTTCCTTGAGAGAAACTATTCGCTAACTTACTCTACCTATAACTGGCTATCTTCTAGCTATTTTCCCTCTAGCTTCTGACTAAAAACTATCTAACCCTTTACAAAGAGGCCAAATGCCCAATATATAGAAACTCTAGAAAAATCCGCCAGCCAAGCAAGGGTTTCACAGCAATAACTCGACGCAACCACCCGACCAAGAAAGTCGACGAAATGGGTCAAATAGGCAATAAATGCACGTCCCATCGAGGTCGGGCCTAGATCCGTGATGCAGTCGGTCAGCGCGTGGGAAAATAATGGGGAAGCACAAAACGCATCGCCGCCCATCATCAGCTCCCTTCCCCGTCATCCTTGCACCGATCTGACTCTTCGTGTAACCCCAAGAACACCGCATACAAGTCGGCTATAGGTGGTATGGAAGAACCCTAAGTTGCCCCTCTATGGACGCAATCTTCTCCCTTGAGTGTTTGAATGACCTATCCTGGTCTGCTTTGTGTTTCACATGCTTATCAATAACTACGAGGTAGGTGGCTGCATCATCTAGTTGGTGCTCAGAGACAGACCCATCATCAAGTGGTGCATAGACATCACGCCACCACTCTTTCAACTGCTCAAAATTCAAATACCTGGGCACAATTTTCCTTCGCCCCGTCATAATTTCAAAAAAGAGCAATGGAGCCATCATAGATGCCAGCTAGGGTGTCATCCATGTGTCTTCTTTATTTATAAATCTTCTTCAACATCACCTGCCTAATCCACCCTGACTTTATTCTCAGGGATCCTACTCTTAATGTCCAGCTTAATCTTCTCCGCATCAGACAATGAGGAACCAGCTGCTGCCTTGCTTGATTTGGCCTGCATTCAACATGAAAACACAGTAAGAATCCCAGGAAAGCAAGGTCAATCCATAAAAAACACTATTAGAATGCATCTAAGATAAACATGGTGTTGTTAAAATCCCTATAAAATGTCTACAACAAATTTTGGGTTTCAAGGCCACCCACGGAATCTGGGCCAAAGAGGAATTTCAGAAAATTCCAGTCTGCTCGGATTCCAATGGAGTAACCAAGAAACACCTACTTAATCCTTAGATTCGATCATTTTTCATTAGTAGACCACGAGAGAGATCCAAATATAGCATGAATAAACCAGCAAATGCAACACAAATTACAAATGAATCCAACTGCTTCATGTTCCTTTGTTTTTTTACCAAATTTCAGAAAAATCCGTGAGGGACGGACTTCCACGAAGAACAAGCTAGAAGGATTTTCGGGAAAACAGGGGAACACCAGATTTCAGAGAAATCCGGCCTTGACAGACATCCGCGGGCAAGGCAAAGTTCCGAACCAAAGGAGAATCCAGAGTGAGGGCTTCGGCACAAGTTTAGAGTCTCGCAGAGAAGTCTCAGCAAATGACGGATGTCACGCCGAAAGGTCATCAAAAAAGCGGGTCTCTCCAAGACAGGGTAGCTTCAGTGTGAGGTCTCAACAAAAGGGAACATAGCATTCCAATCGGAATGAGCCAGGGGGAGTCGGGGTAAGGTCCCAACGAGGGTAGGATGCTATGCCGACTAAGGCCAAGCTTGGATTCAGTAGAGGTCCCAATGAAAAGGTATGGGCTTGCTAGGAAAAGAGGGTTTCGCCATAACGTCCTGGCAAACTGTGAAAGTCACAGTGAAGGGAAGGCACTGACAGGGGCTCAGAATCTCGCGATGACGTCTCAGCGAACGATGGATATCTCCCCGACAGACAAAGTTCAGCGAAGGCTGTGGTACTCAGTAAAAGGTCTCGCCAAAGGCGAAAATTACAGCGACAGAATGGGAATCGGCAAGGCCTTTGGGAGTCACTATGACATCTCAACGACTTAGTTTATCTTGCCGACAGGGAGACTTCGGAAAAATGATAGTGCTCAGTGGGAAGTCTCGCCGAAAGACGACAGTCATAGCGAAGCAAATAAATATCTGTGAAGTTCAAACAGATATCACCATGACCTCTTGGTGACCAGGGATAGTCCTGCCGAAAGTAAAGGTGAACAAACACATCGGTAAGAGATTTTTTCACGGGGTGAGGTCTTGGCGAAAGCCAAGGTTTCGCCAACTGATGGGCATACAAGATCCTGTCGGTGTAAGAATGAAAATATCATGGTGAGCCAACATGAACAAAGGAAGACCACCTAAGAAAACCTCAAGGTGATTGATATATGGTCTCAACAAACCCAAATGGTTACAGAGAAGGGAATCCGAAAGAGATGGAGAGTCCCAAACTGTGACGCTACGACATGATTTCACCCGGACACCGAATCAACTGCGGATTTCGATGAGTCTAAACCAGGGAAAGCTAAGGATGGGTCCTCTCATGAAATTCCTTATATTCTAGGTCAATCCTAAGATGAAGTCTTTTGTTATAGCATTGCCCTAGGTTTACACCCCGTTCACTCGCCATTAGCACGCAGGCCAAAAATTAGTTATCCCAACAGTTAAGTCGCCGCTAGGGTTTACGAATTACTCTCAGGCAAGACGCATCAGAATGCAAATGAACATGTGAATTCAAAACTCGCCTGGGAGACAACAAGGATGCAACACTGAATAACCCTAGCACAAAACGCATAGGAAACCGAAGCCAACAAGCCCCAAACATTTCAAAATGAAGTTAATTAATCACAGAGAAGCACATATTAGCTCAAATGATGGAAAATAGTGAACTTCATGGCGCGAAAGATCTCAGAAATCAAGTAGGATCTAGCCTTCAAAGCACGTACGAACCCATTAATTCCACAGACCAGACAACCACAAAAAGGAATCCAGGAAACCGATGGCAAGGCAAAAATCAGGAAAATCCAGATCATGCGAAAATCCATGAAGACCCAAAATTCCCGAGTCATGGTGACAAAACCAGAGTCCAAGTAGGATCCGGGAAAATCCAACCAGGGCGGAAAATCCCAAATCAAGGCAAAACCCTGAAATTCATCCAGAACTCAAGATTTTCAATGAATAAATTGGGAAAACACTTAGGCAATAAAAATAAACATTCAAGCACCGTGCCCAAGTAAGACCAAAACCTCAAAAGAAAGGGCCAGAAAACCAAAAAATGAAGTGAAAGAGGGTCCCTGCTTTCAGCGGGGTGTGTGTGCGAAAAATTGCACAACAAATGGCAACTTCCACTGGGAAAATGCTCCAGAGAATTTGATGACGAACATGAATCCAGAACCCAGAATCTCTGGTTTCATTCTCACTATCAAACAAACAAGTAAAAATGCAAGATTTAAAGAATTAGAACTAAAGGAAAGACCAAACCTTTCATAAACTAAAAATCCAAGTGTGTGCACATGAGTTCATTCTCTCCTTAAGTTACTACAGAAACCGAGTTCAGTCAAGTGAGGCTACGTAAGGATTCTAACTTCAAAAGCAACCTAGATAGATCCTCGCTGCCAGTCAGATGTCTATAGCCCTGACGAGGTTATCACTGTGATTCTCCTGAACATAGCTCTACTGCTATCCAGGCATCGATAGCCCCAGTAGAGATATTCAGGTACCCCTGATGAGTTGAATTTATTCTTTTGATATTCAACACTTCATTTTTTATTTTATTTTCTTTTGATATTCAACGTATGTCTCTTTCATTTCAACCTATGAATAGTGAAGTTCACACTCAGGGCCGAGAACCATAGTGGCACTGAAGCAGAAATAGGATTTTTCACGTGACAAGACTTCACCAGGATTCCTATAGTGACAACAGGATTCTTAAGATATATGATGGATATAAGATTTTCAAAGTACTTCAAGTTCAATTCCACACCAATGACTCAACCTTCTATAAATCCGACATTAAGACTGTTAGCAATAGCAAAGACTTCAACCGTCCTTTCAAGATGCAAGACTAAAGCTCACCAATGAAATACGTAGAACAACTCCAGAAAAGAAAAATCTATCACACAGGTGCAACACATACGGGCGAAAATAGAGAAAACCCCCAAAACAAAAAGAAGGAAACCTAACCTAACCAAAACAAAACAAAACAAAAGCAGAAAGGGGAAACCCTAATCTAACCAATATACAGGACTAGAGCTGAAACAACTCAAGACTGGAAATAATGCTTCAAATACTACCCATTGACAGGCAGTGGGATATCCTCTCCAGTGAGAGTTTTCAAACGGAAGGCATTATCTCCCAGGATCTTCGAGATCTGGTAAGGTATAAGCCAAAGTTTATCAAATTTTTCATGCTCTCCCTTACGGTCATGGGCTTTATCCCAGAAAAGAACCAAGTCAGAGATCCTAAATGCTTTAACCTTGGCTCTCTTATCAAACCATCTCTTGACAACCCCTTGATGCTTAGCAAAATTGTCTAGTGCTTTATCTCTCTTTTCTTCAAGGTGCAATAGTTCGGCAAGTCTTTCCTCACGTATGTCTTCCTCCTCATAATATTCATTGATGAACTGAAGGGTAGGAATTCTCAATTGTATGGGAAACATAGGGTCTAGGCCATAAACCAAATGGTAGGGTGACATCCCTATGGAAGCTTTGTGTCGGGTGTGGTCTGCCCAAAGAGAAAATCTAAGTTGGGTATGCCAATCCTTCAGATTATGTTCTAACAGTTTGCCAATAATAGTCAACAGATTTTTGTTGGATGACTCTGCTAACCCATTACCCTGGGGGTAGTAATTAGATGCAAATTTTATAATGATCCCATGATCAAAATCCCAATTGGAAAATTTCAATGATGAAAATGTGGAGCCATTATCACATACCAAAGACATAGGGCATCCAAAACGATTAAGAATACCAGATTCAAGGAAATTAACTACTACCTCAAACGTACACTGTTTGCATGCAAGAGCTTATGTCCATCGTGTAAAGTAATTAGTAACAGTGAGAATGTACCTGTGACTAGCAAAGGAGGGTGGATTGATGCGGCCAATGAAGTCCATTCCCCATTGTGTGAAAGGTTTTACCTCAAAAATTGGCTGAAGTGGGAGTGTTGCATACTTCTCTCTAGTAGTGGAAGTTTGGCACACATGACAGGTCCTGACATGACTGTGGGTGTCTTTGAACAATGTGGGCCAATAGTAACCAACTCTTAGAATCTGGTTCACTATAGATGGTGTTGATCCATGTCCTGTACCGTATCTATCATGGAATTCTAACATCACTCTTGTGGATTATGCCTTTCCTAGGCACCTCAAGTACACTCCCTCATGATTTTTCTTGTATAAAATAGCTCCTTTCAGCATGAAACTATCACTCTTTAAGCTCAATTCCCTTCTTTGTATTGAATTAAGATGGTCAGGGCATCTCTAAGTTAGGAGATAATAAACAACATCATCATACCATTCTCCTGGAGAAACATCCTCCAAAGTATAAGCCTGGGCTGTAAGATCAGGGCCTGTCTCTGCCATTGTCTTCGTGAGCCCCTTCCCTCTTACCAGCTTCATGGGTTGAATCTCTATATCATACTCTTGCAGCATAGTTACCCACCTGGCTCTTCATTCTCCCAGTTCATTTTGTATCAATAGCAGCTTGACTGCAGGATCAAGAACTATAGCAAAGATCTTGTTCCTAAGGATATAATGTCTGAATTTCTTAACTGCCCTGACTAAGGCATAAGCCTATTTTACCACATTTGGGTACTTCAGTTCTGCATCTTTCAACAGTGTGCTCATGAATGTTATAGGGTGCTCATTTCCTTGGTAAGATTTCTGAGTTAATATAGCAACACAGGAGTGGTCAGAAGCAAATGAATATATGTAGAATGGTTTGGCATAATCAGGGCTTACTAAAACCGGAGCTTCAGCAATAGCTCTCTTTATTTTAGAAAATGCTTCTTTTTCTTCTGCATTCCATTCCACCTTGGCCTCCTATTTCAGCATCGCGTTCAAGGGCTTGACTATCTCTGGAAATCTAGTGATGAACTTCCTGACAAAATTGATTTTTCCAAAGAACGACTTCATTTCTTTTTTACTAGCAGGTGGTGGGATCTTGAGAATAGCTTCTATGCATTCTGGATCAATTGTAATCCCCTTCTCAGAGATAATATTCCCTAGTAACTTACCTTCTGTAACTCCAAAGATGCATTTCTTTGGGTTGAGGGATATGCCAAACTCCCTGCATTTCTGGAAAAATTTACACAGGTCTAAGATATGGTCACCCCTCTTCTTGGAGAAGACAGTAAGGTCATCCATGTAAATGATTATGCACTTCCCAATTATTTCCTTGAAGGCTATGTCCATTTCTCTCTGGAACGTAGCTCCAGCATTAATCAGGTCGAAAGGCATTCTTCTATAAGCAAAAGTGCCCCACTTAGTGGTGAAAGCAGTCTTATGTCTATCCTCATATTGCACCATAACCTGGTTATATCCCGAATATCCATCCAAGAAAGACATCATTTGAGATTCGTTGACAATCTGGAGTACTTCATCCAGTGAGGGTACTGGATAATTATCCTTTTCTGACGCCCTATTCAAGTTCCTGAAATCTACACACAGTCTGATTTCGCCATTTTTCTTTCGTACAGAAACTAGGTTTGCAACCCAAGTGGAGTATCTGACTGGAAATATGATTCTCGCAGACAACAGCTTCTACACTTCTCTTTGTATTACAGGTTCTAGTAGAGCATTAACAAGCCTTTGCCTCTGTCTAAAAGGTTTTACCCCCAGATTGAGAGGGATAGTATGAGTTATGACTGATGTGTCATAAGTTTTCAAGTCCTCATAACTCCAGGCTATCACGTCTAGATATTTGTGCAATGCATCAATGATTCCCCATCTTTCTTTTGGGGTGCACACTTTTCCAATAAGAATATTTTTCACATCCTCGTGGGATCCCACATTATACTCATCACATTGTCCACTAATGGACTCCTTCCTAGCATCTTGATCCTGGTCTCTGATTTTATGCAGATCAAAAATCCTTTCTAATTGCACCATTCCTCTGGGAATAGTGTTGGTCTTCAAATTGATTACCCCTTCTAAGTCTATTTCCGCCTCCTCAGGCTCGATTTCATCAATGATTTGAGAAGCAAACACATCTGTGTTTGTGATAAAATCCATAATATGTTTATCCTCCTCAAACACTTGGAAGCTGGTAACATTATCAGGCACTGAGGGTACTGGAGTCAGTTCCACTGTAAACTTCTTTAATCCAAAAAGAGATAAAGGCTGCAGAGTACCGGCTACATGGGCCAAAGAATCAGCTGTCTAGTTTTTACTTTGTGGAATCAGCTGAATGTTAAAGGCATCAAATCCTTCAATAAGGTCCCATACTCTGTGTCTGTAATTAGTCATCCTTCTGTCATGGCAGGAGTACTACCTTCTAACTTGTTTAACTACTAATTCAGAATCTCCATACACTTGCAAGATCTTAACCTTCTTCCTCAGGGCCATCAACAATCCATGAACTAAGGCTTCATATTCTGCTACATTATTGGTACAATGGAACTGAATTCTATGAGCAGTGAAGAATGTCTTACCTTTTGGGCGAATTAGCTCAAATCCTGCTCCAGCTCCTTGCTTTGATTTAGACCCATCAAATCTCAGAGTCCATTATCCCGCAACTGCAGAGTCTCTCATCGCATTTCTTGCACTGTTACTGGTGGGTGGCCTTTCAGAAGGCATCATTCCATTTCCTTTAGGATCTTCTGTGACACTCATGTTATCGATTCTGGCTGCAGGATCAGGTTTGGTATGTCTCTGTATTTGTTCCACTACAGCTTGGCACAAGCAGCAATCTAATTCTGAATGTGAAGCATTATGTACCCTACACTAATTGGGCAAGAGTAACTCTCCAAAGCTCATTCTTTTCCCTAACTAAATCTGGCCTTCAATACACTTTTGAAGGAACTCTTGAAAACTGTCTAACAATGCCAGCTGATTATCCTCTGGATCATCATTACTTTTAGCTAGTTCACCACTGTCTTTAACTAGTTACACTAGGGCTTCAGTATCACTAGGCTCTGTCGTAAGGTCAACAGACTTCATGTGGAACATAAGAACCTCCTCCACATTTGGCTCCTCAAGAGGATCAGTAAGCATGTAGTTTCCCATACTTACTTCTAACACCAACATTTCTGTTGAGGTCTTGTGATATTTTGTGATCATATATTTCATCCTGGGTTCTCTTTCAATCCTAATTTGATTTGGCACCCCCTTCCAGGGAAGCCACATATGGGAATGATCAGTGGAAACATATCCATTCAAGGCCCTGGTGAAGTCCCTTCCCAAGATCAGGCCATATAAGCATCAGGTATGTCAGCTACCTGTATATTGATTACTTTTTGAATCCTAGGATCAGAAGCAATCTGCATCTGGATCATGTTTAGTTCTCCTACCACATTGACTTCAGTCCTATCTAACTGTGTGACTTTCTTCTGTGACTCAGTAGGACTAATTCCCATCGCTCTACAGACACCGAGGGGCATAACATTGGTTGATGCACCTGAATCCAGCATACAATTATGTAATTTTTTTCCAAATACCCGGACAAAAATTAGGAATGGAGGGGTATCTATTTTCCCTTGAAACAGAGTTAACGGAGTATCTACTTGAACGACCTGAGATTTTTCCCTTTCCTTTCTAATGTCCCCAGGGGGTATATGGGCTTGATCATGAATTTAGCTCTCCTATTGGCTGAGAACTAGACACCTTATGGATATTCTTGCTAATTAATCTATCTGGCGATATGGAATTTGCATCATAAGAACCTAGGACTGCATTCCTAATGGATGGGACTCTTAATAGCTCAAATGCAAATAGATTTACCTTTAATTTCTGGATTTCTTCAGCAACATATAGAGCCAATTGTTCTTCATTTAAGTCAGAGGTGGTCTCCTTCGGGTACTCCACCATATTTTCTTTCCCTGCATCAGCATTTCTTCCTTTTGGCACCTCAGCATGTACCGGACCTTGAGATAAATACTACTTAGACACCTGAGGCAATGTTGTATTGTTGCTAGCATTTGGGTCTGGAGGTGTGTTGAAGTTATTTGGTGGGATGGAAGTAGTAAAGGGGCCCCCAGCCTGTGGGCGCCTGTGTGGCAACTCTCTCAAATCGTACCTCCTGATAGGTCTCTAGAAGGTCTACACTTCTTCAATGCAAGCTTCCTCTTCGTCTCTAGGGTTGTTGTCATTCATTTGACTCTTATCAAACAATTGTGTCATTTCATCTCCATTGCATACCTGGTCTGCCTCGTCCTTTAGCTGGTCAAATTCTCCTTTAGGCACATTATCCTTACTTTGTGGAAAAGGAGCATGGTTTAACACCAGCACTGGTGAATCATAAGGAATAGAAGGTACTATCTCCTGACAGCTTGCATTGTTTTCTGCTTCATACTAAAAGATTGAAGTTGATGTTTGGAACTCTTGATAGTCTAGCTCAGAATGCTAACTAGTCTTGTGGAGCCTACACCATCCTGACAACGCAGCCTCCTCCAGGTATACACCACTAGGAGGCTTCTCTTCATTTACTAGTTGACTGATAGACTGATTGAAAAGTTGACTAATTGGTTGATCCAATGGAGTGGGGACTCCCCCATTGTTGGGACCCGTGTTCCAGGTTCTATTTTGTCCTGACTGTTGTCTTCTCTCAAAACCTTGTCCACCACCTTGACCTCTGTCAAAGTTCTAACCTGATGATTGTCCCTTATCATAATTCTATCTTCTGTCATTATTGTAACCTCTGTCATTGCTATATCCTCTGTCATTATAATATCCTCAATCCTGACGTTGCCCTCTATCCAAGTTCTAATTGGACTACATGTTTCTTTGGGCAGCTTGCAACTGACTGTTCTGGCTTCTTAAGTAGGTTACCTCCATATTCGGTTTCTTTATTTGTTCTGACAATTCATCCAGTCTTTCCTTGTATGGATTACTGTATGAAGGTTGATTTACATTATTCTGGGAACATCCCACTGCAGCATTGGCATATAGTGACTGGTTCAAGACTTCAGAGTTTTGCTGGTAGGAAGGATAACTAGTCTGAGGTTGAGTGTGAAGGGGTTGATTCACATTTTGCTGGGGATAACTCATCGTGGATAACATTTTTCCCATAGGGGGTCCTGGGTGAGGGACCAAAGGCAACTGAGGTACCTAGTTCATGATAGGAGTATGGTGTGAAAGGGCTTGGTTGATAGCTGGAACTTGTCCAGGATGAGCAATGGGTCCTAATGAGGGTAAAGGCCCAGACAAATGTTGCCTTAGATTTTTGCTGACTTTTACAGCTTCTGCATATGCATCTAGTAGACTCCCAGGGGGGTTATTACTCCATTTCATGAAAGTGGTTGTCAAACTATCCAGTCCTTCGTAATAGACTTCTAAGGCAGTGGGTTCATCAACAGCATAAGGGGCCTGTAATCTGGTATAAGCACGATGAAACCTATTGTTAAAGGACCCTATGGGCTCATTGATCTCTCTTTTCACATTAGTAAACTGACGGTAGAGCTCATTGGAGCTAATGGGTATTCAAATTTTTTGCAAAAAGGCAGCCTCCAACTCAGTCCAATGCTGGATAGACCTGGTAGGTAAGTGGTTATACCAATAAAACGCATCTTCCCCTAGTGAATAGGGAAATAACCTACAAGCTACATCCTCATGGTTTATCCCTCTGTCTTTGAGGCCAGTCTGAAAGATTCTAATGTGCTCTTTAGCAGTCCTATTGGGATCACATATATGGAACTTTAAACATAAGTGTTCAAGGTTTTTGGGCATAACATTGTAGACAGCAAAGCTCAGTGGAGACGGGTTGGTTGCTAGGAAATCCATTGGTGGAGGTGAGGTGGAAATGGTTGATTTATGACTGGCTGAGGTTGTGGACTGGGAATGGCCTCAAACTCAGATGAACTTGATGAAGATGGGATGATGGAAATGAGGGGGGTGGATGGGATGATGATGATTCCCTTCTTCCGTTGGTCCTTTTTGACCTAGTAGGGTCTGGAACCTCTTGAAATTCTTCCTCTCCTAGAGAAAATCTTGTTCTTCTTGTAAATCTCTCAGGAGAGATGGCATTCAAAAATCTATCCAGCTTGCTTACTCAGAGCCCTCCTTCTAGCGCCAAGACTGTTGATCGATGTTTCTGCACAACAACAACAACACAGACAAGATGCAATATCCTATCTCTCTTAAAAGGTAAATCTCTATTACCAAGTCTCAAGAGATAACCCCAAGGTATTCATGTCAGGTCTTGACAATGCATAAACAACTCAATGATAAATGTGAAATTGTTGGTAATCACAATGGGACCTTACTACAAGCAAGCTATTGAATCAATTTTGCTAGACTTAACGAACTAATGACACTTCAATCCTAGATTTAATCCAATGATCAAAGAAATGGAAAAAGAGTGAGGGTTTCAAAGATATTTCTAAATCTAAATTACTCCTAAGATTAACAATGAGAGCAACCAATACCCAAAACGGACCAATCCTTCAAAACTGATTTCTGCTTGACCCAGATAAATCTGCTACCTTACAGAAAACAATGCAATCTTCTAAGGTTCTTAAGATTTTCAAACCATAAACATGCATTCAAATAACCCTATTGCAGTTGAAATGAACAGCATTCATGATTGAACTAAGCACAAGGAATATCAAGTCCAGGCTAACTTTCCAAAGCAACTAACAGTTAGTTGGTTGCGAAAAGTATGGACTAAAGGATTGCTGCAACATCTGAGTATCAAACTACCAACATTATTAAATCAAATTTAAGCTAAATACTAATATCCTCAAAGCAATTTTCAAGATAGAAGACAAGAACCATGCAAGACAAGAGAATACTAGTATGGCACCAAATCACAATGACATTACTTATATTCGAATTATCCACTGTAGCAACAATTATGGTTTTATGTTACAATATTTTCTTGAGAGCAACTATTCGCTAACTTACTCTACCTCTAACTGGCTATCTTCTAACTATTTTCCCTCTAGCTTCTAACTAAAAACTATCTAACCCTTTACAAAGAGGCCAAATGCCCAATATATAGAAACTCCAAAAAAATTTGCTAGCCAAGCAAGGGTTTTGTAGCAATAACTTTGCGCAACCACCCGACCAAGAAAGTCGATGAAATGGGTCAAATAGGCAATAAATACACATCACGTCGAGGTCGGGCCTGGATCCATGGTGCATTTAGTCCGCATGCAATAAAATAATGGGGAAGCACAAATCACATTGTCGCCCATCATCAGCTCCCTTAATTGTCATCCTTGCACTGATCTGACTCTTCGTGTAGCCCCAAGAACGCCGCATCCAAGTCGACCATAGGTGGTACTGGCAGAACCCTAAGTTGCCCCTCTATGGACGCAATCTTCTCCCTTGAGTGTTTGACTGACCTATCCCAGTCTACTTTGTGTGTCACATGCTTATCAATAACTGTGAGGTAGGTGGCCGCATCATCTAGTTGGTGCTCGGAGACAGACCCATCATCAAGTGGTGCATAGACATCACGCCACCACTCTTTCAACTGCTCAAAATTCAAATACCTGGGCAAAATTTTCCTTTTCCCCGTCATAATTTCAAAAAAGAGCAATGGAGCCATCATAGATGCCAGCTAGGGTGTCATCCATGTGTCTTCTCTGTTTATAAATCTTCAACGTCACCTGCCTAATCCGTCGTGACTTTATTCTCAAGGATCTTGCTCTTAATGTCCAGCTTAATCTTCTCCGCATCAGACAATGAGGAACCAGCTGCTGCCTTGCTTGATTTGGCCTGCATTCAACATGAAAACACAGTAAGAATCCCAGGAAAGCAAGGTCAATCCATAAAAAACATCGTTAGAATGCATCTCAGATAAACATGGTGTTGTTAAAATCCCTATAAAATGTCTACAACAAATTTTGGGTTTCAAGGCCACCCACGGAATCTAGGCCAGAGAGGAATTTCAAAAAATTCTAGTATGCTCGGATTCCAATGGAGTAACCAAGAAACACCTACTTAATCCTTAGATTCGATTATTTTTCATCAGTAGACTACGAGAGAGATCCAAATATAGCATGAATAAACTAGTAAATGCAGCATAAATTACAAATGAATCCAACTGCTTCATGTTCCTTTATTTTTTACCAAATTTCAAAAAAATCCGTGAGGGACGGACTTCCGCGAAGAACAAGCCAGAAGGATTTTCGGGAAAATAGGGGAACACCGGATTTTAGAGAAATCCTGCCTTGACGGACATCCGCGAACAGGGAAAAGTTCTGAACCAAAGGAGAATCTGGAGTGAGGGCTTCGGCACAAGTTTAGAGTCTCGCAGAGAAGTCTCAGCGAACGACGGATGTCACGCCGAAAGGTCATCAGAAAAGCGGGTCTCACCAAGACAGGGTAGCTTCAGTGTGAGGTCTCAGCGAAAGGGAACATAACATTCCAATTAGAATGAGCCAAGGGGAGTCGGGGTAAGGTCCCAGTGAGGGGACAGTGCTATGCCGACTAAGGCCCAGTTTGGATTCGGCAGAGGTCCCAACGAAAAGGTCTGGGCTTGCTAGGAATAGAGGGTTTCGCCATAACGTCCTGGCGAACCGCGAAAGTCACAGTGAAGGGAAGGCATCGGCAGGGGCTCAGAATCTCGCGGAGAGGTCTCGGCAAATGATGGATATCTCCCCGACAGACAGACTTCGGCGAAGGTTGTGTTACTCAGTAAAAGGTCTCGTCGAAGGTGAAAGTTACTGTGATAGAATGGGAATCAACGAGGCATTTGGGAGTCTCTATGACATCTCAGCGACTTATTTTATCTTGCCGACAGGGAGACTTCAGCAAAACGATAGTGCTCAGTGGGAAGTCTCACCGAAAGACGAAAGTCACGGTGAAGCAAATAAATATCGGTGAAGTTCAAACAGATATCGCCATGACCTCTTAGCGACCAGGGATAGTCATGCTGAAAGTAAAGATGAACAAACACGTCAGTAAGAGATTTGTTCACGGGGTGAGGTCCTGGCGAAAGCCAATGTTTCGCCAACTGATGGGCATACAAGATCCTGTCGATGTAAGAACGAAAATATCATGGCAACCTGACATGAACAAAGGAAGACCACCTAAGCAAACCTCAAGGTGATTGATATATGGTCTCAGCGAGCCCAAATGGTTACAGCGAAGGGAATCCGGAAGAGATAGAGAGTCCCGAACTGCGACGCTAAGACATGATTTCACCCGGACACTGAATCAACTACGGATTTCAATGAGTCTAAACTAGGGCAAGCTAAGGATGGGTCCTCTCATGAATTTCCTTATATTCTAGGTCAATCCTAAGATGAAGTCTTTTGTTATGGCATTGCCCTAGTTTTACACCTCGTTCACTCGCCATTAGCACGTAGGCCAAAAATTAGTTATCCCAATAGTTAAGTCACCGCTAGGGTTTATGAATTACTCTCAGGAAAGACGCATCAGAATGCAGATGAACATGTGAATTCAAAACTCACCCGGGAGACAACAAGGATGCAACACTGAATAACCCTAGCACGAAACGCACAGGAAACCGAAGCCAACAAGCCCCAAACGGCTCAAAATGAAATCAATTAATCACAGAGAAGCACATATTAGCTCAAATGATGGCAAATAGTGAACGTAATGGTGCAAAAGATCTCAAAAATCAAGTAGGATCTAGCCTTCAAAGCGCATACGAAGCCATTAATGCCACAGACCAGATAGCCGCAGAAAGGAATCCGAGAAACCGATGGCAAGGAAAAAACTAAGAAAATACAGATCATAAATCCGCGAAGACCCAAAATTCCTGAGTCACGGCAACAAAACTGGAGTCCAAGCAGGATCCGGGAAAATCCGACCAGGGCGGAAAATCCTGGATCAGGGCAAAACCCCAAAATTCATCCAAAAATCAAGATTTTCAACGAATAAACCGAGAAAACACTTAGGCAATAAAAATAAACATTCAAGCACCGTGCCCAAGTAAGACCAAAACCTCAAAAAAAAGGGCCAGAAAACCAAAACATGAAGCGAAAGAGGGTCCCTGCTTTCAGCGGGGCGTGTGTGCAAAAAACTGCACAACACTAACCAAGACCCATCCATAAAAAATCCTTTTCCAATTTCCTACAAAAGGCCAAGAGAAAGCCAAACAAGTCCTAATCTACCTCCTAAACAAATTTATAAAGCCAAAGAGAAAGTGGTTGAACAACCTTCCATGGTTTCTTTTCTTCTTCCCTCACAAGAAGAAAACAGACCTATGGTTGAAAAACCCACTCCTATACAATTGCAACTTGAAAATCATAATAAAAGAAATCAAAATTCTAGAGAACATAGG